>ML808033.1:85006-97044 GCA_009831015.1 Picea engelmannii
ATTTGTTCTAAGGCCATCTAGGTTTATTCATTTATTATTTAACAACACCACATGCCCTTTAGAACACACTAGGTTCTCCAAGGGTGCCACTCGCCTCATTCTGTTTCCATTGTGCAATGTGTGTTTCAGGACGCACTACGTGCTCCAAGGGTGTCACTCGCCCCTTTCTGTTTTTCTTGCGCGACGTGCCCTTTAGGATGCACTATGTGCTCCAAGGGTGCCACTCACCTCTTGACTGACTTGGTAGACATCAAAAACCCTTGGAGTCAATACTCCGCTAGGTGATCTTGTGGGAGACTAAGGGCCTCTAAGGAATAAGGCCCCTGCCTTATTTTTCATCCCTTAGAATCCTCATGAGACACTGTCACAGTCAGCCTTCATGACATCGTGGGTCTTCTCAAGCTGGGTATTAGTTAACCTACAGTTCGAGCCACGAAGGGAGTGCTAGTAGTCTGTGGAAGGGATTTTGTACAAACCTCTCCCTCAACGTATTTGGTTATCGTGCATGACCCCTCTACTCCACATGTGAGTTTAGTCGACAAGCTATCATTAGCTTGCATCATCAACGAATCATGTCAAAAATAATATCCATAATCATATCATCTAATCAGATGCACAAACGTCATATATATACAACAATCAAACCACAATAGTCCACTCCCTGACTCGGTTCAGAGTCCAAGGTTTTCATCGATGCCTCAACATCCTCGAGGTCTAAATCGTGCACACTTAGGAGAACCGATTCAATATCACCTGTCCAGGTCAATATAGCGATATAACATATAATCACATCCATAATTCCTCATAATAATAATCAATGGTCAAAGGTATAATAATCTAGATCTCTTTCAAGTAAGTGTCCTCAAAGAATAAGTTCACTAAGTGTGCGCAAGAGAGGGATGTTACATACACCCCTTCTTGGTGTAAACTTCGTCCCAAAGTTTCAAAGTATATAAGTGTCGAAATAATGTGTATCACAGTATCATAAGTCTATCTATCCCACAAAAATGGAAACTGTTGGCGCATATCATACGCATCCTCCAAGGTCGTCGAGTGTGGACTATAGTTTTCCCACTAGACATTGACTTCATATACTGTTCGACACCGTAGTTGTTGAATGCAATTATCCAAGATGCAGATCGGCTCAGCCGTGAGCGCACCTTTATATGACACCCACAAGGTGCTCAAGTCAAAACATGTGTAGGACCACTAATCATAAAGTCTCAAATAGAGACGTGAAAGACATTGTGCATATGCCTCAAGAATCAGGCAAGGCTAGTCATTACGCCATGAGCCTCTCTTTTCCACAATATCGTAGGATCCCTCGAACCTAGGAGATAGTTTATCCCCTTTTCCAAACTTGTTCGAACTCTTATGCGGTTTTCACCACAAAAATACTCGATCGCCACATCATAACTACAGTCGACACGATGTGCATCGACATAACTCTTATGCTGATCATGCACTTCCTTGATCCTTTGTATTATAGTTTTCATTTAATCTTATATTTCTTGGATTGATTCCCATCCCACCAGGACCCTATCCTCAAGTTGATACCAAATCAAATGCATCTGACACAGTCGCCCGTAAAGAAACTAGAAGGGCACCATCTTAATGGTGCTTTGTAACTATTGTTATAAGCGAATTCTACCAGTGGCAAGAATTCTTCCCAACGCTTTTGTTGGTCCATCACGTACATGTGCAACATGTCTTCCAAGGTCTAGTTTGTTTGTTCGGTCTACCATTCAGTCTCTGGGTGATATGCAGTACTAAAGTTAAGTTGGGTTCCCAAGGCCTCTTGGAAACTAGTCCAAAATCATCTGGTAAACATTGATCCTCGATTAGATATAATTTTCTTAGGCACACCAAGCAGCCTCACAATCTCACTGATGAAAACTCTAGCTATGTCAGGTGCATGATACGTCATATGCATAGGAATAAAATGAGCACTCTTCGTCAGAGTGTCGACTACCAAAAAAATCGAGTCATGTATCCTTGCCATCAGTGGTAATCCAACAATGAAATCCATCGAAATAACCTCCCATTTCGATTTCAGAATAGCGTGTGGCTGTAGTAATCATGTTGGATGTCTATGTTTAGCCTTTACCTACTGACATTCTAGACATCTGGCCATATAGTTAACTATGTATGCCTTTGTTCCCTTCCAGAAGAATAAGGGTTTAAGGTCCGCCCTCATCTTCGTGACTCCTGGGTGAGCCATGTACACTGCTCTGTGAGCCTCGTTTAGGATCAAACTCCTCAACTCATCATTAGGTGGTATGAAAATTATATTTTTTAAAATTTCAACAGTCCATCGTCGTTCAACGTAAATCCTTCAAACCGTGGTACCATTATTTGTTTTTTTCCGATAAAATCCTTGAACTCTTTGTACCAGTCATCGTCACTCTGTAAAGTTAGAATATTTTTCCCGTAGATTTGTCTGAAGCGGCAACCCCAAAATGATGTGTGGTCTTCGACTCAATGCATATACCACTCGGTTCACCGTTCCTTTTATGTAAGTAATCTTGAAGTCATACTTGCTAAGAAATTTTGACCAACGCCGTTGTCGCGTGTTCAGGTCGCTTGTGTAAAGATGTGTTGTAATCCATAGTGGTCCGTTTTAGTTCAAGTTTGGTGCGTAAATATTATCAACTCCTGTAACTTCGGGGTCGACATCGATAAGGCGTTCTAGATATTATTTCATTATCTGGTTTTAGGTCTATGGTAAACTCCAAATCCCTCTCTGGTGGCATCCCAGGTAACTCCTCCGGGAAGACTTCCGCAAACTCTCTCACCACAGGAAGGTGTTCTAGGAATTCCACTACTTCTTTCTCGTTTAACGCAAGGATCACATAAATCTTACATCCCTTGCGCATGCTCTTCCATAGTTGGAAGGAAGAGATGAACCTCATGGAAACTCCCTGGTTTCAACCTACAATTCACATCTCAATCCCTCATCATCGACCAAGCTCAACTTTCTCGTCTTACAATTGAGTATCACCTCATGCGATTCCAGCCAGTCCATACCGATCACAACGTCATAAGATCCTAAGATCGTGACGTACAGGTTGGCCCTGGTGACAAACTCTCCCAGGTTAAGGGTACATCCCGTAACCCTTCCTCCAACCTTATGTTTGGCTACCGAAGCCATCTCTACAAAGATAAACTCATCCTATTCGACTGCCTTTACCTTAATCCTTTTAGTGTTGCACCAAAAATGAAACTCTCAGTAGCACCGAGATCTATCAAAATACTAAGGGTCTAGTCAGCGATGGTACCTAACATCTCGAGCATAGTGGACTGGTGCTCTTCCTGGCAGTTATTCACCGCTGCATGAATCCGATGGGCCTTGCCCAAAACTCCCATGGTAGTGGGTCCGGCTGATCCAGAATCTCTGGCCCTTTCCTTTGGGAAGTAATGTTGGTCATGTGGCTCCCACAATCCAACACACTTTAATCAGTCCAGTAATCCTAGTACCCGAAGTAGAAGGTGAATTCTAAAAATAAGTCCAAACTCGAACTTCTTGACCTTAAGTTTCTAGGTAATTTGGTGTGGAGCATATCGAAGCAGCTCCAAAATGGGCCTCATACTCGGGCACCATGCAGCTGCCTTGTTGCAAGGCGTCAAACTCGTTGAGCTAATGCTCAACAAATTCCTCAGAAAGATACCTCTCTTGGAACCGTTCCTCGAACAATTCCCATGACACGTCATCGACAACCATGTTCAAATGTGGCAGAAGCATCTTCCGCCATCTTAGAATGCTCCCCTTCAGTTGAAATACCACCATGCAGACCTTCATGTTGGAGGTCATAATTGCGAAGTGTGAAGCACAATGCCTTGCTCTAAAACTGTGCCTCGATGACACAACCATCCACGACACTCGTGGACTTGATAAATAAACTCTCTCAAGTTCTTGGTGGATGTTAATGGTACTAGCTAGGGCGTGTTGTGGACCCTCAGGGGCACAAGTGCCCTGGCCTCATCTCAATACCGATGGTGAATCAAGGCCTCTGACAATCTCTGAAAGGACCTTGTTAGACCATCATCAACCCTTACAACAATCAACTCCAGTCCAAGGACTTATTCTTCCCCTTGGAGGTTAGACTCTAAAGGTGCGGGCACCTCAAGAGGCATCGCACCTCCTTCCACAACACCAAGCCACGAACCTCTGTTGAATCCTTTAACCGAGATCACTACACATGTATGTTAAGGTTTTAATTAACGCAAGGGTTAATACTCATGGGTTTATTGGAGTGGAAATCCTAGAGATCCATAGTCGCAGGGTTGAACCCGCTCTGATACCATGTGTAACGACCCCAATCGTTACGACTACATGTGAAGCAGAAAGAGAAAATATATTTTTTTTTGGCAGGAAGGAAAATACGACAATAATTGAACCACACAACCTGACGATGAACACACGTGCGCAGGTCAGTTAACAGACAACAATGACTCAACAACTAGCACAATGAGCAATCGGGCAACACAAGCGTAAATCAACAAATAGAAATGACTACCCACCCGACTCAAGATGAAAACTCCTACAAGCTAAGGGACAACATCCACCTTCCTGACATAACAACCTCAATGGCCAGTAACTAGACACTCGATGGTGTGCAACCAAGTGCATGAAGGCATTACAACCCAAACACTAATAACAGCTTTCAACGACCAACAACACCCACAATGGGACGCCTGACTTCGACCAAGTTATCATTCGTTGCTATCCAATAAGGCGCGCAATGATCCCCTCAACTGGAATCATGTCACCCCAAGTGATAGACGTGACAATAACTCTGGAGAAACATAACATACCTAGGCTAACAACCCAAGAATAATCCAACGCGCTAGGAGCCTAACAACTGACAAGAAGACTACACCTATGCCCCCAAGCAACAAGTCAGCAGGACGCAGGTGACATCGCTCACAAAATTGCGCATGCTAAAAAAAATGACTCAACGACAACATTAAACCATAACGTGGATGGTATTAATAGTATCTTTCTACTTACTAATTTCGATAGTTGAAAGCATTTGAGGCTTCTCGAATCGATCTCCAAAATCAAATGCACTAGCATGATAATCCATTTTGGTAACTAGAAGTCCATACATTAGGAAATGTAGTCAACTATTTATAATATAGTATGCATTTACCAAATGACATGCTTCCCAATCAGTTGGTGTAACTGGCTTTCCACCATTGACGTGGCACCTAAAAATCTTCTCAAGAGATGCACTAGCAAAATTTCAATCCTTCGAAGAAATATTAAAGATATAAGAGAGGAATAAAGGACTTTCACAGTCACACACCTAAATTCCTTCACCCCAATAATATAATGGAACTATTATAAATTTTTCTAACTGCAATACAATGTCAAATTACATTATTTCTATAATTTTGGACCAATTATTTAGAATTTCTTTTAAAAGCACAACATTAACATTCCACATTGTGATTAAGATTTTATATAGATGAACATTAATATTTAAATTAATAAGATTCAATTTGATAATCAAAGATTCCTTTTTCCTCAATAATTATTATGGGAGTGAACATATTAACCAACTAACCTTCAAGAATTAACCTATATTATTCACCATTTAAGAATGTATTAACAATAATCATAATTACTTGGCGATCTTAATTAATTACTGGTGAAATTTCAATGCTACTAAAATACCATAACTAATAATTGAGTGTACAGTATTTGTATGTATATATATATATATATATATATATATATTAGTTATTCAAGGGACTTACTCAATCGAGAATCTCTCAACCTAAATCAATAAAGTTTAAATAAGTATAATAAGAACTCTGTAAGACACGGAAAATATATGTTGCTATCCGTGATATGGGTCTTAAGGTTAATATAGTCGCTCTCAGCAACCAAATAGCCGTCGAAGTATAACTATTGTTGGATCTAAAGTCAAATGCAGTAGCAAGGAAATCAAGGCCCAATTCAAAAGGCATAGGTAAGCACAGTAGTAAAATGTTGTCAGTGGTAAGACGCAGATTTACCTACGCTATCCCTTATACCTAAAAAAATAGCTATCATAAAAACGAATGCAAACATTCTCTAAAAAAAACATAAGCAAAAATATAAGTAAAATTGCAGCTAATGCATGTGATTTCACAGTCAATAAATTGAGGTGTTGGTTGTGTTAACACTGGCGAGATTGATTTACAATTGTAACCATACATAACATTGTATTTTAAACCAGGAATTACAAAATCGTTGTCTAGAAAAGATGTTGTTGTCAATGATAATTCAATGTGTAATTACATTTTACAAGGCATTTAAATTCCACAAGTTGATCCCTGCCAATGAATCGCCGTGTATCAAGATACCATGGTCTGCACTATCAAGGATGACTTACTATTTATTAAAATTCACTGCATCATTGTAGTCTAAAACAAATGCCCATTACACAACATCAATCTCAGTGTAAGAGCGTTCAGTTGGAATTTAAACTTCAGAGTCGCTACAAAATTTTGTTGTTGAAATGGCTGTACTAATAAGAATAATGTAAGTGCATTTCAGGAGGAAGTTAACTCTGTAGAGTCTCTATAATATTTTTTTGTTGAAATTGATGTATTAATTAATTTTCTAACCTATTTCCATTCAACTCGTAGTCTAAGTGTCGATGCAAGTGCATATCAACCTGAGTGTGAGTGCGATTCAAATTGAAGGGTAAGTGCGCTTTAGATCCATAGGGTAAGTGCGTTCTGAATCGTTGGTAAAGAAATGGATAATAACTTGGTCAAAATATAAGTGAAACGAAGAACATATAAGGATTAAGCTGGCATAAATGTAGATGAATCGCAGAGTAACTAAGTGATAACGCTGTCAAGAAAATGTGTTGGTCTTAAAAACGTTGTCCTTAAAAGGATTAACAATCCTGGTGATAACGTTGTCAAGAAAATGTGATGGTCTTAAAAACATTGTCTTTAAAACAATTAACAATCATAAAGGAAAATTAAAAGAGAAAAGATCATAAATCACTGTCGGATTACAATCCAAAGGGGAACTTAAGCTATATGAAAATTTTAGTAATCGCTCAATCAAGGGAACGCTCATCAACGCTCGATCATAATCCTGGAAATTTTACTCACAAAATTTTTATGTCATCAATAAAATTTAAAGGAAATCGTTGAGTGAAACTCTGAGGAGGACGCAGAGAATATCCAAGAGCGAAAACGCAGAGATAGTTGGCCAGGAAATGCCATAAAAATGCAGACTTAAATTTCCAGGTAGGGTATTAAAAACATAGAGTTACTTCACTAGGAAATGCATCAACGCAGATATCAAAACATAGAGGATAATAAGCAATTCAATGAGGGAAAGGATAAACAATCGCAGAGGTAATCAATCGCAACAAGGCACAAGAGAGTTTCTCACAATTGATCATCGAAAAATCACTCTCCATGCTCTTTAAATAGAGATCATGAACCAATCGGGTGTTAAGCCACGGATCAATAGTTGTTAAGATCGAGGAGAGTATGAATCATCGGATCACTCTATGTTAGGAACATATCGTGACCGTTAGATTTCCTAACTACAAATGCATACTAATTCATACTAAAGAAACACACTTTTACCTAATGACATATTAGACCAAGTAGTTCTTAAATAACTCCTAAGTGTCTAAATATCCTAACACTTGTATCTTTTCCTGTGAAGGTTTCCATGAGGCTCTGCATCCTTCCTTTCTCTCTAATGTATTTATACACTTCTTCGACATGTGTCAAAGGTGTATGTTGTTCATTATATTTTAAGGGATTTCTTATTCAACTGTCGATCAATATGAGAGATTGAGTCCGTTGAATTTTCTTCTCATATACTATTGGAACTTCCTGTATCGAGTAGAATGTTCTGGGATTCTTTGGGATGATTTCAATTGACCAACAATCTTTTGTGTGTGCTTTGTAATTATCGATTTTCCAGTTATATAGAGTGGAGTCGGAATTGTGTCCAACCAACATGGGAGATTCGCTCAAAATTTATTCTTGTGCATTCAGTGCATAATCTCTTTGTTCATTTTTTATTTGATACAGGCACCGATCCTCTTGGTCTTCATCCCATGATTCAGTCCATGGTTTTCATTCTTTCGGATCCAAGGGAATGATTGTTTTTCTTCCATATCCTTTTAATTTGTGTTGTGTCATTTTCATCACTCCAATAAGAAAAAGAAGGGCACCTACTAGACAAGACAGAGGTTAGTGTATGAATCAAATGACTCAATCACATGAAATAAACAAACAACTAAGCTAATAACAACTAAAGAAATGAAACTAAAATGCATGAGGAAACTTGAACCAAAAATCAATCAAAGGACCAATAATCATGCCACCAATGGNCAATCACATGAAATAAACAAACAACTAAGCTAATAACAACTAAAGAAATGAAACTAAAATGCATGAGGAAACTTGAACCAAAAATCAATCAAAGGACCAATAATCATGCCACCAATGGATATATTTTATTAGTGGGAAAATAATAAAGATAAAGGAGGAATTATGGATCCCCTCTTCCTCCAAGGGAGGGCTCTTGGATCCCCTATGTGAGATCTCTTCTTACAAATGGAAAACTAGAAAGAAAATGGTGAATAAATCCAACCTTATTCCCTCAAGAGGTGAGGTGAATAGCTTAATGAGATGATGTTAGTATGCTCCAAGAAGGAAAGAGGTTCCTTGTAGGAGAATAGAGGTAGCATAACAATACAATGAGATTCTTGAATTCATAGTGCACCCATGGCCTCTTTTTATAAGAAATATTTGAGGCATTATCCAACCAGTCTTTAGTGTGAACAAGGGGCCTTTTAGGGCACCCTTAAGTATTTGACCAGTCCCCCACTCAGATTGAACTCAGATTTGAGGGTCAAATCGACTTGTGAGCTGAACCAGAAGTGGGTGACAGGCCGACAAGAACCATAAATGTGTCGTTCACAGGAGTTCGCATCTTTTAGCGTACACAGTCACGCATCATGCACATGTGCGCTCTTTTGGATTTTTTGTCCTACGCACGTGTGCGTGCTTCCTGTAGTGTTTATGCACATGTCAATTTTATAACCAGTTGTATAGTTTGTGTCTTTTCAAAATGATTTTTTGGGGTTGCAGGTGAACTAATAGGTGTTTGGAGATGTTGGATTCCTGTAACCATTTGCAGACAAAATTTCAATGATAAAAGATATCCCCTGATGTGTGAGATTAGGAGCATACGTATAGCTGAAATACATCAATGTTTCTTCTACTGAGAGTACCATTATATGAAAGAGTGTTGAGAGGAACTGCAAGAGTGACCTGTCGGAGGGAGAGGGGAAACTGTGGGACCAAACCTTTCTCTAGGTATGAAAATAAAGTTTGTGTACAAACGAGGTGGGCATGCCCCATGCTCGTGTTATGTAACTAAAATATGTAAGACAGTAACTGAAGTGGCATGCTAATGTAGATTACTGCAGCGCCCTCCGAGGTGTTTTGATAATGGCAAATGACAATTCAGATGGTGAACATACTCTGAAAAGAGGCGATGACACCTGTAAGAAGTGTCGATGACTTGTAGGCATTGATGGCCCAACAAATTCAGAGTTATTCAGCTAGTATAAAATAACTGCAATAGTCACAAAGTAAGGCCCACCATAACATGAGATTGTGTTGAAGTTTAATTTTAAGGGGGTCAATGAAAAAAGAGAATAATGATGGTCCTCTATGTGTTTTCCAAGGCTCCTCATTGTAAAGGTAATGAGAGTCAATATACTGTCGCCCTTCTGGAAACTGTGTTGATGTCGATAGAAAAGGGAGACACGACTCCATAAAGAAAATGGGCTTCATGAAATCCACTGAAGGAGATTAGGAACTAATAAGGAACATGGATGAATTAAAGATGCAGTGAGACTCAAGATTGCCCTTGGTTGGGGATATATATGAAGTATGGGTGGCAACAATCGTGAAACTGAATCTAGCATCAAGGGGATGACTAGACGTGGGTTAAATTGTGCCAGGGGCATGACAAAGTGGACAAATTTAGAGATCAGGGGTACATGGACTGTGGGATACTTGGGGTTTATGGATGATGCCGACAAGAGTAGGAGATAGTAAATTCCCCAACCAAGGGTGACATGGGTTTCTTTGCCAGAAAAAGAAGGTTGCTAAAGGCAACTACAAAAAGCTATGTAAATGTTGGAAACAAAGGCTTTGTACAATTACCAAATGAATAAAGAATAATTTGGTATAAGTGTGCAAATACATAATTGGGTTCCCTAGTGCGAGATGGATTGGCCTGTGAGGGTGCAAGTTACGTGGAGAATTGGTGGAGGGTGGGGGGGCCATAGGTGGGTTTATGTATGAGGTAAATGAATGGAGGACAATCTGTAGATGGGAAAACTGATTGTGGATGAAATGGAGGGTTAATGATACTGTGGAGGTGCAGTCAAACGAGAACCGTGAGGAGATATTCTGGGAGTCCATTAGGAAGGCTAGCATAATGAAGAGATATCAAGATGAAATTACATGAGTGAAGAGTGACTTTGTGTGTGATCAATTGATAGAATGTGCCAAATTTTTAATAAGTTAGGTGTCACCTTGCAACATGTGGAATTTGTGTGGTCCTTACAAGTCTTGATTACCTATCTTACTAGACGTCATTGGTACAACCTTGCAGAATTTTAAAGCCCCTAAAGAACTAGCATGTGGACATATGGGTCCTTACCAATCCTTTATACTTCCTAATGTGATTTAATCTAAGAAAGCTTCAAAAAACTATCCTAGATTGCAAGCATGTGGGCATGTATGGGCCCGTTACAATAATCTTTAAACTCCCCTAGTGATGGAAACTAAGAAAGTAGCTTCAAAACTATCCTAACTTTGCAACATGTGGGCATGTGTGGGCCTTTACAAATTTAGGATATTTGGAAAAGAAACTAAGAGGGGCCCTAGGGGGGATTTGTCCTCTCCTAAATATTTTGTTTTAAGGGAGTTGAAATCTTCTCTCAATCATTTTTCTGATTCTCAAGAACGCTTTATGGTGCGAGAGAAGAGCATACTCAATGATTGAAGTTTGATTTATGGTCCCAAGGCAAATGTTTATATGTGATAGTAAATGATATTATCTTAACTTTTACAATTAAAAAAATCCATCCACGTGGAAATCAAAGCAAAAGAGGAGAAATATAGTTCTTTTTAACCCCCTAAGTGCCTATGTTTTGACTAACCCTTCATGTGGTAAGGGAATCTAAGTGTGGTGCATTTACAAATTGCATAAAAGCAATATTTTGAAGGCTAGGGGCCTTCAAAATATCACAAAAACTCTTACAATGTTGGAATTCTGGATAGATGCACAGGTCACAATTTAGACAGAGCTGCATGTGGTGCCAATGCATAGAGAACCAAGGACTTGTTGGTGCATTGTGCACAGAATGCGCCGAGAAACACAGAGATGTTAGCGCACAATGCTTAGAAGGCGCGCTTGTGAGCTGGAAAACCCACGAACATTCTGATATGCGTCCGAGAGGAAAATGTTAGGTGGAATTCTCCTCTTCTAACTCCAAATTCATCTCTTTGCAAGTAGGACTAGGCCAGTTATGATCCCTATAAGGAAAATAAGTCTAAAATAAGTTCTCAAACAACCCAAATAGGCAGTAAATTGATACCTTATCCCCAGTATGGTCGCCAATTTGTTGTGTCCTTTTCGTCACTCCAGTGAGCAAATGAAGGGCACCTGCAAGTGTAGTTGGGCCTGCTAGATAGGACAGAGGTTAGTGTATGAATCAAATGACTCAATCACATGAAATAAACAAATAACTAATATAATAAAAACTAAATAAAATATTTAGCAGGCCTTTGTCCTTCTTTGTATTCTTTTAATATATTTAGCAGTTATAGAAATTGACAGACTAACTGGTTTTCCTATAATAGTTGTAGGAATTCTTGTATAATATCTTCATTATGTATTCCAGTGTTTTGCTTAAAGAATATGATAGATTCTTTCATAATTTTTTCTTCTTTATCAGGATTTGGAAAGAAACTATCCTTCA
>ML808034.1:0-14344 GCA_009831015.1 Picea engelmannii
ACATTTTACACTAGCTCTTTCCGAGGAATGGAGTGCAACCCCCCATCAAGCTAGTATTAAAACATATTAAATAGAATCTTCAAAGCAGAGTCAAATATGTATCCATCGTATTACTCAAGCCTAGAAAGTACTAATATTTCCTCATTGTTCACTTATTCAAGAAGTCATACCATGCCTTTAAGGATATATACATGCACGAATACCAGTAAGCAGGTACACCATTTTCATGCTTCCCATACATATTTAATTTTTATGATATCAACCTTTTTGGATGAGAGCTTACATCCATTCCTAAGACAAGTTTCATAGGGATATTAATAATTATGTTCCCCTCTTTATGGCAACAACCATCAAGAGACCATTCTTTCCCACCTGCTACAAAATCATTCCACAAATCATAACCCACCTGCTACAAGATCATTCCACAAATCATAACCCACCTGCTACAAGAGCATTCCACAAATCACAAATTTAAATCGGTAGTTATAGCATTACTCAGGGTCAACATAGTTACCAACTTAACGAGAACTCTACAGAGTTCTCGTTTTTGGGTGGGGTCCAATTTTTTACCCCATTTTAAAAAATGGTGCTACTAGTAGCACCCCCCTCTGTTTTTAGGTGGTTTTTCGATATTTAAATTTTTCTATCCACAATGTTTCCACATTATTTTTTTAAATCCTTATTTTTCATCTATTTTCTAATTTTTTTATTTATTTTTTATTCAACGGTTTTTTTAGTAATTTTTTCATGCTTCTTTCAATCTTAAAAATATTTTTTACCATTTACTTTTTTGAAGTCATGATTTTTCATATAATTGTGTCTCAATTAATTTGTTGTTCCATACTTTTAAAATATAGTGGAAAACATAATTTTTAACACATTGTTTACCTTTTCTTCAATACATAGAAACAATTGTAGTTAAATAATATTATAGCCATATATAATAATAAACCTATACATTTTGGTACATATTCCTTTAAAATAACATGTCAAAAAAAACATTTTTATGGACATAATTGAACCAAAAAAGTCAAACTTTTATAAAACAAATATCATTTTCTTTCATATTTTTATACATTTGAAGTAAAAAAATGGCAACATTTAATAAAATTTTCCAATGTATAGTGATTCACATACAAATAAAATGAAAAAGAAAACAATAGAAAGATTTATCACAAAATAACAATAGATACATCTTCATTCTTATTTTAAAATCTGAAAGACAAAACATTACAATTATAGCTCATCAAAAATTTGTAAAATTGAGCATCGCCTTCAAGGGAATCTTAAAAATAGTCAACAATATCATATATCCCAAATTCACCATTCTCAACAGACACATTATCATCTTTTTCAATATCATTTTGTGCTTCCATTGTGTCATTTTGTTCTTCCATTGACTCTTTGATATCCTCAAGTTTTCCAAAGTGATCCTTTCCAATCATTCCTCCTAATGGTACTTGAGGTTCCTTTGATATTTTTTCCACCTTTGATTCACTAAAATATCATTTCCTAAAGACAAATTCTTGCATTTCATCTAGAAGAGTTGGAATATCATTAATTCTTTGTTGAATAAAACTGCATTGCATTGGGTCACCTTTAATGACTATACAATTCCTTCCTTTCTGTAAGCAACACACTAATGTTGTACCTAATCACCAAACACAAAATAAATAATAAAGTTAAATATTGTAAAAAGACATAAATTAAAAATAATATAAGATTGAAATATGATTTCATAAATATTAGATCATAATTCTTACCCGAACCTGAGAACAAATCCAAAACCCAATCTTCTTCATTTGAAAATATATCGATGAGATAATTAATTAATGCTTGCGTTTTTATCAATATTAACCATCTTTCCCTTAAAATCATTTTCCTCATATGTTAGCTTTCTAACCACATCATTGTATACCGATACACTACTAGGGGTCTCTCCATCCTTTGCATTGACAAGAATAGAATTATAAGAATCATCTTTTGTCCAGCTTGCAAGATGTATAATCTCAAAATCACGTTTAAATGGTTCTCTACTGGAGATATGAATATTAGGCTTGTTCCTGTAACATAAATAAGTGCAAGTTCAATTAACTTGTGAATTAATAAAATTGTTTTCTAATCTTAATTGCTAAGCATACACTTTCAATATCTTACCAAATAAACTGCATCTTTGTCTTTTCTTTCCCCTCGAAGCTTGACTGTACTAATCCTCATTGTGTGTCTGAATGAAATACCATAAATATCCAAAATGGTGATGTTGTGACCTCCGTGAATCCCATAACCACTTTATTGAAATCTTGGTAAGTAAAAGGCTCAATATTGTATCCAATGTTTTGGATATTATAACCATGAGAGATATCTGCAATAACTAGGGAGTGTTATTTTTTAGGAACAATATTTGAAAGTTGTTCACAATCACCTAATATCACTTTATATTGAACAATGTCGAGCACATTCTAAATGTAGTGATCAAGGGTGTCATCGGGTTGAATAGTTTGAACACGTCTCATTCTTTCTCTTTCAAACTTGTTTTTTTTATTAAAACTTTTGAAAGTTTCAGGTACTCCATCTGCATTCTTCTTTCGAATATTTAATGAAACAAACAAACATATAGTTATATATCTATAAATATTAAAATATAAATAAATTAACTTACAAATGAATAATATGAATGTAATAAATCAAAATACCTTTTTGAATGTAACAAAAAATTGTTTCAATACTGTTATAGAGCTTGAATCTGGATAGTTGAGTTTAACATCATCCCAACTTTCTTCATTCAAGATATTGACCACTTACTCTTGTATTCTCATATACACCTTGTGAATAAATAAAAAACAATAATTTTATAATGATATATATAATAAAATACTTAGAACATTGATATGTTAAACATAAAAAAATTAATTTTATTGTCCTAACATAAATAAAAATAACTCAACAATGTTACTTTTTAAATTCATCACACATTTCTTCCATTGACAATTCTCCTGACCTTACACATGATAATATAGCTATGATAAGTTTTTCATCCTTCACTCCTTGTATTGTTCTCCAAAGTGTTATAGTCATATCATCTCGAATATTTTTTATTTCAGGACCTATCTTACTTGTGCCACAAATCAATGGTTTAGCCTTCTTAACTCTCATATTTTTTATACTAATATTTTCCCACAAGGTGAAGATATGATCTATCAAATCCCATACCTGTCAATTTCTAAATCCCAAATGAAAATAACTATCCACGGCTCTAAATACATCACTTCCTTTGCGATTTTTTTCTTTTGTATTTTCATCATCAAGTGGGAATCCTATTTCCATACAACATTGCTTTTGAAACTTGGCATCGACATTTGATCTCTCCCCACGACATATTTCAGAAAAATAATGACAGATAAATCTCACCCTTTGAATGAAATTCATGAACATTCTGCACTCATTGTCTGTGTTATGATCCCATGTCAATAATTGTAACATCTCACTCTACTGATCACACTTTTATTGACATGTTCTTTGAGAAAACTTGTGTGCAAGTAATCCAGTTATGGTATTATGATTTCATTCGATTATGGGTTATATATGATGATGATGTATTGTGACTTATTGTTATTTTGATGTATATATATTGGAAGATTCTATTGATGAGTTTCCTAAGTGTGCAGGACACATGACATGCTATGGATGTTGATGGTATCAATGGAATTCCTTGGACTCTGGATTGAGTTAGGGAGTAGATTGTATTTTGTTTGATTCTTTCATTTTACACACATGTGACCTATGATTGATTATAGTATGATTTATGTATATGGATTATTCACATTGTTTTTGTCAGTGGATGCAGGCTTGACGATGCTTTCTAATCTGACTCACATAACGAGTAAAGGGGCCATGCACAAAAACCATACATTGAGGGAGAGGTGTGGCAACATCCCTGTCACAGCCTACTAACACTCCCACCATGGTATGAAAGGTAGGTTAACAATTACTTAGTTCAAGAGGTCCACAATTTCATGAGTACAGACTAATACAGTCGCTCACAAATATTTCTAAAGGGCGTGCAATAAGGCAAAGTCCTTATTCCTTAGAATCCCTTAGTCTCTCACAAGGTCGACCAAATGGAGTGTTGACTCCAAAGGGTTGGAAAAACTTCCAAAACTAGTCTAAGGCGAGTGGAACCCTTGGAGCACAAAGGTGTGTCTTGAAGGGCACATCGCGTAATTAAAACTCGAGTCAATAAATCTAGGTGCCCTAGAAAAAATTGAAATGATTAGACCTTGTTGGATTAAAATAATTAATTAAACTGTAAATTATTAATTATAAAGTATAACAAAAATCTAATCCTAAGTCTAATACTAAGTCTGAGTCTAAGTTTAATCAAAGGGATAATTAAAAATAATAATAAATTAAAATAATTGAGATAAAATCAACCTCTAGGAAAAAGGTAAATAAAATCTAAAGGTTGGATAAAATGCACATGTGTACATGAAATTAATAAAAGGGATTTTTAAATAAGAATAAATAATAACTTGAGACAATAGGTGTACATAGAATAGAATCTTGATTCAACCTACCAGTAGTCTAACTAGAAGAAGACTCCTAACCCAACTCTAACTAAGATCTAGTTAGGACAACTCATTAAATGAGAAATTGGGGAACAAAGGGACAACTAAGAGAAACAATAGGAACACATTGGGGAATGTGATGGAAATTGGATTTTTAAATAAATTAAAAATGGTAATTACTTGTGAAACTTGGGGAGAGGGTGAGAAGTGTGTGGTTGAATAACACTAATTAAAGTAATTAAAAAAGATAATTAATTGTGGATGAGGACATGTGTCATTGAGGATTTTTCTATAAAACAAATGTGGTAGAAGGGAAAATAATCTCTCTTTTACTTGGTAATGTTATGTTGCCAAAATTTTGTGGGTTTTGTTTTACTTGTGAGAGTTGGGATACCAAGCTTGTAGAAAGAGTGAAAGCTCTTCCTTGCGAGGCAAGTCTTGGATATATTGTTTGTTGTTTTCTTGTGTGTGGCCCCTTCGAGATTCAGGGGGATAAGGGGGGAAGAAGAGTACCCCTAGAATTAGTTGGGAGGTACCGGTGAAGTCTCTATGATTAGCAAGCATAAAAAGGGAAGGAGTGTAAGACATTGGAGGGAATTCTAAATTCTCGATCTTCAAAGGTTTTGGTATTTTATTTTGAAATGTAAATTGTATTAAGAGAAAATTGTATATTAGAGCTTAAAAATTGCTACAATCTTGTTGTATTTCTGGAATCATTTTTTTGTAAGTTTACTTGAGAGTCTTTGTTAATCTAGAATTGAACTACTATATTCACATCTTTTGAATCTACTATCTAGAAGTTCAAATTTCTTGTTTCGTTGTCAATAAGATTCAATCCTTGAAATCAGAATTGTATGTGAATACTGCCACTTTTAAATCACTTGTTCAAATGTATTATTTTGTTATGAATATTGTCAATCTAATTTAAAGATCAGAATTTAGGAGTTTCAATTGGTTGTTGAAAATTTTTACATTCATATTTATTTTATATTCAAAAATCGTTGTAATATTTATTTATACAGATCATTATGATATTGATAATCGTTCTAATATTTCTTACACGAATCATCATGGTATTCAAGAATCATTGCTATCGCTATACTGTTTATGAATCATTGTAAGTTTGTATCCATTGTAATGTTCATTTGTACTTGTTGCAATCGTTGTAATATTCGCAAGTTGTTCTAATCATATTTTTTTTGTTGATCTGTAGACAATCGAAAACTAAGTTTAGGATAGTGCAATATTATTATATATAAGAACAAAAAAATTCAGACCCCAGAATGGGATTTCTCTTATCACTGAAAGCTATTGGAAATATCGAGGTGGGAGTTCATTGATTCTCTTTGGCACTTTCTTGAATTCCCAAACCTTTAGGAACCCACTTGGTCTTGGCAATTTAACTACCATATTGGATTTGTAGTGCAACATGTGTTCATTGTAAAGATCATTTAAAATTTAAGGTGAAAACTTATGGATGTTACATATTTGAAGTCTCAACTCTATGAACCAAAATCATAGGGTTGTTTCATTTATTTTACTCGAATATTGATTGAATATTTGGTCGTGGATAAGCTCATCTCATTTCAATTTTAAAATGTGTATGGTCATTGTTTATTTTAAAAAAACTTGTGATTTCAATGTTGGAAATCCTTTGGTTGTTGCGTTATTATTGTTCAATTGAACACGATTTTTGTGGGTCATCGTTTAATTCTGTGGAATTTATAGAAAACTAAGTTATAGAATCACTGTAAAATCTAATGCAATCTTGCATTTAATTGCGTATAGAACCTCACCAAAATCGCTGCAATATAATTAGCCGACCCAAAATTTTGATTTCCGTTTTGTCTCTATTAACTATTGTAAATATGGGAAGTGGAAACTGGTTAGTTGTTGTAGTTAATTTACAAGTTAGAGTTCGGATTACGTTGGTCATTGTACAATCCAATTTTTAATACGAAATTTAATTTCTCTTAACATTGGAATATTGTAATCCTGGAATTGTAGAATCTCTTGGTCTCTGTAATTAATTGAAAATGAAGTTAAGATTTTTTATCGCTGCAATAATTATTGTTAATATTGATTGTGAGTTTCGTGATGATTATCGTAGTTATAGTTGTAAATTGGGAATAACATTGTGGTGATGTCGTGGCTTGTCATATTTATACTTGATCTCTTTGATCGGTGTGTAAATAATTAAGACATCTGGAAACTAGATCTTAGCATAGTCACTGTCGATTATCACACAAAACTTGAAGCTTAACTTAGAGTTAAGATTCGAGTGTTGATAAAAACCATTTATAAATTAAGAGAAGTTCGATTTAAAACCGTGAAGTACTTTAAAAAAATAAAATAAAAATAGATGTATAAAATTTTGGTTCATTGTCATTTGATTTACGATCAGAATTTCGTATTTATTAGTCACCGACACCTTATCTTACAAAATCAAAATTCAAGAATTCAGATGAATGTTCGTGATATAAAATCTAACACCCAAGGAGATGAGCAAAGTACTGAGCAGGAGCAGGCTGTTGTAGGATATGTGGTAGGTATGATGAGCTAATTCTAGAGGATGTCATAGGCGTTGATCAACTGCCCGGATCAAGATGAGGGAAGAGCATATGTGCCCAATGAGGGTTCGCAACGTGATCCAACTAGTAGTAGTAGCATACATAGAGAACTCAATAAAGTGAATTTTTTTGAGTTATGGGTTGCCACGGATAGCTTATCCGTAGAGGCATGGTTGGAGAACATGGAGATGTGCTTCAAACTTCGTGATTACACCTCCAACATGAAATTCTGTATGGCGGTATTTCAGTTGAAGGGGAGTGCTCTACTTTGGTGGAAGACACTTCTACCCCAACTAAACATAGTCGTCGAAGACGTTTCATGGGATTTGTTCGAGGAATGGTTTCGGGAGATTTATTTCTTTGATGAATTCACTAAGCTCCATATTAATGAGTTCAACACATTATGAAAGGTTGGTCATATAGTGATGGAGTATGACACCAGGTTCATGGAGCTACTTAGGTATGCTCCACATCTAAACATAGACAAGTTGAAGGTCAAAAAGTTTGTGTTCATCCTTAACTTCAACATTTGTGTGAAGGTGAGGATCCTAATGCTTCAAAAATTGCACAATGCAGTTCAGAAGGCCCTCATAGCTGAGGAAGAACTGAACAATGGGGGTCAGGGAAGGAATCCTTCTAGACTGATTGGATAGACGACATTAGGAGTGCAACATTAGACACCAACCAGATAGACTTATGGGCATTGATATACACCCAGAGGACCTATGTTCTTGACACCAAGACAATAGACTCCTCAGTAGAGGACTCCTTACAGAGGACCACACTAGAAACAACATTTTAGGCTTGTTCAACATAACATACCAGGATCATAGTCTACTAGGCCAACAACTTCTACTTCAGGCACCAGGAGCATTTGACCGAAGAATGGATGTTGGATATGTGGTGAGACACATTACCAATGATATTGTCTGATTGAGAAGGCCAAGGAAAATGGATCATCAAGACCCACTATAGTTGGATATTTGGGCAAGGCCTGCGGGATACATGCAATGGTGAACAACCACCAGGCTAAGCACCAATCCACTATGCTCAAGACGCCAGGTACAATCTTTGATCAAAATTTTAGTATTTTGATAGATCCAGTTGCTACAGAGAGCTTTATCTCTAGTGTAGTGATAAAGAGAATTAAGGTAAAGGCAGTCAAGAAGGACGAGTTCAGATACATAGAAATGGCATCGGGTGCCAAACAAAAAGTTGGAGGAAAGGTTACAGACTATAGAATTAACTTGGGTGATTTTGTAATGAAGGTAGATATTTATGTCACGATATTAGGATCTTATGACATAGTGATAGGCATGGACTAGTTGGAATCGCATGATGCAATACTTAACTGTAAGAAAAAATGGTTAAGTTTGACGAATGATTCAGGACAGAGTAGAGTAATTGTAGGAAGAAACCAGGGAGTGTCCTTGAGGTTTATTTCTTCCCTACAATTACAAAAGAGTATGCGCAAGGGATGCAATCTATATGCAATATTAGTTCTAAGCAAAAAGGGTGAGGTGGAAGGATTAGAAAACCTTCCTGTAGTACAAGAGTTTGCGAACGTATTTCCAGAAGAATTGTTAGGTTTACCACCTAAAAGAGAGATGGAGTTTACAATAGATATGAAACCTAGAACTGAACCTATTGTAAGAACTCCCTACCAGATTTTGACACAGGAATTGCAGGAGTTGAAAATACAATTGAAGGAGTTACTAGACTTGGGAATTAGATGCCTGAGCATATCGTCGTGGGGTGCACCAATATTTTTTGTTAGAAAGAAGGATGGGTTGTGGAGGATTTTTATTGACTATCGTTAATTGAACAAAGATATGATAAAGAACCAATATCATTTACCAAGGATTAATGATTTTTCTAATCAGATTAAAGGAGCGACGATGTTTTCGAAGATTGAATTGAGATCAGGATATCACCATTTATGGATTAAGGAGGAAGATATCCCTAAGACTGTGTTTAAGATGAGATTCAGACACTATGAGTTCATTGGTTTACCATTCGGATTGATGAATGCCCTGAGGGTATTCATGGTCTTGATGAATGGGGTGTTCCACGAATACTTGGACAAGTTTGTTCAAGTATTTATTGATGACAAATGGATTTATTCTTGCATGAAAGAAGAGTGCGATGAAAACTTGAGATTGGTTCTACAATGTATAAGAGAAAAAAAATTGTATGGGAAGCTATCAAAATGTTATTTTTACCAATCCGAGATTCATTACTTAGGACATATCATATCTGGTGATTGTATCGTTGTGGATCTAATGAAATTAAAGGCCATAATGCAAGGGCTAGCACTGAAAAACGTATAAGAAGTACATAGCTTCATGGGTTTAATGGGATATTACCAAAGGTTCGTCGAAGGTTTTTGGGTTTAGCAAATCCAATTACGGAATTGCAGAAGAAAAACAAGAAGTTTATATGGACTGCAAAATGCGTGGAATAATCTCAAAGGCTCAAAGAGTTGTTGGTGACAATGTCCATACTAAAGGTACCCGACATGGAAAAAGAATTATTGGTATGCATGGAATAATCCAAGAGAGGTTTAGGTGGAGTTTGGATGCAAGACGGTCGAATGATCACTCACATTTAAAGGAAATTGAGAAAGCATGAGGAAAACTATGCAAAGCACGACTTGGAGTTATTGTCAATTGTATATTCCTTGAGAGTATGGAGACATTTTCTGATTTGACGAAAAATTTGAATGAAATACAAATCACTGTGGATTACAACATATATTTACTCAGAGTGAATTGAACGCGCAATAGAGGCATTGGTCAAAATTACTTAGAGAATACAACTTTGAGATTACTTACATTTAAGGAAAAATGAATAGAGTGGAAAATGCGTTGAGTCAGAGACCATGCATATTCTCGATAATATCTCTTAAGACGAATATTCAGGAAAAGATTCTAACTTTACAGATAGATGATGACTGGTACAAAGAATTTAAGGATAATATTGGAAAAAATACCATGATGGTACCGAAGTTTGCAGTTTATTCATTGGATAGTGATGAATTGTTGATATTTAATGACAGAATTTATGTACCAACTAACAACGAATTAAGAAGTTTGATCTTGAGTGAAGCGCATCGAGCAATGTACATGGCTCATCCAGAAGTCAAAAAGATGAAGTTAGACCTTAAGCCTTTATTCTTTTGGAAAGGAATGAAAGAAGGCATAGTAAGTGTGGCAAGATGTCTATAATATCAACAAGTGAAGGCTGAACATAGAAATCTAGCAGGATTGTTACAACCACACTCTATTCCCGAATCAAAATGGGAGGTCATTTTGATGGATTTCATCGTTGGATTTCCACTGAAAACAAGTTGACATGATTCAAATTTTGTGGTAGTTGACACTCTGAAGAAGAGTGCATATTTTATTCCAGTACGTACGACGTATCAGGCACTAGAAATAGCTAGATTTTTTGTCAGCAAGATTGTGAGATTACATGGTGTACAAAGAAGGATCATATCCGATCGAGAATCGATGTTTACAGGATGGTTTTGGACTAGTTTCCAAGAGGCTTTGGGAACACAACTGAACTTTAGTACAACATATCACCCAGAGACAAATGGAAAAACAGAAAGGATGAACCATATCTTAGAGGATATGGTGCATATCTATGTTATGGATCAACAGAAACATTGGGAATATTTCTTTCCATCGGTAGAGTTTTCTTACAATAATAGTTACCAGAGTACGATTAAGATGGAACAGTTTGAGTTTCTTTACGGGAAACAGTGTCGGATGTTGTTTAGTTGGGATCAACTTGAGGATAGATTCATGGTGGGACCGAAAGTGATCCAAGAAAAGGAAGAACATATGCAATCGATAAGGCAAAGGATTAAAGAAGCTCAAGATTGGCATAAGATTTATGCTAATGTGTATTGTGTTGACCGCAATTATGAAGTTGGTGACATAGTTTTCTTATGGGTAAAATCTCACAAGAGTCAGATCAAGTTCGAAGAGGGTGATAAAATCTCTCCTAGGTTTGTGGGACCTTTTGAGATTGTGGAAAAGAAAGGACCCGTAGCTTACCAACTATCCTTGCTTGATTCTTTGAGGCGTATGCACGATGTATTTCATGTATATGTTTTATGACATTATGTTAGTGATCTGTCACATGTTTTTGACATGAGTTCTTTATAGGTGTCGGACGAGCGTGCTCTTATGCGGAGCCAATTCGCATTCTGGACCATCGCATTTGACATCTACATCGTCGAATAGTCGATCAGGTCAAGGTCCAGTGGGATAACTATAGTCCACACTCGGCTACTGATACGGTTTAGGAGCAGAACGAACTGATTAATAGAATCAATACAATAAACATAGATATAGGAAGAATAACACAAATATCCAGTGAACGATATCTTATATTAAATAATGAAATAGGCTAAAACTGTAAAACTACAGAACTGAAACTTGTTCGAATGGTGGTAACTATCTCTGAGAAGAGATGTGGCCGGTACGCACATCCGTCTGAGAAGAATGGATTACAATGAGGCTCCATAGCCCCTTTTCATATTACTCATGAATGAAAAAACCCTAGACATCAAAAAACCTAACCCTAGAAGGTGAAACGCCAAAAGTCATGTGGGCCCTATGGGTAAGTTGGTGTAATTTGGTACCTCAATTTTCTAGGGTCATAAATTTTGCATACGACCTCCGTTTTAGGCACGTGATAGCCCATTGCAAAGGTATTTCAGAGAACTACACATTCTGTTGTCAAACTTTGACTCTGTCTACATTCTAATTGCAACGAGTAAAAAAAACAATGTTTAGGTCCCCAAAACAACCATGGAAATACAACAAGATGTGCTGACATGAAAACATACAAAATAAGATAGTTGGATTAGGTGAGAGGCTACCTGTATCCACCTGGAGAATGTGTGAGGCTTCATACATCCCTATAAGTGTAGAACTCACAATTATAAAGCAGTACAGAAAGATGTGTTGAATAAAAAATGAACACGAGGATTCAGTTGGAATAGGTGGGTGGCCACCAATATCCACCTGGATCAATCCTTCCCCCTTAGGAAGCAATGGTATCCATTGTGTTGAGTTCCCCCATCAGGTGAGGAAACTTCTACTAGATTTGGCCCTAGGTGAGCCACTTTCCTTGGTGTAGGAGTTTCCCTGACTTGACAACCCAATAAATCTGGATGCGATGTTGGTGAGTTCCCTGACCTGTGTGTCCATTATTTGATCGGTGGATGCTTGTTCCATGCAGTCAAGGTTGAGATTTGTTGGTTTCATATGTTCGATGATCTTAGAGGTGTCTAATAATGGTGGAAAATATGGCCAAAGGAGGTCCACATTGAATACTATATGCAAACCAAGGAAGGGTGGAGTGTTGAGCTCAAAAGCATTGCTACCCACAACCTTGGTGATATTGTAAGGCCCATAACAAAGTGGGTGAAGCTTCTGATGGGGCCCGGTGAGATGCGCCTTCTGAAAATGTAACCATACTTTGTCGCCAACCTAAAAATGGTGTGGTACCCTATTATAACCCTAATTTGCACCATACATGATTACCTGTCATCAGACCATCTCATAGCCCTTTTTTCCAAAGCACTGCTGAACAAATCTTCTTAAAAACCTCTTTTATAAAGGCCCACGTGCTCTACTCCATTATTGCACGCGTGTACATGATAGCTGACCCAAAACAGCCCGCGTGTACCTACAAAATCACGAAAAAAGGAAAGTTGTCGATGGAACACACAACTTTGGGTAAGTTAACTAAACCTTCCAGCCATGCATGGCCGAGGGTTTGTCCAAATACCTAGCTTCTTCTAGCCTATAAAAGAATGGTTAGGGGTCCCATTTGGAAGAGGAGAATAATAGTAAAGAAACTATACCCAATTGCACATTTCCATTGTCCCAACCCTTTATCCATCCTTGTGCAAGAAGAGATATAGAGCAAAGAAGTTGGAGGATAGTTGAAGAGGAGCCCAGGATCAGGTTCACAGAGCGGTGACCGATCTCGACATTCTAAGTTGATTCATTAAAATTAATAAAGAAATGTTTTTCCCATCCCACTATATGAGTTCTTCATAGTTTATTGAATATATGTTTGCATCTCTAACCCATTAATCTATAGGTAAAATGCATGTATAGTTTGTTTCTTGTTTTGTATGCAGGTCAGCCTTGGGAGGAGAGCTGCTAACAAGTGATCAAGCATGAAGAAGGATCGACATCAAACACCCAAAAAGGTATGTTTGTCTAACCATGTATTTTCTTAAAAGAAATGGGGATTAGGTCTGGGACGACGGTAGAAAGTAGGATTCTTTCGGTCTTATCTGCATGCATGATATAACCCTAAATGCTAGTCCGTAGGGGGATTTCCCACCACAACATAATTGGCGACCATACTGGGGAAGTCTCTAGGGTTCCTAGGAATATTTTTGGGTATTTTTAAAAGATTGGTTTTCTTTCCTATTTTTGAAGTTTCTGCAAAGTCTAAGCTAACAGAGATTCTGGTCTTCCATACCAGCTATCTCTATTTCTTTGCTTGACTGTATTTTTTTTGAGACCTACAGAGGTACACGCGGCCTGCATAAGGTCTACACGTGTGTACCCGCACCCTACTTTCTTATAGCCCGCGTGTAAACACTAGCTGAAGAAGTAACAATAGCGTGTATGATTCCAGAAAATTTTTGAGGCAGTCATCCTCTTCCCTGTCAGAATCAGTCATTCTCAGGGGTTTTCTGGAACTCTTTCTAGTCTTGGTTGTTTGCAGTCTATAGCTTAGGGTTCACGTCAGATTGGTTTGTTCTACGAATTTTTCCTTACATTGTTTTCTTTTTCTGTTAAAGAAAGTGTCTAAGCCTTCAAGAGATCCTGGTTCTTAGTATCAATGGTCTCTTCTTGGTTTGGATTGTCTGTTTTTATTTTTTTAATAGTTTTAGAAATACACGCATCTTGTATAAGGCCAGAATGCATGTACATGCCCTCTGGCTCTACACAGCTCGTGTGCACACGCTTGCTGTTGAATTCTCAGCAGTGTGCTTGTGAAGGATAGTTTTTGTTGAGGGTGAGGCTGTCATCCTTTCCCTTGACAAGAGTTATACCTCTCATGTTTTTTGAATCTCTGTCCTAGCAGTCAGTAGCTTAGGGTTGATCTCAGCCATAGCTTTCTTTTTTCATTTAAAAGTTTTCATCAAAATTTTCTTTAGGGTTTTTA
>ML808034.1:32828-48690 GCA_009831015.1 Picea engelmannii
TTCAGCATCAGTCACACACATGTGATACACAGAGACAGATATTTCCTAAGGAAACCCATAAAGGGTAAAAACCTCTTTTTCTTTATATGATAAGTAATAGTTACATTCTTTACATTATCATACATATGAGCACCAACTCATAACGAGGCTACAACCTCTGTTTTGCAAGGTGCAACTTGCTGAGAGCACCAACTCTCTGTTTTCTCTAGCACCCACTAGAAGGAAGCACCAACTCCCTGGTTTCTCTAGCACCAACTAGAAGGAAGCACCAACTCCCTGGTTTCTTTAGCACCAACTAGAAGGAAGCACCAACTCCCTGGTTTCTCTAGCACCAACTAGAAGGAAGCACCAAATCCCTGAGTGTTTCCAGCACCAACTGGAGGGAAGCACCAACTTCCAATCATACAGGCACCAACCTGTATAACAGAGAACAAGAGTTCTCCCTTGCACCACCCTGCCACCCTGGTTTCTCTGGATGCAACCAGATGGAACCTACAACTCCCTGTGTTCAAGCACCCACTTGAACCTCTGAGGACAACAATCCTCCCTAGCACCTCCCAACCTCCCTGAAATATAAATCTTTTCTACTGAAACTTATTATAGTGATATGATGTTCAACAATGGCTTACCAGACTCATCACTGTTCTGCAACATTTCGTTGCTCTGTCTGCCTCATTACCTTTCTACACACATGACTTGCGCTGTCTGTTCTTCTACTTTTTATGCTCTGTGCGCCATGTCAATTCACTGCATAGTTCCTCTTCTGTGCATTTCTACTTCTGCGCTCTGCCTCCTTTCTCAAACTTCAATCCTTCTACAGAGTGACCACAACAACTCCAATAGCAACAACAACCCCATCTCTTCTCTGTACCGTGTATTTATAGCTTCTGAGCACCTTCTGCATGCAATGTTCACAATGCCTCTGCATGCTGACTCCACACCGTTATCCTCCACCTCTCGAGTGCTCTGTCTGATCATCATCATGATTCTTCAGCTTCTCTGGTGGTTCACCCCGCGTGTCCAGCCTCACTGTATGTTATACTGAGATTCCTCAGCCTCTCTGGCAGTTTGAGACTCTTCATCTTCTCTGTGACAGTCAAACTCACCTTCTCTGTTTTAGTTACAGGCCTCAATGCTCATCAGTTGTCAATCACCTCCACGAACATCTTCATTCCTCTCAGAGACTCTTCACCTCCTCTGTCAGTCATCTCAAAGTGTCTTCACATCCTCTGGTAGAAACCATCAATGGTTTCTAGCAGTTTCACTGTGTCGTGCAACAGTAGCCCTCAGATCTCCTTCAGGTTAATCTAAGTCGTTGGATGAGCTTTATTAATCTTGCCTTTAAATCGGGTTTCGGCATTTCAACATTTCTGTTGCATTGTGTTCTTGCCTCTCCAAGTCGCAATCCCCGAAAACGAGCTTGGTTGCTTTATCTCTTTCCTCCATCTCTCGTTGATGTGTCCAAGGGCTGTGACCACAGCCTTATGCATAAGGCGCTTTCGCGATTTCGCATTTTGCGATTTTCGACACTATGCTCTGTTGATCCCAAGTTAGCGAAATTTTGATCACTTGCCACATGTCCTGTGATTCCATGGTCCAGATCTAATCTTGATTCAACGGCTATGATTGAATCGCAATTTTGGCATTCTTGATGCATTGAGTTCTTTGCCTCTCTATGTCGCGATTCGTGAAACTCTGATATGGAGTTTGATCAACAATCCAGATCTGATCTCTATTCAACAGCTGCGATTAAATCGTGATTTCGCATATCGCGATATCGAGATTCCTAATGTCAATAATATTCTACATGTCCGACTCTCAATCCCCGATGCCTCTCCATTGACTGGAATCAATGGTCCAGATCAAAGCTTGATCTGACGGCTCATATTACATCGTGATTTCACATATTGCGAAATCGGGATTCCTATGGTAAATGTTCTTTGACAACTTCAACTCTTGATCCTTGAAACTCCGACATGGACTGGAATCAACAGTCCAGATTTGATCTTGATTCAACGGCTGTGATTTAGGTCACGATTTTGCATTTCGCGAAATCGGGATTTCTGTTGCATTGTTTCTTTGACATCTCCAAAACGCGATCCTCGAAACTCTGACATGGTGTAAGTCTGCTGACGTCACATGTGTTAAATAACTGCCACGTGTCACCCTGATTCGTGACTTACATGTGCTTGGCATGTTGAATCGGTCTGACACTTGTCATTACCTAGTTGTGCCACGTGTTCCTAGCTGACGTGGTCTGTTGACGTGAGTCGGGTCAATGGTCTAGATCACATCTTGATATTACGGTTCAGATTCAGTCGGGATTTCACACATCGCGATTTCGGGATTCTTGATGTCAATATTCTTTGACATCTCCAACTCTCAATCCCCGAAACTCCGACAGGGAGTCGGATCAACGATCCACATAACCCCCTGAGATGGACGGTCCTCCTGCTTTCGGAATTTGTGAGCACTCTACTCCTTGCACTTTTAAAGATCATGCAGGTTTTCCTTGATCCAACGGTGGTCGGACCTTGCGCTTAGATCTAACGCCTGAGATCTATCCTCCAGATCTGTGCGCTCCTTTTGTCTTCATTCAGATTTGACGGCCATCGGGAATTCAGGATGAGATCCAGCGATCACTGGCGCTTCTCCTCCGGAGCGTACTTTGTCCTTGTTTTGCCTTCGCTGCATACTTTGATCTTGCCATCAATGACAAGCTTACTTTGCCTGATAACTTGCCAACAATCCTCTGCACTATCTCTTTTGAACTTATCGGGCTTTCTCTGCAGCGTCTTCCCAAACTACTTCTGATGCTCGACTGTTACATTCTTCCTGTATTCATGCCATCTTCATTGTTGTACTTGCCATCAATGACAAGCATATGCTACCTGTTAAACATTTCCAACATTCTCACCTTTCCAACTCGTTTATGGGCTGGAGGCAGTCTTGCCTATCGAATGTCAGATCCCATCTCTAAAGTTGGCAGTACAATTATTGCAAGACACTTCTCCACTTGAAGAGTGGTTATTATACCTGGAGCAACTCAATGAGTAGCGTCGTGATGAAGCCTTGGCCAACAAGGCTCACAAACATAAAGTCAAGTGTCAGTATGATAGATCCATTTGCCCTCAGATTTTCATTGAAGGCGACATTGTCCTGGTCTACGATCAAGATAAGGACCCCCTGGGGGCAGGAAAATTCAAACCCATGTGGTTCAGACCTTTCATCATAAAAGAGGTTCTAAATAAGGGTGCTTATCGTCTAGTTGACTTTGAAGGGAATGCTTTGGCAGAGCCTAGAAATGGACTCTACCTCAAGAAGTATTACTCATAGGTAGGTCACCATGGGTAACTTTTTGTAACATATGTATAGTCTTTGTACTATTACTTTCTAGTTTCTTTTAGTGTTATGGACATTTCGTTGATGTTATCTTTAATCACTATGGAAGATGTCAAGTGAATCCGAGATGTTCATTGGGTACGCAGATGGTGCTAGCCGGCACACTCAGAGGCTTGCCTCCGCAGCTTGGGTAATTTTTACACCTCAAGGCCAGTTATTATCTTCCGGAGGTATATACTTAGGTGACACCACAAACAATGTCGCCAAGTATAGTGTAGTTATTGAGTTGCTTCGTGACGCCTTGTCATTTGGTATCTCTCATCTCCGAGTATATCTCGACGCTCAGCTGGTTGTGTCTTAGTTAAATAGAATCTACTGTGTTCATGATCCAACTTTACACGGACGATTCCTTAGGGTACGTCTCTTAGAACAAAACTTTGATTATATTACATATTTTCATGTTCCTAGGAGATTAAATCAAATTACAGATACTCTAGCTAATCAAATTTTAGATTGGCATCTTGCACACATACGAAAAAACATACACATAAACATGTAAATACATTTTTTGCACACATGATCCATAAGACACAAAAGACATTAAAATCCATATATAATATCATAAAGTAACCAGAGTACACAAATGGACGCAAGCACCTCAAAAATATGACCAGTAACGAGTCAAGGGGATTATGCCCTCAAAAAATATATACAAGTAGTGCTCTCGGCACGCGAAAATCCTAACTAAAGTCAGGGCATGTGTGCCCTGTTGTACTGATCTATAGCGTTGGCTAAATGCCAAAATAATCGGACCCACGTCTATGGTGCCCCCACTACATGAGGCTGTATAGATGGTGGTAGGTCCTCAATCTCTACCATAAGGACCGTGCGAGTGAGCGCAGTAAAGTTCTGCTTAACTCATCTCAATATCCTCTCAGCCTCCCTGGCTGGAAGATCTCCTGCTACTGCTGGTCCCCCTGCGACAGCAGGTGCGGCCCCTGGCCGAAAATGACGCATGTTCCTTGCATAGTTAGTGGGTCGCACTGGTCCCACATCTGCACACAATGAACACATATCCGTCAAATACTCTGGTATAACAAAAAATTTATATATATAACAAAAACAACATAAAAATTACATATGTTTAACGAAAAAAAAAACAATGATGGAGACTTGCCCATCTCTCCTCGCTCCTCACTAGGATGTACTGGTATCTCAAGATCCCTCGAAAAATCAATCCCTGCATAAGGGTAATCCTCGATAACTGGGATCTGCTATGATAGCCAAGCGAAGAAATCATCATTGAAGGACTCATTAGTTCTTCCACCACCCTGTCGTGGCAGCAATACTACCCATCTACACATAGCAGGAAGAGAGGCCTGATGTCCTCGTACCACTACTCGAGGACTAAAACTCGGAACTCTCTCAAAGAAGAACAAGCACAAAATGGTCCTGAACCCAAAGTTTCTGTGTTCACAAACGATAATCTGTCAACTGCCTCTTCATACACTCAAGCAATGTGGTACTCCAATCAAATATTTGTGCATTTAAGAATTGGACTGCACAGTTCATCTGTGCACGGGACGCTTGATGTAGAGCCACAGAACCAGTGATTCGCCCAATAAGAAACACTATCGCCTGTAGTGATAAGCCAGTAATCTTTCTTATGGGAACCTGTGAGCTCGAATGATCTGCATCAGCCTCACAGTAAAGACCTATCAATTCTGCTATGTTATGCGACCCCGAAGGAAAAGTCCAGAAGTTGTCTGGTTCCCCTCTCTAGGAGAGGCCAGTCAAAAAATAAATGTCCTCGGTCGTGGGCACCAGTGACTGGCCCTCTAACATGAATGCCTCTGCATCTGGATGCCAATATTCAACCAAGGCATTCAATAGCCTAGGTTGTGCCCGCATAAAAGGACATAAGAAGAACTTGAGTAACCCACATTGCATCAAGGCAGCCATAGCATTGGGGTCTTCCCTGACCAACTCACTAACCTCTTCATGCTCTCTTTCTCTCCAGTGGACATACATCCTGCAAAACACCAAGGTTCAGGAGGGTTAACCCTTGTTTTTTAAGCTTTTTTCATTCTAAAAGGGGCTCCATGTGGGTTGTAATATTGATAGTCGCATGTACACATGTGCATGGTTTACTCTACTTGAATGTACACGCGGCCTATCCTGAGACAGCTCGCGTGGACCTAGGGCCGACCTTTTGAAGGTCGACGCCCCCCCCAAAAAATGAAACCTAAAGCAAAAAGAAAGACTTAAAATGCAAGATAAGAGAGTTCGTACTTACTTGGTCCAGACAGAAGTTCGTTTCGTCCACTGTAGCTCCTAGAATCACCACTTTTGACAAATGGGTTTTTTTGGCTCCAGAGTCAATTTCCAAATCAACAATGGTGATAATGAGCTGCCAGCTTCTATTTATAGACTTTTTGGCCTCTTTTTGTCAATTTTTTGGCCTCCCTTATCATTTTATTTAAACCAAAAACCATTTAGAGTGATTCAGGAGTTGCATGGGAGGGATATGATCGGGTATCGGGATAGTTTTTTGGAGTTTTGGGTAATTTTCGACGGTTCGTGAAAAAAAAATTCTGAGGATCAACTTGAGCATGTAGGTTAGGTTTCTACCCTAACTTTTGTATCTCACTGTCTTTCTCCTTTCCCATAGGATCGATCCCATTAGGTTGCGACACGGAACCATCATAGTTGCTTTAGAAGTGTCGCGACTTGGTGGTATGTCTTACCGGAACATGGATGCCCTAGGTAGATCCTGGTTACATTATGGTATCCATGTTGTCTCTAATCATTGTAGGCTCGAGAGTCCTTGTTGTTTTTCCTGATTACGAGTTTTGAGCCTCATTTGCATGATTCCTTTTCACTCTTGACCTCACCCTTGAGACTCCCAAAAGATATAACGAGTCTTCTTTTAAGCCCTTTTCAGACCCTCTAAACATGAAAAGATTGTCAAGCGATCTTGTGGCCTTTCACGCTCGTTAAACTGAAATTTGAAGTCACGTTTTTCCAGCGGTAGTTTACCGCTTTTTCGGTCCGGACAGTCAACTATATGAACAAAGGTATACTCTATGGAACTTTAGTTCTCTAGAAGAGTACTCTCAGGTATCATTTTAACCCTTTTTCGGGCCCGAGGGACTAAATTTACGAAAAAGGAACCCCCATGGAATCCATAGTTAAGCTCTTTTCAAACTCCCTAAAATTGAAAAGATTGTCGAGTGACCTTATTCTCTCACACTCATTAAACTGGTCCAGAAGAACATTCCTGACGGAGTCCATAGTTAAGCTTTTTTCAGACTCCTTAAAAATGAAAAAATGGTCGAGTGGTCTTGTCTTTCTCACACTCGTTAAAATGGTTTTGAATAGACGTCTTGTCGATGCTAGTTTACCCCTTTTTCTAACCGAATAGACTATGTTCGAAAAAGGTACCTCAATGGAGTCTCCTTTTACGTTTTTCAGACTCTCTAAATATGAAAAACCACCGAGCTTACCTTCTCCGGGCTCGTTAAACTTACATCGAAGGACGTTACCATTGTGTGTTTTGTTAACCGCGTTTTCATACCTGTGTCTTTGGTCTAAATGTCGGCTCCATGTTGCTCCCAACTGAACCATATGAAGCATACCTTATATGCCAGCCTTGTAGCACTTTGCCTCTGCATCTTAACACCCTTGGCCCCCGAAGGATTTTTCCTGAGTATCATTATTCTGAACATCAGTCTTGTCCTTGCACCTTGAACTTGTATGTTTGTAACACTCGTTCCTCCATTGTAACGTAACATTCCTTTATTCTTTTTTCCAAAATCATTGAAACAGACAAAAAAATCAAATATACCCCAAAAAGAGGAAGGAAAAAGTATTTTCTTTATTAGCAGCATAATGAGTCGCCCTTGGATAAAGCACATATGTTCGTTTGTTCATCAAACCCTGGGATGTAATATGACTTTAGGAAGTTGTTCTCGCTACATAGAGTTGTGTCCTCCTCTGTTTGGTTATTCTTCCAAACATATGGAGAGTTTGCGTTGTCTCCTACCTCGTAAACTTATGTCAATGCCATTCTACCTAAATCTCATCATTTGTCGTGTTGTTGTCCAAGGGAGGTTTGTCACCAAGCCTGAGTCGGCCCCTTTGCAGTTTGTCTCTTTCCCTCACACCCGACCATCCTGAATGTCCAATCAAGTCCTTGTTCAGAATCAATGAAGCCTTCAGTTCGATCATCGAGATTATCTAGTCCATGATCGACGAGCCATCGAAGACCTCTAGGTAGTGAAGTCGTACACTCATATTACACTCCTACCCAAGTTTTGAAGATTTTTAAGTTGTTGCTCGAGCTCTGAAGACCTCATCTCCAGTCATCAGGCCTTATCATCTTCTAAGAAGATGGGTACTCTACATGTATATCATTTTGATTTCGAGATGTAGCTTCGTTGTGTATTGTTCACAGCTACACTTTATATAGTTGTATGACATGGATCTACAGTGTATTTGATTGGTAGCCATGCGTTTATTTTATCCTGAGCATGGGTATGCTCGCCTCGGTGAGACAATTGTTATTTTTGCAGATGACGCCTCTCTATTTCTGGTCCCTGGGCTCACTTGTTCGGCACATCAGTAAAGATTTGTAATATATTTCGACCATCAGATGCTCTTCTGACCTCACACATTAGGGGGCATCTGTTATAACCCTAATTTGCACCATACATGCTTACCTGGCATTAGGCCATCTCATAGCCCTTTTTTCCAAAGCACTGCTGAGCAACTCTTCTTAAAAACCTCTTTTATAAAGGCCCATGTGCCCTACTCCATTACTACATGCGTGTACACGCTAGCTGACCCAAAACAGCCCGCGTGTACCTACAAAAGCACGAAAAAAGGAAAGTTGTCGATGGAACACACAACTTTGGGTAAGTTAACTAAACCTTCCAGCCATGCATGGCCAAGGGTTTGTCCAAATACCTAGCTTCTTCTAGCCTATAGAAGAAGGGTTAGGGCTCCCATTTGGAAGAGGAGAATAATAGTAAAGAAACTCTACCCAATTACACATTTTCATTGTCCCAACCCTTTAGCCATCCTTGTGCAAGAAGAGATACAGAGCAAAGAAGTTGGAGGACAGTTGAAGAGGAGCCCGGGATCAGGTTCATGGAGCAATGGCTGGTCTCGACATTGTAAGTTGATTCATTAAAATTAATAAAGAAATGTTTTTCCCATCCCACTATATGAGTTCTTCATAGTTTATTGAATATATGTTTGAATCTCTAACCCATTAATCTGTAGGTAAAATGCATGTATAGTTTGTTTCTTGTTTTGTATGCAGGTCAGCCTTGGGAGGAGAGCTTCTAACAAGTGATCAAGCATGAAGAAGGATCAACATCGAACGCCCAAAAAATGTATGTTTGTCTAACCATGTATTTGCTTAAAAGAAATGGGGATTAGGTCTGGGACGACGGTAGAAAGTAGGATTCTTTCGGTCTCATCTGCATGCATGATATAACCCCAAATGCTAGTCCATAGGGAGATTTCCCACCACAACATACCCTGTGTTGATCATTGTGCTACTTGTACTTAGCATTGGATTTCTGCAAAATCTCCTGGACCTGTTGGCGGATGTGTTGAATCCGCTCAATGAATCTGGTGGATTTGTCGATCGCAGTTTGATTAAGGGAAGATTTGGTCTATGCAGTGCCAAGAGGAAGCGCAATATCAATGGGTCCTAAGGGTTGGAATCCCATACCCACCTGAAATGGGCTATGGCCAGTGGAACTGTGGAGAGCCCTATTGTAACTATGTTGGACATATGGGAGAATCTCGTCCCAGGTACGAGGATGCTTAGAATTGTACATGCGCAGGATGTGCACAATCATCTGATTGAAAAACTTAGTTTGGCCATCGGTTTGGGGGTGGAAAGAAGTGGATTTTGTGATCTTTGTGTCCAACAGAGACCAGAGACTTGACCAAAAGGTGTTGAGGAACCTGTTGTCTCGGTCAAAGATGATGGTCTGTGGTATCCCAAAGTGGACCCAAAATCGCTTGAAGAAGAGCTTGGCAGTATCTATCATTGTGACATTCTTCTTACAAGCTGTGAAGATGGCCATCTTCGAAAACTGATAAACGACCACAAATACATAGTCATTTTCGTGTTTGGTGGATGAAAAACTTGACATGTAATCCATGGAGATGGATTCCCATGACTTATTGGGAATAGGAAGAGCGATGTATAAGCCTTGCGTCTTGATGGTTGTCTTGGCAATGGAACAGGAAATGCAAGATCTGATATACTTGTTGATGTCCTGTTGAAGTTTTGGCTAATAAAAATGTTTCTGAAGAATGACCACAATTTTCTCTACACCAAAATGCCATGTCACCTGACTGTAGTGGGATTCCCAAATCATCTTTGCACACTCGTTGTTGATTCTCAGTTATGACACTTCTAATGCCCTATATTACCCTCTATTGGATCCTATTTTACCTATTCTATGAATATATACCCGACTGTTTCTTCCATAAATACACTTGACTACCTTGTTCATGTGCATAATGGGTAAATTATGATTAAGGCATGATTTGTTTAGTTTTCTTGAGTTAATTCGATTAAATGTTTGATTATGCATTATCCTAATAACTTTGAATCTTAACCAGCTTCATCCGATACTAAACCCTTGCCTACATGATTTCGGTACTAGTTGTTCTAATCCAGTACCAACTGTGCTAATCCGGTACCAACTGTGTTAATCTGGTACTATACATAATTTGGAATTTTTGAATGTTTCTAGAAGAAATTTGGGCACATGGGTTATGTCCAGAACCATGTTTTCATGATGAAACGTGATTCATAATTCACCCATATCGCACGTGTGGACCTCCAACTCAGGGGGAATGATTCTGCCAAAATTAGCAAAAAAATCTCAAGTGGCCAACTTGCACCTCGATTTTCGTGCATATGGTATCAGATACAAAAATTATAATACATGGGTTTTGTCCAGAATATGACAAATTGAGTAACATATGGGTCGTTTTTATAAATTATAATTGGATTGGGAGATATGAGTGGGGGACTAACTCGAATCTACCCAAATTGTTAAAAAACACAGATTTTGGGGATTTATCCTAAAATTGTAAAAATTGTTTTCTTAGCTTGGGGATTCGATTTCACCCATTCCTCCATGGATTTTATGTATAAATAATACCTCATAGGTCTGAGTAGAGATGAATTATTATATTGTAATATTGGTTCTTGAAGAAGAAGGAATTGTTATGCTTTAGGATTGATTTTTGAAGACTGTGGATTGTACCTCTGTTTTTCTCAAGTAATGATATAAATTGCAGTTCATGGAATTGATGCATGTTTTCTGACCTTTCGTTCTATAAGTTTATTTTAAAGCTACCTTGTTGGTACGGCAAGGGCCCACCAACCCAACCAAGGTAAACTTCTTTGTATTTACTGTATATATAATTCTAGTTTGTGTATGGATAAAATCATTTTTGTTTTGATCATAAACATCTAACTTTATTTATGTTTTGCTTCAGTAAACATTTGACAAAATACAATAAAGATGTGTGGCAATTGTGAGTGATTGAGTGATCATTTTTGGAGCGCAATATAGATTTCTAGAGTGTAATATGGATTTATGAGTGCGACATAGATTCTTGAGTGAATATTTGTTATTCTTGTATGTGTGTGTAGACAATCATTTAGTAGATTTAATGTTATAGTGTTGTTTCCATTTTGCATATCTAATAACGGTTTGGATCTCTATATTTCACTGTACATGAACCTATATTGGAGCATCCTACCATACTCGGCTTTCTTTCATAGATTTAAATCAGATTTCACCTTGCAAACACATGCACAATCAAGACCTCCATCTCTCACCTTACATGTGCCTAAAGTGGAGTGTCTTCCTTCACATGTTATTTCCTCTAGCATTGATTGATGTTTTCCTTTGAGCATATGCAGAGTGTTGGTTGTTTTAATTTCTACAGGGAACAAGATCTGAGTTCATCTCTTCATTTCATGAGCCTCTAATGAACATACTTGTTATCTTAGCAAGAGCCTTTTCAATTGAGTGTTTGCTTGAGAAGTTTTGTTATCAATTTCCTCTTCTAAGTTTGGAGTTGTATTGTTGAAGTGTGCCCAGATTTGATTGTTGTTTGTTGTTAAGAGTAGCAGCTACAAATAACTAATTCAAAGTCCATCTTTCCACTTCATGAGCTTGTAAATGGACAAGGCATTATCTGAGCAAAATCTTTTGAGTGCATGATTGCAAGTTTTGCTTTCTAATTTTTTTGAGTGGAGAATGTTATTTGAAAAGTGTGAAAAAGAGTGTTATGTCATTAATTGTTTCTTGATTGAGATATACTCATCAGACATAGGAACCTATCTGTTATCGGCACAGATAGTGCATCAACTCTACTGATTACGAATCCTAGTTGATAATTTATGTTTGGTAATATATTATGCAAATAATTGCACCAACATTTTGGCGTCGTTGCTGGGGAGTTGTAAACAGTAATAGGTAGTATTAGAATCAGTTTTCTTTAATGGTTTTGGATTGGTTTTATGGATTACCTAAGGGCGGAGAGAAGACGGTAAGACATGGGGGAAGATCCCACACATCCACTTTGGTGGGGTTGCTCCAAGGTTAGGTTGTCCTCTCTTCTTTTGATGCAAGTGTGTTTTTATTTATGCAAATTTAGTTTTATTTATGATGAGTTAACTTGTGCAAACTAATAACTTGGTGACAGTAGGGTCCCAGTAATGCAAGGAGTTCAAGATTGGTGTGTTTTTTTTTTACAAATAGTTTTAAAATTCAGATCTTTGATGATAAATCATGTTTGGGGTGTTGTAAGAACCCCCAAGTACTAATCTGTGTTGTGAAATAGGTATCATCAACCAACTAGAGTAATTCAAGGATGATCAAGAGCTTGAATAATGTTCCTCCAAGAACTTTCTCGCATTCTAGCAGTAGCTGGGATATCCGTCTCTCAGGAAGAGCATATCTTCACAACAGTCAAGAATCTAGTTGTCTCTCCACGAGAAGATTTAGAAGTCTCATCGGATTCCTCTTGTCAATTTGTTGAGGAGAATAAAGAATCATGGATATTATTCAATGGAGAGCAACTAGTGGAACCTGAGATTGAGGAGTCCTTAGCATTCCACTCAGTAGATCCTGTATGTACTCCAAATACCAATCATTTTGAAGAGGATAATCTGCATAGCATGGTAGAGGAGGACATTCAGTGTGACCTAAAAAAAGAAGAGAAACAAGAATATATTGATCCTATTGAAATATGGTTTCAATTAGTTATTAGGTCACACCACTCTTTTATTTTTCATTATTCCTTGATCTCATCATCAAAGTGGTTGGTCCTTCATACTCCAGTATGCATTAAAATTTATCTTTTAAGCCCGAGTATGGATATATTTTTAACCCTGTTACGCACATGGCTTCATTGGAAGTATTCATATACTTGAAGGGCATTTTCTTTTGTTCAATTAGAGTAGGATAGGTAAATAAAAAAATAAATGTTGCAATGCAACCTATCTTTCATACTTTTCATAAATGGGAATGTCAAAAGATAATAAGCAGTCGGTTTAAGATCTTTCATTCCTATAGTATATTTCTTTCTAAAAGTTATGATAATTTTGTTTGGAATCTTATGAGAAGGGAATCTCTTCATCCTCTAAATGCACACATGATACTGGAAGGGTTTCAAAAGCAGAGAAGGAATCCTTGTCAATGGAAGATAACACTTAAGGGAGTGCTTCATGACCTATTTCTTCAAAGTTCTTCTTTTTCCTTAAGTTGTTAAAAATGATGCATTCGTGCTTTATCATTACCTATCTATTTTAAGACCACTATTTCACAAGGATGATCAATTCAGTGATAATTTTAATAGAAGTTGAAACTAAATGCTAATTCCAAACTATTTTATTCATAGTTATAATTCAACTTTTGACATTTTCCCTAAAGTTTATGTTTGTAAGCATGAATAAAAATCTAGTTTTAATTAGTTCTATTGGTTTGTTTTTAGTAGATGTTTGCAACTCTCTGAGAATTTTTTTTTAGCATCTCACATTGTTTGCATGAGGCCATGCAAAACCTTAGACATGTGGGAGTGGTTGTTGAAACCTTCATATTCTTTTGTAACTTCCGTCGGCGAGGCCAAATCATAATGTTCAGTGCTGGGATTTGATAGTCATTTCCATAATTCCAGTACCATTTTATTCTGGTACTGCATAATTTCATTCATCCGGTACTGCAAGCAATGTTTAACTCTGCATTCATCCAGTACTATGGGAGGAGGTATGCGCTATTTCGGTACTAAACCACAACTCTGTGTTATTCCGGTACTAATGGTCATTTATGTGCTCATCTGGTAGCAAAGGAGAAAGTATGTGTTCATCTAGTATTGAACAACATTCCTGTGCTCATCCGGTACTGATGGTCGCCTGTGTGCTCATATGGTACCAAAGGAGGAGGTATGCGCTATTTCGGTACTGAACCACAACTTTGCACTATTCCGGTATTGAAGCACAACCCTGCGTCCATCCGATACTCAGGTGATCCGGTACTAGTAATGAGGTGTTGGTAGTCCTTATCCTTTACTCAAATGTTTTGTTGCTCGATTTGAATGCTTCAAGTAATAGGACATATAAACTCAACATTTTTCATTTTACTAAAAGAAATTAGACTAATTATGTTGTAAACATATGGTTACTCTCAATTATTGCATGCTCCCTACCATGAAATTTTGCAAGCCCTCATATACATCTCCTCGTATATTATCACTGAATTCCTTGGTGAAGTGGTTTTCATCATGAATGAGAAAAAATCATCCATCATGTCACTTTGTTTATGCCCCTTGCTCTATTATGGTAATTCTCTGTTCTGGTACTGCCTTATTCCGGTACTATTTATTCTGGTACTGCAAAAACATGTTTTGATACCATTTACCAATCTTGTACTAATGGCAAGGTGATACGATCTTTGTCATGTGCTTAACATCGTTTTCACTTCAGGTAATTGGAGGTATGAGTCATTTAAGTCTTGTGTTGAATTGTTTTTACTCTCATGTACATCTTCCTCCTACATTTCTACACTCAACCCTAAATGAATGATCCTTGCTATCCTTTAAGAAGATATTTTCACATTTAGCTCTATATGATAATGGGTGCACTTGTCTTATTACCTCATCATTTTGAAGAAGTGATTGTTAATTTAAATATCCATTGAAAAGTGGTGACACCATTATGTCTAATACTAACCTAGTTGATTCAGCAAGTTCTTATCCAAGTTTGAATTTACAAGTTTCTCTTAGGAGGTATTGATGAAAACCTCATGTGGTGGACCACCCTTGCAAAACCTCAATGAACTTTCATGAGAACCCTAATAGGATTAACTAGGGGGACTTCTTAGTCATTATTCGAGATGTTCCATTATACATTGAATAGCTGAGTTTTAAGTTTAATGTGGATGATGTCACCCTTGGGATAATTGCAAACAATTAATTATGTGCCTAATAACTCTAAAACACTCTTGTACCACCAGCCTTCCTTATACTCTAAAACTGTCAATGAGAAGTATACATAATTCTAAATCTTTTTAAGTAATATAATAAAAAGGAAGTATCAGGAAGTACAAGTAAACCCATCGAGGTACTGAACAGGCATGCTGGCAGCGGGGCCATGCTTGTATGGTACTAAGGTAAACCCGTCGAGGTACTGAACAGGCCTACTGATAGCGGGGCTATGCCGGGTAAAGGGAGTTGAAAAACATAAAGTGGCACACCTAAAACTGAACAAAAACTCTTGGGTCTCATTCGGAAGCATTATCAAATCAAGGCTAGGAGATGACCTTTATATCTCTTGGACGATGTTCTTAAGAACCTTCAAGTATCCACTTTAGAGTTCTATCTTTAAAATAAATAGGTTTGCATAAGAAGTGGGACCCTCAGTATGTGTAATTCACCTTACCTTAGAAAGAAGAGCTTCATCTCTAAAAACTTGGATCAGAAACGAGTTAATCATCTTGGGATGTATTCCTTTATGTGTTCCTCTCTTCAAATGATATCTAAAATATGCTTATATCACTTTTCTTTTAAAGGTAATCTAGCCAGGGAGGCCTATTAAGTCAAATTCATTTAGAAAACTCTTGGCCACTATCCTATAATCGTATTAGAGTCACATCCAACCCTTTCTCCTAACTTTGATCGAAAACAGATTGGATAAGACTTAACATCAAATCACTAACATATCTAATCTATTACTCATGACTCCACTTTGTCACCATAACTACTTTTCCATGAGTAAGAATGTGAATCATAAGACAAGAATTTTATATTTTTTAATAGGAACTTAGGAGCTAAAGAAGGATGAAACTTCAGGGAATGCTTGATCAAGTAAGGAGTACCATCAACTGTGAAATTTTGAAGATCATTGTTGCATGAGGACATGCAATGACTTAAGCATGGGGGAATGTTGAGTCTCAGTTTTGACACTTCTAATGCC
>ML808034.1:50774-62842 GCA_009831015.1 Picea engelmannii
TGTAAAGTTTTATTATCTCTCATATATTCTTGGGTGGAAGGAAGGGGCAAGGATGGAGAGTTAAACTCTCTCTTTATATTGGAGTATTGTATCTTCCTCTCGGAATTTTATCCCTCCCTTTACATTTGGAAGTTGTAGTTACCTTTGGAAGTCATTACTTCCCTTGAACAATAACTATTGATTATTTCTCATATATTGTGCATGGTGTATTGTGGTGTATTGGTGTAACTCTTATACTATTGTTCATTGCTCATTGGATATAGTTGAATGGTTTAAGCATAAGTTGAAAAAGGTTTTAAATTGTACTTGATACTGATTCACCCCCCTCTCAGTATCAACAGTATGTGTGTGTAGACAATCATTTAGTAGATTTAATGTTATAGTGTTGTTTCCATTTTGCATATCTAAGAATGGTTTGGATCTCTATATTTCATTGTACATGAACTTGTATTGGAGCATCCTACCATACTCATCTTTCTTTCATAGATTTAAATCAGATTTCACCTTGCAAACACATGCACAATCAAGACCTCTATCTCTCACCTTACATGTGCCTAAAGTGGAGTGTCTTCCTTCACATGTGATTTCCTCTAGCATTGATTAATGTTTTCCTTTGAGCATATGCAGAGTGTTGGTTGTTTTAATTGCTACAGGGAACAAGATCTGATTTCATCTCTTCATTTCATGAGCCTCTAATGAACATACTTGTTATCTACGAAAGAGCCTTTTCAATTGAGTGTTTGCTTGAGAAGTTTTGTTATCAGTTTTCTCTTCTAAGTTTGGAGTTGTATTGTTGAAGTGTGCCCAGATTTGATTGTTATTTGTTGTTAAGAGTAGTAGCTACAGATAACTAATTCAAAGTCCATCTTTCCACTTCATGAGCTTGTAAATGGACAAGGAATTATCTGAGCAAAATCTTTGAGTGCATGATTGCAAGTTTTGCTTTCTAATATTTTTGAGTGGAGAATGTTATTTGAAAAGTGTGAAAAAGAGTGTTATGTCATTAATTGTTTCTTGATTGAGCTATACTCATCAGACATAGGAACCTATCTATTATCGGCACAGATAGTGCATCAACTCTACTGATTACGAATCCCGGTTGATAATTTATGTTTGGTAATATATTATGCAAATAATTGCACCAACACTCGTTTGTAGGAACACAGAGATGGCACAGGTGGCATAAGAGTTTGTCCTTAATGTGAAAATCAGTGATAGTCTCACATGTACCCAAGAGATGATATGTGGTGGAGAAGTCTAGATCATGCTAGTAAAGTTGGGGCCACTCCGATGTTTCATGTCCATAGGAATGGAGCACAGTGGTGAGTGCAACCATAGGAATCCGACTAAGGTAGTCAGAAACATGAATGGAGATATTTGTCTTATACTTGATGTTGAGATGGAACTGTTGTAGGTAGGTGGACCACTTCTGATGGTTCTCATTTTTCAATTTCCCCTATGTTTGTATGAACTTCAGAGGCATGTGATCAGTGTGTATGATCGTCTTTTTCCCCGGAATGTAATGTTTCCATTGCTAGTAGGCTTTTATAATGGAATGCAATTCCTTGTCATAGGTGGGGTATTTCCGGAAAGTATTGGAGAGTGTCTCATTATGATATGCCATCGAATGCCCATGCTACGTGAGAACTGCGCCCACAACATAGTCAGATGCATAAGTGTCAATCTCGAATGGTTGTTGTAGATCGAGCAAGGAGAGTACTGGAGCTGAGAAAAAACGATGTTTCAGATCATCGAATTCTCATTGCTTCTCCTTTCCCTGCATGAACTTGGCCCTACCACCGCCCTTGCTCACCTGGCTGAGGGCCCATGCAATATGGGATAATCCCAACACGAACTGTCGGTAGAAATTGGCTAGTCCCAAGAAGCTCTGAAGCTTGGTCAATGTGGTCGGGGTTGGCCAGTCATAGATGAATTGGATCTTAGTTGGATCCACATGTACCCCATGCTCATCAACAATGTAGCCCAAGTATTGGACCCTGTTCATGCCAAAAAATATTTTTTCCAAGTTGGCATAGAGCTTGTGCTTCTACAGAGTTCTCAAAACCTACTGAATATGCCACATGTGCTCCTCCCACATTCTGCTGAAGATGAGGATGTCATCCAAATATACTACCACAAAGGAGTTGGTGAAGGGTATCAATACATTGTCCATCAACCTCATGAAAGTGGTTGGTGCATTTGTTAAGCCAAAGGGCATGACTAGCCACTCATAGAGACCTTATTTAGACTTGAAGGTTGTCTTCCAGACATCAGTTGGTTTGATGGGAACCTGGTGGTAGCCAGACTTTAGGTCAATCTTGCTGAAGAACTTTTCCCCCTTGAGATGGTCAAGAAGGTTATCAATCTTGGGAATGGGGTAGCAGTTCTTGAATGTGATTTTTTTAAGGCTCTGTAATCAATGCAGAGTCGCCAAGTCCTGTCCTTTTTCTGCACCAGTACAATTGGGCTTCCTTAAGGTGAGGAGATGGGTTTGATGTGTCCCTTTTGAAGAATATCTTAGATTTGGCACATGATTTCATAATTCTCCATCACCGAGCAACGATAGACTGGTCCATTAGGTAGAGGTGCGTTGGGGGTCAGATAGATTGGATCCTTGACTTGGCAGTGTGTTGGTACCCTTGTAGGTGAGGCGAAGATGTCTTTGCATTCTTCCAAGATCTCTTCCACTTGCTTCTGCTGCAAGGAGAGGCGTTTTTTAGAGGCCACAGATGTGGCGGTGACCTTCTGCTTACTATGAGTACGGATCACAAAGAAGACGAAATTCCTGGTTTGTGAAATGGCCTTACTGCATTGCTTAGCATAGATTAAAGAAATAGCAGTAGGTGGTGCCACCTCTGGGATCCTATACAATTGTCTACCCAAAGTTAAAATAACATTGTGGGGTCTATACTCATACACAGCATGACGCTTCCACAAATATGGTTTTCCTAAAAGAACATCACAAACTTCAAGGGGAGAAATATCACACAATACCTAATCTTTGAAAGGCTTGATGTCGTAGGACAGACAACACTGTTGGCTGACATGGAGATCTCTTCCTTGATGAAGTCAGTCGATGGTGTAGGGTTGAGGGTGCGATGTCATTGGAAGTTTCATCCACTTGACGACCTCTTCTAAAATCAGGTTCTTCTGACTACCGTAGTCGACAATGAAATGAATCTGAGCCCCCTTGACCCACATCTATGAGTGAAAGAAGTGTTCCTCTTCCTCTGGTTATTTTGGATCGCTTGGCCGGACCTTGGCAGTAGAGACCATGGTATTGGGTTCAAAATCGCTAATCCTCTTTTCTGCTTCAGGATTTGAATCAGAATCAGAATCAGCCTCTGACTCGGAAGCCTTTAGCTTGGCCACGAGGGACTAGTTGGAGCGACATTCGTCAGTGTTGTGTGAAGGACTCTTATGGTACTCACACCATTTTCTTGTGTCCTTCTTCGTCTTCTTGCTTCCCTTCTTGTTTCCCTTCTTGTTTTGTGGCTTGGATGGATTGTCCTAAGGGTGTCCATATCAAATTGGTCCCTTTTTGTGTGGGTTGGGGTTTCCTTTTCCCTGCTTCGGCTGTGAGGGGTTTGCAGATCCAAAATATTATCATTTCTACTTAAATTTCTACTCAATCTTGATAGTGTATCTATAATTCATTCCCAATGAGGGGATGTCCAGGAACTCCATTTATGTTTGAATGTATCTATGCAAACAGTCGCGGTATTTGAGAACCAGATGACGCTTAGAATATTTGATACCCAATTTGGTGTGTAGGGTATGAAAAATATTGGTGAAGTATGGTACTTTCTAGTCCCTTTCTTGACGTAGGGTGGTCCATCTAGTGTATTGGTCCTTGTAGCTTCCAACAGGGTAGTATTGTTCTTTAATGGCGTCCCGGAAGGAATCCCATGTAGGGGCTACCACAAAAATTGCATACTCCTCCATGACCCTTTGCTCAGAGTAAGTATCCCACCAGTCTTTAACATGGGGAATGGTCTTGAGGAGTGAAAAAGTGATCTTTTCCCTATCGAAAAAATTATGGACCGAAAAATATCCTTCGAGAAGATTCAACCATTTATCTACAACATATGCATCTATCAGTCCTTCAAATAATGGAATATCAAAATTTACCTATACCTTGAAGGGGGTTGCATGGCCTCTTGATGAAGATGCTTCTCCAGTGGGCAACCGTCGAAAGATCTGTGCGAAGTTGTCCATCATTTCATTCCTTTTTCGCGCGAGGGCTTCCTCGAGAAACATTTTAATAGGATCTCCTACCCCATCATATTTATTTTTTTCTCCCATGGGTTTGTGTCGGGCTTGACGCAGCTGATCTGGTAATGGATCGATTGGTTTGAGTCCCAACTTCTTGTACCCGGACCTTATTGGGGACATGCATGAAGAAAAATTAATGAAGAGCAAACCGCTCTGATACCACTGATTCGTATTTAGGAGAGGAATGAATTGACTAACATAATGAATATAATAAACATAGAGATAGGAATAATAACACAAATATCTAGTGAATAATATCTTCTATTAAATAATGAAATAGGTTGATATTGTAAAACTGCAGAACTGAAACTTGCTCGAATGGTGGTAGCTATCTCTGAGAAGCGATGTGGCTGCTACGCGCATCCCTCTAAGAAAAATGGATTACAATGAGGCTCCAGATCCCCTTTTCATATTACTCATGAATACTAAAACCCTAGACATCCAAAAACCTAAACCTAGAAGGTGAAACGCCAAAATTCATGTGGGCCCTATGGGTAAGTTGGTGTAATTTGGTACCTCAACTTCCTAGGGTCATAAGATTTGCATACAACCTTCGTTTTAGGCGCGTGATAACCCATTGGAAAGGTATTTCAGAGAACTACACATTCTGCTATCAGAATGTGACTTCGTCTACAGTATGACTATGGCGAGTCAAAAAAACAACATTTAGGGCCCCAAAACAACCCTGTAAGTACAACAAGATGTGCTGACATGAAAACATACAAAATAAGCCAGTTGGATTGGGAGAGAGGCCACCCGTATCCACCTGGAGAATGTGTGAGGCTTCATATATCCCCAGAAGTGTAGAAATCACAATTATAAAGCAGTACAGAAAGACGTGTTGAATAAAAAACGGACACAAGGAACCAATTGGAATAGGTGGGTGGCCACCAATATCCACCTGGATCATCTACTTGGGAGGACACATACGAGATGCATCAACAGTTTCCATACTTGTTTGATAGATTAGATATGTAGATCTATGTAAGATACATTCATTTACTTGCATTTATATATTGTACAAAATTCGGGACAACGTTTAAAACAAGACATGGTGTATGTAACTTCTCTCCCTACTAAGCACACTTTTATTGAAATATTCTTTGAGGACACTTATGTGCAAGTAATCCAATTATGGTATTATGATTCTGTTCGATTATGGGTTATATATGATGATGATGATGTATTGTGACTTATTGTTATTTTGATGTGTATGTATTGGTAGATTTTATTGACGAGTTTCCTGAGTGTGCAGGACACATCACAGGCTATGGATGTTGATGGCATCAATGGACTTCCTTGGACTCTAGATTGAGTCAAGGAGTGGATTGTATTTTGTTTGAGTATTTAATTTTATGCACATGTGATATATGATTGATTAAAGTATGATTTATGCATATGGATTATTGATGCTATTTTTTTTCAGTGGATGCAGGCTTGGCGATGATTGCTAATATGACTCACATAAGGAGTAAGGGGCCATGCAGAAAAACCATACATTGAGGGAGAGGTTTGGCAACGTGTCTGTCACAACCTACTAGAACTCTTGTCATGGTATGAATGGTAGGTTAATGATTACCTATTTCAAGAGGTCCACAATGTCATGAGGGCGAACTGAGACAGTCACTCACAAATATTTCTAAGGGGTAGACAATAAGGTGAAGTAATTAATCCTTAGAAACCCTTAGTCTCTCACAAGGTAGACCGAATGGAGTGTTGACTCCAAAGATCCAGGCAAAATTTCAAAACTATTCTAAGGCGAGTGGCACCCTTGGAGCACGGAGGTGCGTCTTGAAGGGCACATCGCGTAAATAAAACTTGATTCAATAAATCTAGGTGGCCTAGAAAACATTGAAATGATTAGACCTTGTTGGATTAAAGTAATTAATTAAACTATAAATTATTAATTACAAAGTCTAACAAAAATCTAATCCTAAGTCTAAGACTAAGTCTAAGTCTAAGTTAAATAAAAGGGATGATTAAAAAATTAATAAATTGAAAGAATTGAGATAAAATCAACCTCTAGGGAAAAGGTGAATAAAATCTAAAAGTTGGATAAAATGCACATGTGTGCATGAAATTAATAAAATGGATTTTTAAATAAGAATAAATCATAACTTGAGAGAATAGGTGTACATAGAATAGAATCTTGAGTCAACCTACCACTAGTCCAACTAGAAAAATACTCCTCACCCAACTCTAACTAAGATCTAGTTAGGAGACACTCATTAAATGAGAGATTGGGGAACAAAGGGACAACTAAGAGCAAAACTAGGAACACATTGGGGAATGTGAGGGAAATTGGCTTTTTAAATAAATTAAAAATGGTAATTACTTTTGAAACTTGGGGAGAGGGTGACAAGTGTGTGGGTGAATAACATAATTAAAGTAATTAAATAAAATAATTAATTGTGCATGAGGACATCTGTCATTGAGGATTTTTCCATAAAACAAATATGGTAGAAGGGAAAGGGATCTCTCTTTTACTTAGTAATGTTATGCTACCAAAATTTTGTGGGTTGTCTTTTACTTGTGAGAGTTGGGATACCAAGCTTGTAGAAAGAGTGGAAGTTCTTCCTTGCGAGGAGAGTCTTGGAGATATTGTTTGTTGGTTTCCTGTGTGTGGCTCCTTCCCGACTCAGGGGGATAAGGGGGAAGAAGAGTACCCCTAGAATTGGTTGAGAGGTACCCATGAAGTCTCTATGATTAGAAAGTGGAAAAAGGGAAGGAGCGCAAGACATTGGAGGAAATCATCAATTCTTCATCTTCATAGGTTTTGGTATTTTATTTTGAAATGTAAATTGTATTAAGATAAAATTCTATATTAGAGTTTAAAAATTGGTACAATCGTGTTGTATTTCTGGAATCAATTTTTTGTAAGTTTACTTGAGAGTCTTTGTTAATCTACAATTGAACTACTATATTCATGTCTTTTGAATATACTGTCTAGAAGTTTGAATTTCTTGTTTCGCTGTCAATAAGGTTCAATTCTTGAAATCAGAATTGTATGTGAATACTGCCACTTTTAAATCACTTGGTCGAATGTATGATTTCGGTATGAATACTATCAATCTAATTTGAATATCGAAATTTAGGATTTTCATTTGGTTGTTGAAAATTTTTACATTCGGATTTCTTTTATATTAAAAAGTCGTTGTAATATTTCTTTACACAGATAGTTATGATATTTATAATCGTTGTAATATTTGTTACATGAATCATGGTGGTATTCAAGAATCATTGTAATGTTTATGAATCATTGTAAGTTTGTATTCATTGTAATGATCATGAATCTTTGTAATCGTTGCAATCGTTGTAATATTCATAACTCGTTGTAATCAGATTTTTGTTGTTGATTTATAGACAATCAGAAACTAAGTTTAGGAGAGTGCAATATTATTATATCTAAGAACAAAACAACTTAGACCCCAGAATGAAATTTCTCTTATCATTGAAAGCTCTTGGAAATCCGGAGGTGGGAGTTCATTGATTCTCTTTGTCACTTTTTTGAATTCCTGAACCTCTAATATTGATTGTGATTTTTGTGCTGATTACCATAGTTATAGTTGTAAATTGGGAATAACATTGTGGTGACACTGTGGCTTGTCATATTTATACTTGAGTTCGTTGATCGTTGTGTAAATAATTAACACATCTAGAAACTAGATCTTAGCATAGTCATTGTTTATTATCACATGGAACTAGAAGCTTAACTTAGAGTTAAGATTTGAGTGTTGATAAAAATCATTTATAAATTAAGAGAAGTTTGATTTAAAGCCGTGAAGTACTTAAAAAAAAATAAAAAAATAAAATAGATGTATAAAATTTTGGTTTGTTGTCATTTGATTTACGATCAGAATTTGGAATTTATTAGTTGTCGTCACCTTATCTTACAAAATCAGAATTCAGGATATCATATGAACGTTGGCGATATAAAATCTCAAACCAATTTTGAAGTTTTGTGTTTCGCTGCCTTAAATTTTAGACACTGAGTTCAAAATTTTTATCTAGTAATATATATCTCCTCAACCCTTGTAGAGTGAAGTGGTACGACCAATGACTCTAATGTAGTAGGTGTGATTTAAGTACCTGTAAACTTATGTTATAGTTGAGTTTAACAACCTTTAAGTTAGTTTAACTTTTAAATAGATTAATCAAGGAAATGATAAAATTAATAAATGATAAGAGTGATGCGCAATTAGGAAAAGTGTTCAAGAAGTTTAAGCATCAAATTAAATTGATGGTATCATTTTTAATGTAGTAAGAGGTAATATTTTATTTGAAACTCTTTAATAATTTTAGTTTATATTTTAAAAGATACATTTTAGAGTGGGACTAAAATGGGGATTTAATATGTAATGAAACTTTAAGGATTTTTTGTGCCTACAATACTTGACTACCTCTAAGCAATTGACGAATAATGATTCCTTATAGATAGATAACAATACCTTGAACATGAGATGAAAATGTTTTCGCAATCCAAGTTAGAGATTGAAGTGTTAGAGGTAGAAGTTTAATGTAAATTGTGAGTCTAAATTGAAGAAAATCGTTTAATCTGATGGGGTTATTATGTCTAGTGTTATGTTAACCATAGTACTTTTTGTCTAGACGACTTGAGCGATAGATTCTCTACTCAGTACTAGTTGAACTTCTCGTTACTCATAGTAAAAAAATGTTTATGTTCTTTCTCTATACATGTGATCATTTCTTAAATGATTGGTTAATCATAGTATGTTTTTCTTTTGTGCTTGAAGACTTTATGAAGAGTATGGTCATTGAATTAGTCTTGAAATTTTGAAAAAGGATAGTGGTTAAGGGAATTAGATATCTCCTTGTTCATGAGAATAGTCGCCAGTACTGAGACCTTTAATGGTCAAAATCAATCAGATGAATCATGGTCTTGAGCATTGATTATGTGTCTTGGAGTTCCTAACCTTGCAGGTAGGTTGGGAGGGTAGACATCTTGATTATCTTTACACGATGCAAATAATATTTTAGTTATAGTGATGTTGAATTTGATTATTGTCGTGATGTGATGCAAATGAGAACATATATGTTTTATTAAAGTATGTTAGTGTCACCCATCACTTATTCTAACTGACGTTTTAAAAAAAATAAAAAATATTTACCACTATTGTACTCACTTACATTGATGTTGTAACAAAGGGGACGTTACAATAACTTTTCTTCTGAATCTATTAAACTGACATAAATTATTCTTTTGATTGTCTCAAAAAGAGGATTATTGGGATATTCTTGCATCAATTCTCTTCTAGCCTCTGCAGAATGATTTCCTCCAATCACATAATATTTGTAATCAAAACATTTTGATCTATCAAATTCTTCTCTCGTAGGAACTTCCATTGGGTCAACAAGAACTAGGTAGTCAACCACACTGTATATGGATTGTACCTAATCAATGCTTTCAAATTGTGAATATGAAAGTGATGTGGTTTTCTAATTTGATATTTTTCTTTCCCTTTTGTGGGCTTATAAAGTTGTTTCACATTCAACTGAAATGTGTGTCCATCATCAACTAAGTTTGTCATCCTCAATCTATTTTGAATGGGATTTTGTGTTGTTTTCATAATACCATCCTCTAGATCAACACCTAGTGTTATTATTTCTCTTCTACCTTTAGTACTTTCACTATAATACTCTAAGCTAGTGATGGCTTCTTAAACATCATCAACACCATTTGATTTCTTCCTCTTATGATTTAAATGGGTTTCATCTAAACCAACGACTTCTTCATAATTGATAGGAATGGACTCATCATCAACCATCACTCTTTTGTGTTTTTCTTGTTTATTCTTTTTGTGAGAAGGAGCGATAACCTCATTGGGACTAATCTCAACAAAATATTCATTTGGAATTTCATGATTTTAAAATGTAACCATTTTAGGATTTTTAGAATGATGAATTTTCTTTCTTCTTTCATGTTCTTCTCTGTCTACTCTTGTAGCTTCAACCTCTGTTACTTTATGTTTATTTTTCCATCCTTCTTTTCCTTTTCAATATGAAAATCATTGATGACATACATGATATTATTCTATGTGGAGTAAATCCCCACTAACATATGTGAAAGTCATTCAACAAAATCCTGTAAAAACAAAATATAACATTTTCATGTTAAATAAAATTAAAAAATTATCATGATACTAAAAATAATAAATGACACAAAAAAAAAAAAAAAATTACGTTGTCTTTCTAAATGTCATAAACGATGGATGCACATAATTCCAAAAAGTATTCATTCTTGTTATAATTGCTCAATTTGAAACAATATCTAATATTTATATAAGTTTTTCCTTGTTTGACGAGTGCATAAACAATATTTGTGGTTGACACTCCTAACAAGCCAAGTGCCTGATAATTTCCTTACACATGTTCTAATTCGACACAATACAAATATGTATGATCTCCATTGTTTCCTTTCCTGACTTTAACAAACCAAGAATATTCCAGTTTGTTTTGACCTTCCACATATTTCCACTCTCTAACATTCTTCATTTCCCTTGAAAGCTCAGGTGTTATGTTATCAATTTGTTTCCTAACATTCATGGAGGTTCCAGTTGAAATTGTGGATGCCATTATTGCAGGTAGTGATCCAGATATATTCATAGATAATATTTTTCCTGCCATTTTTCCTATAGGATACAAAAAAAAAAATTATTCCTTTTACATTGCGATAAGCCAAAAAAAAAAATGAATATAAGAACTAATTTAAAAAAAAAAATTAAAATTTTTGACCCATGGAGTTATTGGGCCGATGTCGAGACCAACCCTTAGTGTCTGAGGGTTAAGGCAATTCCATACATCACCTTATCCCCCACATCCAAGCCCTAGAACTTAGTCGTGGGGCAAGGCAGGGTACCACAAAACCATGCCTTGGCCGCAGTGGGGGTTGGGGCGATGTCGGGCATCGCCCCAGACCCCCACAACCAAGGCATAGACCAATGGGACCATGACTTGGCCGTGGGGGGTTTGGGGTGATTCTTGACATTTCCCCAGCCCCCACGGCGAAGCCACGGGCATCACCTAGTAAACACCATGGGCCAAAATTAAAAAAAATGTAAGCAAAAAGCAATAAAAAAGGCTAATTTTGTTTTACAAAACTATACTTAAATTTGTCTTTTTTTTCTTCTTTTTTAAAAAAAATATTAAGGATTTTGTTAAAATTTCTTTGAAAAAAGTCTCAATTTTAAAAAAAAGTTGTGATTGTTTTAGAAAAAAATTAGAAAACATCTAAAAACATTTAGGGTTTTTATAATTTTCGCATGAAAAATTCTTATGTGATTCAAAGATGATCTTATAATTGTTGTTTTGGTAAATGGTAAGAATTTAAAAAATAACTAACCTCTGAAATGTTAGATTCTCCTCGAATGTCTTCTCGATGTTTCTCCTTTGTATCTTGCTCCAAATCCTTTAACAGATACTGCCCAAGATATCACACAATGTAAAAAGAAAAAACAAGATTATGTATATATAACACAAATGATATAAATTATTGTTAGTATAATGAATGTGGCATAAATAAAAATGAAGAATATTGTCTACATATATACCTAAATTATATGGATCATCGCTATGTTTAATGAATGTGGGATGAATAAACAAACATGAGAAATATTGTAATCAACAAGTAAATAACGAAATAAAAGAGTAAAAGTTGTTTTTAATTTTTAAGAGAAAATAATAAAGGGAAAAAAATGGGGGGAAATTTTGAAGGGAAAAATTTAAAGGGGAAATTTTGGAGGGAATATTTTCAGGGTAAATTTTGGGGAATATTT
>ML808034.1:62977-93060 GCA_009831015.1 Picea engelmannii
GATCATTCTGCAAGTTATAAGAATTTCATTGGGAGGGTGAGCATTTGTATCATTATATGTTCTTAGTGAGAATTGATGGATTTGTCAGAGAAATAATATTTTGTTTCTGAGACATCAACAAATTGTTCACATACCTCTTATGTTGGGACTAGAAAATGTGATGGGAATGCTTGTAATGCAAATGAGGCATCGTATTTTTCATCTAGTCATAAGTTTGATCATAGTGCAAGCAATTTTATTCAGCATGTTCCTCGGGAAATTCCTAAATCAGAGGAATTTGAAGGCACGGATGATGAAGAAGAGGAATATGATGGTGATCAATATATTCAACAGCTTAATGGTAATGAAAATAATCAAAAAGTTGGTTGAAGTGGAGACTATGATCAACGTTTAAATGATTGGGATGAAACTTTTCCTCCAAGTGAGGAGTTTCAAGGTATTGATGAAGATTTCCAAGGCACCAATGAAAATGATGAAGAATTTCCCTCAAGTGGAAATTTTAAAAGTAGTGAAGATGATTATGATAATGGTGGACACTCTTTCCTGAGTGGGAAATTTAAAGACAACAATGTTGGTGATGACGAATTTCCTCGAAATGAGGATTTTGGAGGTATTGATGAATGTTTTCCTCCAAGTGAGGATTTCCAAGGCACGAATGAGGATGATGAAGAATTCCCCCGAAGGGGGGATTTTAAAAGTAGTGATGACGATTATGGAAATGGTGGACAGTCTTTCCTGAATGGGGAATTTAAAGGAAGTCATGTTGGTGATGATGATTTTCCTCCAAGTGAGTATTTTCAAGGTACCAATGAGGATGATGAAGGTTTTCCTCCAAGTGACGATTTTCAAGCCAGTAATGAGGATGATGAAGAATTTCTCTCAAGTGGGGATTTTCAAAATAGTGAATATGATTATGCCATTGATGGACACTCTTTTCAGAGCGATAAATTAAAAGGCAACAATGTTGATGATGATGATTTTCCTCCAAGTGAGGATTTTCAAGACACTGATGAATATTTTTAAGGCACTAAGCAGGATGGTGATAAAATTCCCTCAAGTGGGGAATTTGAAAGAAGTGAAGATGATTATGTCAATGATGGACACAATTTTGATGATTATTTTCCTCCAAATGAGGATTTTCAAGGTACCAATGACGATGATGGAAAATTTTCTCCAAGTGAGAATCTTAAAGGCATTGACAGTCTTATGGGTGATGATGATTTTCCTTCAAGAGAATATTTTCATGGAAGATCCAATGACATTGGTGAGAATGGTAATCATTTTTCTAGTGATTTTGATATTCCTCTCATGAATGAGATTATCAATGAAGATGATGGACATAGGAATGAAGATCATGTTCTCAACCATTCAGCTCCAACAAATCAAGGTGATCGACATTCTCTTATTCAGTCTCCTCAATTTTTTTTTCTTGATATTCCTTTTGGTGATGAGGAAAATCCTTCTAGTGAGGATGATGAAATAATGGATACATTGTAAAGAAACATTGTGTCTAGGACTAGGACTAGAACATAATCCAAATCATTCTAGTTATACAAGGTCTAGGAAATAATTTTATACTAAATCAATTTCCTTAAGTGAATTGATTTCAAGTGAATGTTGTCAAAAGAATTGTTTGAAAAGAATGGACTACATGTATGCCTTGAATAAAAGGAAGACATATTTGTTAATGAATAAGAGCATGCAAAATTCATGTTTGATGGGGTGCATGATATCCACCAAGAAAGGATATGATTATCGCATTGGGAATATTTTACTTTGTAGAAAGGCTTTCAAAAAAATTCACTCAATTAGCAATCTTTGTCTATCAAGAATCCATACAAGGTTGGAAAAAGATACTTCATTTATTCAAAGGTACATCTTGGACGAGAGAGTGGGACATTGAAAACCACTACATTGTCATGGATGTGTGATTTATTTTCTAAACATGGAAAGTGTATGCCAGATAGAGACACAATACATATTCAAGATAATTTCTCAAGGAGGGAAATCTACAACTTGTACAAAGGATATTTTGAAGGAGTTGAAGGAAATGGTAATTTTATTACATATGCATATTTTACAATAATATGGAAGAAACAATTCAACAATGTATGTATTCTGAAGAAGTCAAGGATGAGGATTTGTAGTATATGTGCTACTCTTAAATCAAGAAGAGATAAAATTGAAGGGGCGGAAAGAGGTATGTATTTACTATTTTTATTTTTTTTTAATTGGAGGGTTACCAACTGTGAAAACATATGATCAATATTTTCATTTTATGTCATGTGTATATTCCATATTCAAAACACTTCAAGAACGTCAGAATGAGCAATCAAGTGAAAGGAACACATTGTACAAACATAGGAAGAAGTTTTATGATGCTCCAAACAAATATTTAGGTATGATGATTGATGGCATGGACCAAAAGAAAACATTTCACCCACATTTTGTATGTACACCAAAACATTTACATGAAGAGAATTTCATTCGATTTCACTTGGTTGGTTGTATGGTTTTCAATGGAAAAATGTGTTCAAGGGTTTACTTCACAACTCCAAATATTCATAATGATGCAAATCTAACCATCGCCATAATTCATCATGTGCTCACTCATTGGTCTAGAAATGTTGCTCAAGTTCTCTATCTATAGTGGACAACACTAGTCGTGAAAATAAAAATCAAATTGTGTTTGGATATCTAAGCATGCTTGTTGAAATGGGAATGGGAATATTTCAAAAGGTGAAACTTGGTTTCCTTCTTGTTGGACACACTCATGATCATATTGATCAAATGTTCAGTCATTTTTCAGTAACATTGAAGAGGAAAAATGTTGGAATATGACCATCATTGGTTGAATGTATTAAGAAAGCATGCATTCCAGAGCTTGTATTTCAGAATCCACGAGTCAATATGAATAAGTGTATGAAACATTTTATGTATTTTGTATCCATATGATGTTTCTATGGTAATTAGAAATGAGCATTGAACTTACATATGATCTTACATGAAGTTATAAATCATTTTTATGTTTTATGAATTATATGTTTTGATTATGGAGAATATAATAAAGTTTCTTAGCTCATATGTTTTGAATATGGACAATATAACAATACTTTTAAGAAATAATTTATGTTTCATTCAATGTAATGTGTATTTACTTTTTTTTATTAAAAGTTAAAAAAATATTTAAAAGTGATGTTGAATTTTTAAAGTATATTGTGATATTTTCATGGCATTATGTATTACCTTGTGCTTTAAGTGATAAAGTAAGATTTAAAAAGTAAGCATTTTTACAATAATGATGAGTTATTTTACCAATTTATAAAAATGTGTCATTTTCATACCCCAATTTTATAATTGGTGCTACTGGTAGCAGTACTTTTCAATTTGATGGTTGATTTTGAGGTTTTGGTTTTAATGGTACCAAATGATAAAAATACGATTTCAAATTATCTAAAATTTTAACGTTTTGAAAAAAAAATCAAAAACATTTTTTAGGTGTTGATTTTAGGGTTTTTCTGAGCTATTGTCTGAGTTTTGAAGGTCGTGTTTGACAAATGTTGTAATTTTGACCCTGTTTAAAAAAATGGTGCTACCGATAGCACCACTTGTTGATTTGGGGGTTGATTTTGATTTTTTTAAGCAAAAATATGGGTTTTTTGAGCTAGAGTTCTCGTTTTGAGGTCACATTTCTTGTTAAGTCAGTAACTTTGTTGGTATAGAAAATATCAAAACCTATTTCTCTTCCTTCCTCAAATCATTCTCAATCAACAAACTTTTATTGAGGGAATTCCATACTTAAATTCCCTCCCACTGTTACTTGAGAATACTAAGTCATACCTATATGGCTATCATTCATCATTGAATGCTACCTGATCCATTGTGTCCTAGGAAATGTCCAAGCACTTCCTCCACCAAAACTCTATATCAACACCCCATTGGTCCTTTGTCTTATATTCATAAGGCTACAAGAAATAACAATATCATCATTTTCATTCATGATGCTAACTTTCCTTGCTATTATCATATCATCAATAACCAAAATGATCCATCACCACACTATATTTCATAACCAACAACGGACTATTCTATTCTATATGCATGTTATACACATGCTCAATTATTTCCATATGCATTGGCAACATATCCATCTTCTAATGCTAAAGGTTCTTAATAATCACACCATGTATCATTGAAACCTCTCAATCCCAAGAAATTGCATCATTACCTGCTCTTAAAATCCATTTACTTATGATTAAATAGGTTAACCAACAACACGTCTCTTTCATTATGCACTGACCTTAACAGGTTTTCCATCGTTCCTCTAAGAATGAGGAGTTTTTGATACAAGGTTCAGTATTTTATTTAAGCAACAATTATTACTTCCAAGTATCTATCAACCCATACTCATAGAAAACATTACAACAATCTAACTCATTCATTCTTTGGGCTTATGTAGCCCTATAACAAGATTTTTCTCTTTCTTCCATTCGCCTTCATATCTTACCATTAATTCATATTAGTATATTCAAATTATTGTAGGAGTCTTAATTCTAATTCCAACAAGGCCATGTCATACTTATTTTGTTGTAAATCAACATGATTATATTTTCTTCTATGAGAGATTTTAAACATGGATTATGCAGTCCTTCTTCTCAAGAAGTTTCTGCAGATAATAAACACAAATTTTAAGGTAGAAAACACTTTCCAATATGCTCATCTTAGCCTTGGTATACCATTATTGTGATTGTTCTATGGACAATCTAGGCCTAGTTTTTGAACCTCACTCGGATACCATTTTGTAACACACCCAATCCCCTAACCCTTCCTTAGGTTGGTGGCGTGTAAAAAATTCCTTTTCCTCACCTTAATTAATTTCTCAAAATGGAGCCCATATATGGAATCTTCTCATACAGATCTTTCCAATGATTGTAACCATGCTCAAAACCGAGATCATAATCAAAAGTTATGGCCTCCTAAATTTTCCATGCCTTCTCTTGCCTATCTCTATGTGGCTCAACGTCACTCACACCATCCAACATGGATGGATGTGTTAGGAAACATAACCATCCAGTCATGGTGCTCCCCCCGACCAATGGATAAATAACACGTTGTGCAACCCACGTCAAGACTAAAGGGTGATTCTATGCTCTATTGGGCATAAGAATCCGTTGGATCCCAACAATTAACATAATCAAATATTTCATGGTTGTCGTTTAACCAGCTATCCGGTCCTAGAACCTTCACCTAACTGGAACCCCTTCCACACCAATCACCAGGATCACACATCCACCAATTTCTCACTCCACCGGACATCGCACCCCATTGGGTAGCTCACCCCACCACGCACTAGGCCCCCGGGGAAGCCATAATAACTCATTCCTAGAACATACGATTTGGTGGTATAGTTGGCACCAAGGACATGTGGTCCTGACATGGCATGCCACCTGACATGTCACCTCGTAATATGACCAAACAAAAAGATGATGTGGCCTGACACATGGCATGACATGTGGGATTTCTCGTGGATTCTAGCATCATCATGTCCTCTGATGTCATATAAAACTCTGTGTTAAATCTCCGGTCATCCTTAACACATGGAACATTACCTTCATGACATGTGTACCAACTACATCATGACCCATGGACTAACATGGCACTACACATCATCACAAGGCATAAGGTTCCTCTATTCAGGTATTAATACATGTCCACTTCTTATTGTCTTGACTAAATCCCCTTGAATTCATTTTGACGTCACTGACATGTGCCCCATACATCTTTCCGCTTATACACTCGTATGGGGGAAAGGGTCGGAACCCTGCCCAAGTGGGCACCAGGAAACCAGGGAAGAAGTAAAGAAAAATGGGGCTTGGAAACTTCAGTGGTTCAGAGGTTTGGTTACCCTAGGGTGATGTCAACCCTTGTGATCTTATCTAATAAAAAATCAATGGTTGATATCTCTCATCCTTTGGATACGATGGCTATGATTTAAGGGAGTTGAATCAAATATTCATCCTTGACAGGTCCCACACTCGTCCCACACAAATCATATGCCAACAAGTGTCATTGTCCATGGCCCTATGGCCACCACGTCATCATGACACGTCACAACGACATCATCCTTTCTCTCTTCTTCATTTATAAGTGTAAAATAGGAGGTGGAACCTCACATTGAAACGCCACCCCATTTGCACCGATATTTAGATGAGGCCATGCCAACTTAAGGGCCTGGTCCTTAAGTGACCTGTTTAACTGAGGATCTACCCCTAATTCCTAATCTCTAGTGGTGATGTGACAATGGAGGTTTATCCTCCCCCCTAATATATTGGATATAATTTTTCCCCTATTTACACAAGGGTTTCAACTAGTAATAGGTAAGGAATAGACCGTGCAATCCAATGGAAGAACCATGTCCAACCAGGATCTAGTGGATCCTTAGAGGGTCGGTTATAACACTTAGCCAAATATTCAGTCCTTCCACCGATGATCAAGATTTATCCTCTACTTTGGATAAATGATTATGGTTCGCTCTGGATTGCATGGGGATTTTGAACGAGTTAAGAACTGAATTTGGAATTAGCAATCCCACAGTATTTCACTGTGTCTTTCTACAATGGTTTTCAACTTTTCTTCCATAGGTTTTCTCATCCAAAATCATATTTTTTAATCTCGAAGCTTCCAGGCATCTAGGCTAAGATATATTTCCAAGAAAACAACCCTAGACTCAAAATAAAACTCAAGCTATTCAACTCATCTCTCTTTCTATTCAAGAGTTGCTAACAAGGGGCTTGTACACTCAATTAAAAATTGGCTAGATAAAATTCAGAGAGAAAGAGAACACAAAACTAAGGGAATTACAATATTCCCTTAAAGGAAATACTCATTAATAAACCTCAAAAATTATTGACACGTGATCTAAAAATGAAGAAGACTTGTATTCTTGAAATTATTTGCAAGTTAATTTTTATGTGTTAAAATGAAAATGGATCAAATTTGCAACACAACTTTAATAGGATTTACTCATTCAAGATGCATATAAATAGCAACAAAATCAGTGAACAAAAAACACATAACACAACAAATGATAAAGGAGTTCACCCCTCTCTTGGGCTACATCTCTTAGTCCAGCTCCCAATGGATCATTTGTATTATTTTATCAAAGTGCTAAAAAAATGTGCCTTACAATGCTCAAAATGCCAAATAGACTGCTCCAATGGCTTCAGAACGTCCAAAAACCCCTAGCTAGGCTTTTTTGACACCTCGTTTGGCCAAAAATTGAAGAAGATAGGCTTCCTGGAAGTCCCCCCTTCAAACTTGTTGTCTCTACAGCTACAAAACGCACCCTTGTTGGCTCAACCTAGCCCACACACATATTTAAGCGTAAAAACATGGCACCGGGCGCAACCGCACAACCAGTACAAACTGTCGAATGGTTACGCGCCAGCCTTTAACTACCAAAACCCGTGGGCACATGGTCACCACATGACTGCACGCAATACACAACAGGGCTAAAGTTCAAACCATATACAAAACCGTAGGGTTAAACCGCGCACATACACATTGGTCACATGTTATATGTCAAACCGTGCACGTTCAAAATGACTACATATATATTACGGTGGGTTTAACCACCCGTAGCACCGGTTGTATGCAATACATATATATAACCATGGGCCGGGGCTTAGCCCCGGCCCGGTTCACGCCCCAATTCACATTTTTTCAAATTCAAATATATTACAATGCATACATATGTTAAGTAACACATGCAAGCGCACCGGTTGGGTGGCCTTTCCCAAGGCTTTACCCTGCCCGGAGGTCACGGGGTCAACTCCTGCCAAGTGCAAAGATTTTAATCCAATAAACATGTGACACATGGAGGCCATTGATTGGGCCATGTGTCGCCATCTCGTTCACTGCAAATAAGCCATGTCACATGCCAACTGTCTCAATATCTTCCTGCCATGTGTCGTACGGTCTTCCACGTGTCATACGGCCTACCACATCAGCGTCCATACAGACTGTACGGACTGTACAGTCAACATCCCTTCTTCTTTTTTGTATATTTGTCATTTTGAACAGAACGCGATATCTCTCGCTCCCGACGTCCGTTTGAACCCAAACGAGTTGCGTTGGGTTCTTAACGACGAGCTCTATGCTCTCGTTCGATTTGAAGCAATTCTGGACACTTTGATTTTTTGAGCAAAATTTGATCCCCTGGATCAACACGAGTCTCATGTTGTTCATTGATATCTAAATTTTTCATTACAAGTTGTTTGTAATTAAACTCCCAAGTGAAAAACAACTAGAAATAATATATTGTGAATACATCAAGAAAGATACATGCATCCATCCATTCATTCCATATCAATTCTCAAAGGGTATAATAACCTATAAATGAAATACTATGCAAGCATAGGTTACTAACTCTATACTCATTTCATTCCTTTCATAGTGACTTAGTGAGTCATACAATTTGATACAAAATGCATTATTACACATCTCATTACAAAGCCCAATGATTACAAAAAGGGAAACTTATGAAAGCATAGCATGTTTATACAATTTGCAACATAATAGATATTACAAAGGAGACTTATCTATTTGTAAACTAATTTCCAATCCAAATGACCATGGGTGAATTCCTTTACACCCAACCACAAGCTCAGATGCTTTATCTCTCTACATTATGGCCACCCATGTGCCAAGCCATCATACCACTAGGGAAAAACACTCAGCCTCACAGGAATTTGACAGTGTGGAAGTATGAATTCCTGATAGATAATCTCTCATAGTTCTCATCACTCTCAGCTTATCATTGTCTCCTCCATTGTCCATACCAAGACTCCCTTTCTTGGCACACACCTGTGTGATTCTCTTCTCCCCCCAAAGACTCGTGTTTGTCTATCTCCCATGAAGGTTCTCAACCTATTCTTCTTCCCTTTCATTAGAAGGAACTTGTGGGGTAAACCTGGGGATTGCAAATGGGTACTTTTTTGTACCTTTTGGTGGTCTTTTTTTGTTATCCTAACCAGGTATTCCATGCCTCCATTCATTTAGGGTGGTTGGTTTTCCAACTACCAAATCTCCCTCATTAACTGATGTCTCTTGAAATCAAGGAAAAAGGGAAATAACTTATTATTTCCAAAATAAATAACTCAACAAAGAGGATTGGGTTCTCTTAGCAAAATGAACTCCCTTTTTAGGCTTCCTCACCCTTTCCTTTTGTGGTACCATGGATAGGTCTTTTAGGCTTCATCCCTTGAGTCAACTGTTTTTGAATTTTTTTTTCCTTAAACAATATACATTACAAATATTACAATCCATAGCATGGAAATATTATCTCCATGTTGAGAAAATTATTACTAATCATAATTAATTACAAATCAATGTAGGGGAGTAAAAATGGGGTGTTACAAATTCAACCAAAAAAATATAACAAGTTTTAGATTTAAATACGATTTAACTCAACACATGATATATTTGAAGGTGGTGACTTGTTCGTCCCAAGTGGAAATGGCTCATAACCATATGGTACCACAACCTATAGAAATAGGAGAAAATTATATTTGAGGATGCCAGAAAATAAAGAAAACATTGTGGTGAGTTTATCAAATGTGACACAAACCTGTGTATGCGGTACAAAAAATGAACAGACTTCCTCTATTGTTGCATCAGTGGAGGAAATCAACATTGATGCATCTACTAGCATAAAGGGTCTTCTATACGGCTGTAACAATTGCAAAACATCATACAATAAGATATGGAAATAAATACATAGAATAAAACACACGCACATGAAGAACATAGAGATGATTAAGATACTAACCTCCTCCATGAAACTTTGATGTCCACTAGCCTCAATCGGACCATAACAAGTCTTCCCAGAAATTGAGCATCTATGAGGCTCACATGAATGACTACTTTGTCCATGTGCCCTCTCTCGGCTACACTCTATTGTAGGGGATGAAGATCTGACCCCTCTTCCAACATCACCAGTAGGCACATCTTGCCAAGATAGTGCTACAAAACTTCCATTATACACCAAGCTCTGAGTCAACATTGATATAGATAACTATGTTTGTTGATTTCCTTTTGAAATGGGAGGATGGTAAGTAGGGGGGTTAGGCCTTCACCTAGGAGGGAGAGGACCTATAATAGGGCCACACCTAGCGTGCTCTTTGTCCTTGTAGACCCTAGACCCACCCCCTAGAATTCACCAATGTCAAAGTAGTTGACATGGTGACCCAAAATAAACTATGCTCATAATATCCTCAGGAAATATAGAGGCACCTCCCTATTATTATAGGGAGGTTTGTCGAACACCATGAACCATATATCAATCCAGTTATCCTTAAATTGTTGGTGGATGAAGTACCAATCCATACAAATATGTCTCTTGTTGACTCGTGGTTGTAGTCTAATTCTAAAATCAATAAATAGTGACATCAAATCTTGTTTTGTAATATTCAAGTCTTTGTCTTGGTTTTTATCGATGTCGGTCCCGTAATAGTAAAAACTATTATCATTGTATTCATAAATACTGGTTAATTTCCCATGGGAATTTGCAATGGATGATACAATGGCGTCCAATGAAGTGGCCAATGACAATCGGCTAGGCTCTCTTGTACTCCTTAAGTCACAGACAATTGATCTCAAAGAGGTCAACCCTTCATCAACTTTTTTCTTTATGTTTTTTGGTTGTGGGTTAGGGTTTTATGTGCCTTCGTGTGGTTGTGTGGGGTTTTTTTTTATGTCCAAGTTCTATCTTAATTATTCTACTACAATTTAATAAGGGATTTCATATAAATTAGGTTTTTTTTTTAATTAAATTAAAAAATTACAAAAAGCATGCAAATAAATAGTTTAAGAAATTAATCAAAAATACATACATGTATTGTCTCTGATACGACGTTATGATCTCTTGGATGCTTGGTGAGAAAAATATCTCCTTTGAATTTTCTCAATAAATCCTAAAACGTGAGGCGCGGTGGTTAAAATGGCCAAACATTGTGCCAACAGGTAACTTTATTTGGCCTGACAGGAATGCATGTGCGTTCCCCTTCCTAGGAAGGTGCACACATTCTTGGAAAGGTGCATGTGTTCTTGGGAAGGCACACACATTCCTGGGAGTGTGCATGCTTTCCTGAAAACATCCCTATGTGGCATGATGGGTGGAGGTTTGGGGTTTTTCGAGCCCGTCACATTAAGAACATGAGCACATTCCTAGAAATGTGCATGTGTTCACGCGTGAGCATGTTTGTGCTCACCCTGTTGCCACTTTATTGTCCATCACTCCATGCACTCACCTAATATTTCTTGCTATAATTCCTAGATCATTGTTGTGACATGAATTACTTAAAAAAACAATAAATTCAAGCCTACACATTTCCCATTATATTGTCAGCAAGATTTTCATGACATGGATTACTTAAAAACAACAATTTGGGTTTTACATATCGCATGAGATTATGGGAAGAAATAATATTTCTTGTTATAAATTGGCATGATTACCATGACATGAATCACCTAAAATAAAAACAATTCAAATTTTACACTTTGTACTGGATTATGTGTTTTGAGTTGCGTGACTAGTATTCTAGTTTTACAATTTACATAGGATTATGGGTTGGGTGGTGGTTCTCTAGCACACACTAGAAACTAGAACAAAAAAATAATAGGAAGAATATAACATTATACACAACCAAAATAATTCACCTACAAGTCAAAAAAATCAAAGAGAAATTACAGACTCAGAAAAGTTGAACCAGGGTATTCCCTTCTAGTTGTACCAAGGTGAGTTTACCCAAGGAAATCCCTTCAAATAAAACTAGGGAAAGTTGGGCCAAGGTAATCTGATCCGGATTATTTTCGGCAAGAAATGAGAATGGATATACAATAAAGAAATGTACAAAGATATCTAGGATATCCAATAATATAACATAAATGTATCATAGATGCAACCATAAACACAAAGATACAGTAATACACAATTTTCTATTAATGAGCGAAAATGTACAAAGACTGTAAAAATACAGAGTGAAAGACTCGCTTGAATGGTGGCAGCTTATCTATGAGAAGAGATGTGCTTGCCACTCGCATTCACAAGAAGATGATTTTACAATGAGGCTCCAAAGGACTTTTTATCATAAATAAAATCCAAAACCCTAACCCCGGAAGATGAAAAGCCAACAGTTTTTTGGACCCCGTTTTGGGTAGTTTGGTGTATCAACTTCTCGGGGGTGTAACTTTGGCATACGATCTATGTTTGGGGCGCACGATGGCTCGTTGGAAAGGTATCATTGAGGAAAATCATTTTGGGGGTTCAATCAGAGCCTTCATCTATTATTGAGAAGATCGATCCCAAAAAACCTTCATTTAGGCCCTCAAAATGGCCCCAGAAGTTAAAAACTGCTAAAAATAGTAAATTACCAAAATTGCCAGAAAATTGTTTTGAGCCAGTTGGAAAAGGTGGGTGGCCATCGATATCCACCTGGACCAATCCTCCCTCCTTAGGAAGAAATGGTCTCCATTGCGTTGAGTGCCCGAGGGAGAGGGAAAAACATTTGTTGAATCTGCATCTTGATGAGTTGCTTGCCTTGTTGGAGACGTTGCGCTATGGAAGGCTATCATGAACCTGTTATTGGCGAGGTTGAATTTGTTCAACCAATCGGGCTACATGAAATGTATCGGTGCAGAAGGAATCTTTTTCCTTTGCTGCATTCTTATCTACCTGCTTTTGTTGGATAGAAGGTGCTTAGGCTGAGGCTGTAGTGGTTGCAGTATCCTTTTGTTCACCTTTTGAACAGATTGTGAAGAAGCTGAATTTTGTAGTATGAGATACTACGTTGCAGCATTTTTTAGGTGGGAAAGTAGTTGGAACTACCTTTAGTATCCTGTAGAGATGACCCCCCAGAGTAAAAATGACAGTACGGGGTAGAGACTCATAGATAGCATGGTGCTTCCACATATATGGATGGCCCAAGAGAACATCACAGACATCCAACGGGGAAACATCACATAATACCTCATCCTTGAAGGGTTGGATGTCGTATGACAATTGACATTGTTGACTGACACGAGGATCTCATCCTTGGCGAAGCCACCTGATGTTGTATGGTTGCAGGTGTGGTGTTGTTGACAATCCCAACTGTTTGACAACATATGATAAGATGAGGTTCTTTTGGCTTTTGCTATCAACAATATAATGCAGCGGGGTCCCCTTCACCCACATATGTGAATCAAAAAGGTGCTCCCCCTCTTCAAGATCTATGGGTTCTTCTGGTTGAATTGTTGTGGTCGCGACAATAGCAGTGGGGTCTGCGTCGATGATCTGTCTTCTATCAATATTTTTTGAATCAGATTTTGAATCAAGGTTCAGATCCTTGTCTTTGATCTTGGTCACCAATTATTGTTTTTAGCGAAATTCATCGGTGTTGTTCCATGGGCTTTTGTGGAAATCACACCATTTTCCGGTGTCCTTCTTCATCTTTCTATGACCCTTCTTTTCTTGTGGCTTGGACTGGTTTTCGGGAGACTGTTTTTTAGGGTCGTCTTTATCATACTTTGGTTGTTGCAGATTTGCAGACCTGAACTCCCATTTTTTCTCATGCTTAAATTTCTTCTCGATTTTAACAACATATCGATAAGTAGCACCGAGTGATGAGATGTCCAGAAAATTCATTTCAGTTTGGATGTATCTGTGTAGAGTCCCATGGTATTTCAGAACCAAATTTCGTTTGGAGTCTTTGATACCTAGCTTGGTGCGCAAGGTATGGAGTGTATTAGTGAACTCTAGAAATTCTTGGCCCCTCTCTTGCCACAGTGTGGTCCATCTCATGTACTAGTCCTCATAGTTTCCAACAAGATAATATTGTTCCTTTACCATATCCACAAAGAAATCCCAAGTGGGTTCAACCCCATATATTCCAGACTCCTCTATGGAACTTTGATCCCAGTAAGTTTCCCACTAATTTTTGACATAGGGGAGAGACTTAAGGAGTGAGGAGGTGATCTTTTCCCTGTTGGAGAAATTATGAACAAAGAAATAACCTTCTAGCAGATTTAACCATTTTTCTAAGGCATCTGCATACATCTGTCCTTCAAATATGGAAATATCAAAATTAACTTGTACCTTGAAAGTCAAGGTCCCTCCAAATTGGTCGCTTGATGAAGACATGCATTTTTTTATCGACATGCGTTGAAGGATGTGCGAAAAATTCTCCATCATTTCGTCCCTTTGTCATGTGAGAGCTTGCTCAAGCAACAGATTAACATAATCATTTGCTCTGCCATTTTTATTTTCTTCTGCCATGGAGGGTTTCTTGGGCATGAGAGAGCGATTTTCTTCAAGATATGAAAGGTCGAGACCCAACTTCCTATACTCGAACCTTGTCAGGGACATGCACTGAAAAATGATCAAGAGAAGCCTTCTTCAACACCACTGATCCAGATTATTTTCGGCATGAAATGAGAGCAGAGATACAATAAAGAAATGTACAGAGATATATCGGATATCCAATAATATAACATAAATGTATAAGATATGCAAACATAAACACAGATATACTGTAATACACAATTTTCTATTAATGAGCGAAAATGTACAAAGACTGTAAAAATACAGAGTGAAAGACTCTCTAGAATGGTGGCAGCGTATCCTTGAGAAGGGATGTGTCTGTTACTCGCATTCGCAAGATTATTATTTTACAATGAGGCTCCAAATTACTTTTTATCATAAATAAAATACAAACCCTAACCCCGGAAGATGAAAAGTCAACAATTTTGTGGACCCCGTTTTGGGTAGTTTGGTGTATCAACTTCCCGGGGGCGTAAATTTGGCATACGATCTTCGTTTGGGGCGCATGATAGCTCGTTGGAAAGGTATCATCGAGGAGATTCATTTTTGGGGCTCAATTAGAGCCTTAGAATATCATTGAGGAGCTAGATTCCAAAAAACCTTCATTTAGGCCCTCAAAATGGTCCCGGAAGTTAAAAACTGCTAAAAATAGTAAATTACCAAAATTGCCAGAAAATTGTTTTGATCCAGTTGGAAAAGGTGGGTGGACACCGATATCCACTTGGATCATAATCCATTTGAATAGAGAAAGGGTGATCCAAAATAGGGCAACCCATTTGAGGAAAAACCAATGCAATCCTAATAGAGTTTTAGCATTATGTGTATTAATTATGGAGACAAGGAAACATGTAGAGCCAAGATAGAAATGCAGAGTCAAAATGAAAATATGAACTTAAGTGTAGAGATAAAATGAAATGAAAACCTAATGTGTTGGTCATTGGGTTATGCATGTGAGTTGTAGAGCCAAACTAGGGAAAGACAGAAATGTATAACAAATCCAGGGTGAGATAGAAATGCAGAGCTTAACTAGGTCAGAAAAAAATGTAAAGACAAACTAGGGAAATACAAAATGTGGCACCAAACCAAGGTAGGTGATCAAATGAAATGTCTAGGTGGAATGGAAACTTGAGCAATTCATATTTTTGGTGAAGTGACCCTCCCTCGCCATCATACTGCAACATTTTATGTACCATGAAAAGCGACCTTCCCTCACAATATATCACACACATTGTCCTGGTGAATTGATGAATGGAAGTGGAAGTCATATCCACCATTGTTGATGAATCCCTTGATGGAAACCCATTTTTACCACCTATCACTTCTATAGAAATCGATGGGTTTATTTGACCGTCCCCTTGTGAGTTGACATCTTGGTAATCATCCTTGACATGGGGCTCTCTGGGAACAATGGCAACACAAGACAAATGTCAGGCCTAGGTGACACTCATCGAGGATGAAATTTATCCTCATTGGTTGTTTTATATCCCCTGTTTTATAAATAATGGAACAACAAGAAAATTCTAAATTATATTGATACTTTGTCATGGATTATAAAAATTGTAGGAAACAAAGTATAAAGTGAAGCCACTAGAAAATATGTTGAGAGACAAAATGAAGTGTGTCTTAGAAACTATGTCTATTGTTTATGAATCACACTATTATGGTATGATTTTTTGATTTCCACAATCACATATTTTATATTATAAATGTATATATACATATTACACTTTATTTATATTTTGTATGTTTGTAGATGGAACATGAAGAGGCCAACGAAAATCATGGTAATCAATCAAACATTACAAATAATTCAATCACAATATCTACTACAAGTGATGAAGAAATGAGGCATGTAAGAAACTCAAGCAATGGCAACAGTTTGAGCGATAAATGATGATCAATATGGCTTAATGTTATAGGTTTTATAATTTGGAATGTTCACGTGTAAAAGTAAAATATTTTGTTGAATGTGGATATATTGTCTCAAATGATGACGGATTACCAATAATTGTAACAATTATTTATTGACATTTTAATCAAATAAGTTTCATATTTTATTGCAGTGTATGTTGTTTTAAATGTTACATTGATGAGTAAATATATAGATTATTTACATTATTACAATGAACATAGGTGTAATGAACTATAGTATATTTGTTTAAATGATATAACACATTAACCTTCCAAACAATAATTAAATTAATCATTGATTGAAATGTTATAAAAAAAGTAAGAAGTTGTATTTGCATACCTACATAATTATTAAATATCACGCAGAGAAATTGGACACTCAAACATATCAATGCATTGTACTCATTTGTACATATAGTTGCATTTCATACTTGTTTATGCACCAATGCATTTAAATGGTTGTCACACATTCTTGCACGTTAAGTTTTTAACTAACTAACATGAGTTTATTAGTGTAATACGCATCAACACATTCTATTTAAATAAATGCACCAATATGCAAAAGAATAGCATGTACCAATGTACAATACATGTATGAATGCATCAGTGCTATGAATTACAACATCAGTATGTTACCTTCAACGATACCATTACCGTTGTCATTTATGTTATCGTTATTGTTACCAAGACTTTACGATGTGCAAGGATATATATGCACTAGTGCTCCATTAGATATTGAGTATCAATGCTTGATAATATATAATACACACCAATGCACCTTATTGTTGTAAGCACAATAGTAAAAGGACTTATGTTAAAATCTTTGGCTGCTCAGAATTTTAGTTATAGTTAACATCCACTAAAACCTTCACTTTAATTAGTGAAGGTTTTAGTGGATATTTTTTAAATAATTTTGTGCAGTCTTGTAACACTAAAAACTTCCTCTAATTAGTGCTTTCCTTGTAGTGAAAAACTCATTATGCTCATGTTTTTGTATCAAGAGGTGCATTTTGTAGTACAATACAAATGATGTGTTGCATTTATTTGTAATGCTGGACCAAACTATTACATATTACATATTAAATAATAATAAAAATAATAATAATAGTACTAGTCTAGATCCATCTCAACCCTATATTTACAACATTGATAGCTCAAGAGATTTTCTTTTTATTAATTATAACTTAAGATATTTTCCATCCATAAACATTGTGGGACAAAGGGAATTCAAATTTCCTTTTTTCTACTAGAATAGGATATTCATGTAGCAAACAACCCTATTTTATAGTGGGTTTTCTTTACAAATCAAATAATTATTTTTTTCAAATTGTCAGAAATACAATTTTTGTCACTGAAAGTGTAGTATGGAGTTGTTCCAATGAGAATGGGGGTGTATGAATCCATCTACAATGTCAAAATTTATGAAACTACAAAATTTCATTGTCAAAATCATGATTTTCATCACTCAATTCCATCTACAAAATTTCATTGTCAAAATCATGATTTTTCATCATTGGATTCCATCAAATTACCAACTAGTGAGGAATGTGTGCTACATGAATGGGATGTTCCCATTTCTAGCTACCATTCTAGTTTAAAGTTGGTAAAAAGGTTTGATAGGAATTGAAGTTTCACTATATTTAGAGTTACTTACATGGTTTATGTGTTTTGGACCTCTCTTAATCTATCTAGTGCCTTTAAAAAAATGAGTGAATCAACGTGAAATTGTGATATTTCCCCAAGTTCTAATATAAATAACCAAAACTAAAACATTTTGAGTGCACTTTAAGAATCTCCTCCATTAACCATAACCAACAATGGAAGATAGAAAAAAACAATCTTATTATTTAATTATGCAGAAGGCATTCTTTTAATAAAGTTACAGTACTCCAATTATATGAGTCCTAAAAACACCACCACTTTTCTTTGAGAATTTATTTTGTGCTTCTTGAAGTAGATTCTCGATGAACAGTGTCATCACATATCTTCACTCAGAAAACTATCCAGAAACTATTGACATTGATGTCCATTTTTATTAGGTATTGACATCAAAAACTTATAATTCCAAATCACCATAATTTCTAGCAAGATATGATTGCCATGTATTTAAACTTATGTTATTTTATAAAACTAATAATCATGCACATCTAATGGATGCATGTATGCTTCCTTCTTTCGCAATTGTTTCGTATTCTTCCTCCACCTCACATGCATGGTTGTACCTTGCAACCTTCATATTAACTCCCATATGCTTGTAGCTCTATGCAAATTCTTGTATACATGCATTGTAATCAGAGTATGCTTTGCCTTACATTATCTTAGTGGGTTGTTTTGAGTAAAATTTATGTTATACAAAAAGAGTGAAATTTTCATGTCAATGAGAAGGTGGTGGATGTGGAGTCGTAGTGATTGGCAACAACACTACTTACATAATATATATTTCATACATAATATCTAAATATGTGTGTTTTTCATATGTATATTAATTCAATAAAAACATACATGAAATGTATGGTATTTTGGAAAGTTGTGCCAAATTTCAATATGGAAAGATATTGGTTTTTATGATATCATTACAAAAGTATTGGAGATGAGGGTACATTCAAGGATTTATTGAAAGGAAGAAAGTTGAGGTAGATGTCCACATATGACAATCAAATGATTCAAATGGAACACATAGGGGTTTTGGTAAGCTTGCACTTCATTGTTATGCAGAGTTTAAGTAAAACTCAGAGAAGTGGGGAAATGGAATACAAATACATTTCATTGTTATGCAGAGTTTAAGTAAAACTAAGAGAAGTGGGGAAGTGGAATACAAATACATTCAATAGCATGTTACTTTTAATATTATCAAAAACAAAACTTCATGAGCACATGACATGTTTATAGTAAGTATTTTGGTTGATCAAGATTTATTTTTATTTTGGTGTGGGATTATTTATAGGGTGTGGGCACACTTAACAATCAAATAAGCATTGAATTTTTCTTGCTATTTCTACCTTATGCTCAATGGTTTAACTACCTCCATTTCCTAGGATTAATTTCAAATGTATGAGATGTCAACTTACTTGTAGTATACCTCTTGGGCTCTCTCCTTGATGGTACAAATTGATTTCAAAGCATCGAAAACTCCAAAACTTTTGAATTATGCAATCTCAACCTTTAAAATTCATGATCCCACTAAAACAAAATCCAAATGGTTAGACTTCTATTAAAAAACATCAATAATACTTCTTATGAAAAAACATGACAAAAACAATATTGATTTATATACATTGTTTTGGCATTCACAAACAACAATTCATAAAAATTTATCAAGTTTCTTATTCCATGCCATCATTATATTCTTTATTTAATGATATCTACCGTTATTCTTCAAGTTGGAAATATTTATCTTCGAATTTAAAACAATGTGATATTGAAGTTACCTTGTACATACACACAATATATATATAAGCCAAACACCCTCCCATCCTTGAGCAAAGATATCACTCTCTCTCTATATATATATATATATCATATGGAGAGTTATAACACACAGTGTGTTATAAATATATCACATTGGAAGTTATAACACACAGTGTGTTTTATAACTCCCCATGTGAGATATGAGGTATGCTGATATACTAGTCCAATATGGAAGACATAAAAAAACGTGAGATTCAATGGGGCATATATATATCCACCGATGTCATATGACAATGAATATCTAATCCCGAAGAATTGGATATGATATGACATTATAAAATATAAAATCTGATGGAGAGAAGAGAATTTATTGTCTCGATATTATAAGTCTGTGACACAACCCTGATCAGACACATATCAGTCTGATGCAACATTGAGGGCCAGGGCAGTTGGTTGCTCCCTGTCCATCAGACCTTCCCATTTCCAACTCCCAATGTCGGTGTTGACCAACTTCCAGCTGAACACCTCTGCGCTTTTCTTCTCTTCATTGGTGGGCTTTGCATTGGACAGTGGGTGCCTGTCTCGGGCCGTCCAGTGCCAAACTTTTTTTCGGTCTCCTTTATGGCCTGCAATTCTCTGTTACGTTACCAGATGTTGAAAAAAGTCATTTTGTAGAATAATTAGACAATATTTTTTATTTTTTATTTATTTAACGAAACGAAATTTAATCTAGATGCACAGCTCCACTTTTCCAAATCTGTTATTCATGAATGGCAATCCGTTTGTGTCCGGGGACTAAATTGCTCTGGTATACAATTTTTTTTTTTAATAAATTTATAAGTTTTTAAATAAATTTGATAAGAATGTAATAGAAATTTAAAGTATGATTGAATGGAATTTAATAAAAAACTGATGCATAAAATAGTTTTATTATATATTAAATATATTATATCATATTTTACCCACAAGTGCCATGAAGCAGCCTGCATCGGTAACCATTGAAAAACCCAAAAGGCTAATGTTAAGCCGGCTAGCCTTAAATTCCAAATCAAAATTGAAGGGAGCAAACAGAGCCAAAACTGAACCAGCCGTCATCTATTGAAAGCTGCAGAAATTTGCTCCCTATTACTTCTGAGAGCAGCCCTACCACGGGTGGAGTGGGTCGTCGGTATAAGCTACTTTCAGACGTGCTATCCTGATAAATTCCCAAACGAGTTTCTCGCTTCCACATTTCTCATCAGTTTTACATGTTTGGGCTGGAGACAAGAAGATCACATCTCTTGTCTCAAACTATAGAGATGTACAGTGTTTTAATATTAATAATTCTTTAAGGTGCCCAAAGGATGAAATTGATCTTAAGTTAAAAATATCAAAATTCTAAGAAAACCTAAAATTACTCTAAAGGAGAATCTCCTATAATTGTTAAAATTTAAAATTTACATGGAATATTATAAAATGGGGGACATAAGCTCCTCTTCATAAATTGGAAGTATGGAAAAGATATTTATATGATATCTTCTTGTGATGACATTCTTGTGATGACATCATGTAAGAGAGAAGCTCTAACACTACTTAAAATACCTCAATAACATCTTAGAGTACATCAAATTCACCATTGAGATAGAAGAGGACAACCAAATTCGTTTTATTGATGTGATGCTCAACAAGAAGAGTGATGGAAATTGGGGTATCAAGGTATTGGAAGAAAACACACACACATAGATACCTTTATGTAGATTTGCATCACCGTCTAGCTCAAAAAGAGGGAGTCATTTGAACCCCAACTGTCATTGCCACGAGAATTTTAGCCATGGATCACCTAAACAAGAAATTGGATCACTCTCTAATTTTCTTTCAAATGAATGGTTAGCATGATGGGAAAATAAAGAAGGCAATCCAAAAAGCCAAGAACAAAAGACACACACAAAGAGAGGCAGAGGTCCCAAATCAAAGGGACCATAGATATGATTTTCCAAATTCTCAAGAAGAATAACATCAATTTGACCTGGACTCCTCCAAACACTATCAAGGGTTCAGTAGACTTGACAAAAGACCCATTGGACCCTAGACAATAAAAAGGTGTCTATTCAATCCCCTATTCTTGTGGAAAAGAGTATGTCATTGAAACAAGTTGTTAACTACAAGTTCAATTGAAAGAACATGCAATAGACACAGCCAAAGACCGAGCTTCTAGATCCACTCTTACAAAACACTCTCACAACACTTCTTGTCACATTTGCATGGAAAATGCAGAGTTGGTATCCAAGGAAGAACACTAAATGAAGAGAAGAACAAGAGAATATATAGAGATAAAAAAATGGAACAACACTCTGAATAGATATAATGAGCTAAACTGAAGCTACACCTAGAGGCCAACCACAAACCAACACAAGAAAGAACAATTTTCGATGTGGTTTAATAATGATCCTAGGGTGTGATAATTATAATTTGGTTTAATGGTTAGTGAACCAACCTCACTCTTCTCTTTTTCTGGGGATTGGGTGTAACTCGATATGAAACAAATAAACATAGCTCAAGATAGTCGAACATGAATAACTTTAAAGAAAACAAGTGGTGTCTATAGACATCGTTACAACACTTAAGCACGATGCATTGTGATTAGAAAAACACAATGCATATTCAACACGCGCACCATGTTCAACATTGGCATATATCACACATAATAATGACCCATCGAGTTTTCTATTTATAGTGTCAAGATATAACCAACTTTCTTGGAATTGGGAATATCTTGTCCACATACAATCATCGATGGTTAGATTTGACTCCATCAAATCCACACTGTCTAGTCATCTCGTCAAGGATGCCTGACTCGATCGTCCATGCATCTAAGCCGTAGTCGAGTGCTAGGTTGGTCGATCCATCGACCGATTGTCTTCGACTGTTGGTCGATTTTTCGACCCACAAGCTTGTCGACTACTCGATCGATTGATGTAGATATCTGGTCGATCACTCGACTAATTGTTTCTAGATGTTGGTCGATCACTTAACCGACTAATTCCAGGAGAAGTGTGATGAACCATCAGAACATGAGGTTCCAACATGTTTAAACCCTTAAATTATATCTTATATTTATTTATTACTAGGTTCTTCTCATTCATACTCATCTTGTTCATAGAATCGAAATTCCTTGAAGATGGCCTCTCCTTCATGAAGTTCAAGATGGCGTGTTTATAAAAGTTTAAAAAGCAAGTTTTCCTCTTTAAGAAAAAATAATTACCTATGAGAATGGATTCATTGAATTAAAAACTAAGGCATTGTAGTAGTTCCACTAGACCGGCCAGCATTGGCTTGAGAGGCATTGTTTTCCTCTTCTTCCTCATCATCTCCATGCACTAGTGTTGGATAGGTCATGGGTGAGGGAGGGAGGGAGAGGAGGGGAAACTATGGATTCATTTTCTCCCAGTACCACTACACTATTAACATCATGATATTGAGATCATGTAATTCATTGCATTGGACAACTAGGGTTGCACACATCTCCTCTTTCATTTTCCATGGGGTTTCAATCTCCCTGCATGATTCCTATGCCACTGCTACTACTCCATTTCTATCCTCCAAGCATTTGTATGATCTTGAACTATAGACAAATATGCCTTCATAGAATCAACTTCATCCTTTGTATAGTTAAGCCCCATATGCAATTCAACACAATTATAAAGGAGAGCAAGGAACTTAGAGTAGCACCTCATGGTTTGTTGCATTGATAGTTCAATTGTGAATAGAGTAGACTCAATCCTAAGAGGACCCAAAAGGAAAAGGATATATAGACCACCAATTATCTTGTCGCCTCCCTCAATTAATTCCACATTGAAACTAAGAGTGAAATCCAAATTCCATATGAAGCAAAGCGAGTGGGTGAGAGGCATATCAAAATCCTTGGCCTTCAAGTCGTTGCAAGGTTGTTGAATTACCCTTTGTTATAATGCATGGGAACTGCTCCTTCTTGTTTCACTTGATAAATGATCTTGAATGTACTTCTAGTGGACTTCAATGGTATTGTGTCAAAGTAAAATTCAAACCCCCACATGGAGGGCATGCGAAGGGGGCACTTCATGCCACTAAAAACACTTTTTGGAACCTTGAATTCATGGTGGAACTTGAACGTTGGAGTGATATAGTCCTTTATGGATCATCATGATCTTTCCTTGGGGTTCAAGCACCCCTTTGTTTTCCCTATGGTTAGCCTTAGTTTTGTAGTGTCTTCAAATATGAAATAATTGAATAGAGGTGTAGGATTTTAGCATGAGCCAAATTCAATTTAATATGCATGAAAGAGATAGAGAGAGGAAGTGTAGGCCCTTTGAGGGAGATGGAAGTATTAATTTTGAATCACCCACTATGGATAAGTTTCATCTTTATTTATGAAGTTTCAATGTTACTCTTGGATCAAATGCACTTCATTATTTATTGCATGGCCTAGTCCCCCTGCAAAGTAGCTTTTTTTTATTTTCTTTGAGATCAAAGAGAACCCCATCAAAAGACAAATTCAATTCACTTTGGCATTCCAACAAATGAGTTATTCCTTTTTTTGGATTTAGTATAGTGGCTTTGGAAGCCTTATTTTGAACTAGGAGTTAGGATACTAACTCACGGGATAACAATCATTGGAGACATCATTTCCCCTACAAAGAGTGTAAGGAGTGGTATTTGTTAATAATGCCTCTAAATTTCCCTTTGAAAATGGCTTGGTTGTGGGCCAGTTAGATCTTCCTTGTTATAAACTTTGGCAATGTTGTCCAAACCCATTTTAGAGTTCCTCTCAATCTGGGTTGTGTTGGTCCATATTGAGTTGGCCAAGTTGTGAATAATTGCACCCAATCCAATGGGAGAGTTATTCCATTGGTCTCCCCCTCTATCATGAGATAAAAAATGTGCCTTGTGATATGACACTCCAGAAAGAGGTGTTTACTAGCTTATTGGTCTCTTCATGGGAGTGGAAAAGAACATATCATGAAGCCCTACTAACCCTCATGCTTTCAAATTCTTGGCAGTGAGATATTATTGTGGAAAATCAACCAAGGGAATATTTGGATTTTAGGGACTATTTCTGATCCAAATGGATATCGGTGGCCACCCACCTTTTCCAACTGGCTCAAAACAACTTTCTGACATTTTTGGCAATTTACTATTTTTAGCAATTTTTACTTTCGGGGCCATTTTGAGGGCCTAAATGAAGGTTTTTCTGTATCGAACTCCTCAATGATAGCCAAAGGCATGATTGAGCCCCCAAAATGAATCTCCTCGAAGATACCTTTCCAACGGGCTATCACATGCCTAAAACGAAGATCGTATGCAAAAGTTACGACCCCGGGAAGTTGATGTACTAGCTTACCCAAACGGGGCCCACATGACTTTTGGCGCTTCATCTCCTAGGGTTAGGTTTTTGGATGTCTAGGGTTTTTGGCATTCTTTCTTATTGTAAAAAGGCCTTTAGAGCCTCATTGTAACCTGCTTCTTGTGAATGTGCACTGTCGTCACATCTCTTCTCAGAGATAAGCCGCCACCATTCCAGCAAGCTTGTTTCCACTGCATTTTACAGTTTCAACTTATTTCGTTATTGAATAGAAAACCAGTTTCACTGTATCTCTATTATTTTGTGTTAAAAACATGTTAATAATCTGTATTCATTTCATTTTTCTCATAAAATCTGGATCACTGGTATCAGAGCGGTCTGCTCCTTGTCGTCTTAATCCATGTCCCCAACGAGGTCAGAGTACAAAGAGTTGGGTCTTGAGCTTGTTTTTCTTGAGGATAGAAGCTCTCGCACGCCCAAGCGACCTCCCATGGCAGGAGAAAATAAAGATGATGGGACAGGAGATCCTTTCAAACTGTTGATTGAGGAAGCCCTCACGCAACAAAGGAACGAGATGATGGATAGTTTCGCGCAAATCCTTCGGCGACTACCAACAGGTGACACATCTTCTTCGAACGGAAGCGCCACCCCCTTCAAGGTACAAATAAACTTTGATATTCCTATATTTGAAGGTCATATAGATGCAGATGTTGTAGACAAGTGGTTGAATCTACTAGAAGGGTATTTTTATGTTCATAAATTTTCGGATAGAGAAAAGATTACTTTTGCGCTCCTCAAATCCGTTCCCCATGTCAAAGATTGGTGGGAAACTTTCTGTGAGCAAAAGGAAACAGAGGAAACCTCGTTATTTTCAGTCACGACCACCTGGGAATCCTTCAGGGATGTTATTAAGGAACAATACTACCCTGTCAGAAGTTATGACGACCTATATACCAAATGGACCACACTGCGGCAAGAAAGAGACCAAGCAGTGCCAGATTTCACAAATATCTTCCATACCTTGCGCACCAAGTTGGGTATCAAAGATTCAGAGCGACATCTAGTGCTCAAGTATCGCGGTGCTCTGCATAGATACATCCAGACTGAAATGGAATTTTTGGACATCTCATCCTTGGGTGCGGCCTACCGATATGTCGTCAAAACTCAGTAGAAGTTCAAACAAAAGACGTGGCAATTTGGGCCTGGGAACCCCTGACAACAAAAGCTAGGAAAAGGTGGCCCCAACCCACTGAACAAAGGATAGAGAAAAGATGGCCAGTATCAAGACAACCAGTACAAGCCACAAGCAAAGAAGGATACCGGAAAGACAAATAAAGATACCAGGAAGTGGTGAGACTTCCATAAGAGCCCTTGGCATAACACTGTTGACTGCCGCTCAAAGCAGTCACTGGTGGCCGAAGTGAAAGCCTCTGAATCAGATGAAGATTCTGACTCCGAGACAGAACCAGAAAGGGGAAGACGAATCATTGACGCGGAACCCAGTGCCACCGTTGCTACCACCAAGCTCCAGCCTGGTGAACCGAACGAGCCAGAAGAAGGAGAGCACCTATTCCATTCACAGATGTGGGTAAAAGACACCCCGCTGCACTTCATTGTTGATAGCGGTAGCCAGAAGAACCTCATCTCAGCAGAGGTCGTCAAGCGGCTAGCCCTGTCAACAACGCTGCACCCACAACCCTACACCATTGGATGGCTCCGCCAAGGAAGTGATCTCTGTGTCAGCCAACAGTGTCGACTGTCGTACGACATCAAGCCCTTCAAAGACGAGGTATTGTATGATGTTGCTCCTCTCAAAGTTTGCGATGTTCTTTTGGGCCAACCTTATTTATGGAAATGTCATGCTGTATATGAGTCTAGGCCTCGTAGTGTTATTATTACTTTGAACAGGAAATTGTACAGGATACCCGAGGCAGTCCCACCTAGTGTTATTTCCTTGATATCTGCTAAGCAATGCAGGAAGGTCATCTCGCAGACGGGGAAGTTTGTCTTCTTCGTGATTTGCTCTCAGAACAAGCGAAAGATCGCAGCCACATCCAAGGTCTCTGCGACCGATCTCTCCACACAGCAGAAGCAAGTAGATAAGGTCGTGGAAGAATACTTGGATATCTTCTCCTCACCTACAGGGGTACCTCTGCACTGCCAGGTCAAGAACCCCATCGATTTGACCCCTGGTGCACCGTTTCCCAATGGGCTGGTCTATCGTCGCTCTTTTTTAGAGAATGAGGAGATCAAGCGACAGATCCAATAACTACTCCACAAGGGGCACATCTGCCCCAGCTCATCACCTTGCGGGAGCCCAATCATGTTGGTACAGAAGAAAGATGGAACCTGGTGACTCTGTATTGATTACCAGGCTCTGAATAAAATCACTGTCAGAAACCGATACCCAATTCCTTGAATCGATGACCTCCTTGATCAACTCATGGGAGCCAAATACTTTAGTAAGATTGATCTGAAGTCTGGCTACCACCAGGTCCCGATAGAACAAATAGATGTATGGAAGACCGCCTTCAAGTCAAAGGAAGGACTTTTTGAATGGTTGGTCATGCCCTTTGGTTTGACAAATTCTCTAGCCACTTTCATGAGGATGATGGACGATATCCTATGACCATTCACCAATACTTTTGTAGTGGTGTATCTGGATGACATTCTAATTTACAACAAGACTTGGGCCGAACACTTGCAGTATATTCAGCAGATTCTGCACACCCTGCGGCAGAACAAGCTATACGCCAACCTGGAAAAATGCTCCTTCGGCATGGACAGGGTCCATTACCTGGGCTACATCATTGATCAGCATGGTGTACATGTGGATCCAACCAAGATCCAAGTCATCCGTGATTGGCCAGCCCCAACAACACTCACTGAGCTTCGGAGCTTCTTGGGACTTGCTAATTTTTACCGCAGGTTCGTGTTGGGTTTCTCCCATATTGCATGGGCCCTCAGCCAAATAAACAGGCGTAGTGGTAAGGAAAAATTTGCATGGGGTCGGTCCTAACAACAAGCATTCGATGATTTGAAGAAGCGCTTGTGCTCAACCCCAGTACTTTCACTACCGAACCTACAATATCCCTTTGAGATCGAGACAGATGCTTCAGACTATGCTGTGGGCATCGTTCTCACTCAGAACGGCCACCCCGTGGCCTATCATAGTGAGACATTCTCCGATACTGTCCATAAGTACCCTACTTACGACAAAGAAATGTACACATTCTTGGGAAGGAGACAGTCATCCACACTGATCATAAGCCATTGCAGTTCATGCAGACATAGGGAAAACTGCAGAATGACCGCCATCAAAAGTGGTCCACATACTTGCAGAAATTCCACCTCAACATCAAGTATAAAACAGGAAGCACCAATCGCATCGTTGATTGCCTCAACAGACCGCCATTCGGAGAACTCACCATGGTGCTAGACTCTTGTGGCCATGAGACATCTGGATGACCCCAACTCTATGAGACAGACCCTGACTTCGCCACCACCTACCAAATGTTGGGTGCAAATGCAGTTGTCGATAATTTCCATCTTCAGGATGGGTTGTTATGTCGTCTGGTTCATATTTGTGTTCCATCAAGTGAGCGAGCGAAGCTTATTTGGGAAGCCCACTACAGTCGGGTGGCAAGACACTTTGGTGTCGAAAAGACAGTGGCGATGCTACGAAAACATTTCTACTGGTCGAAACTTCGACAGGAGGTTGGCAAGTATATTAGGTCCTGCACTGCCTACGCTATTGCCAAACCGACCACTAAGAAATAGGGCATGTACACCCCTCTTCCTACTCCTGACAGGCCATGGGAATCCATCTCAATCGACTGCATGTCGGGCCTCCCATCCACCAAGCGGGGAAATGACTGTGTTTTTGTGGTTGTTGATCGTTTTTCTAAGATGGCGATTCTGGTTGCCTACAAGAAGAGCATCACAACAGAGGCCACAACCAAGCTCTTCTTTGAATGAGTTTGGGTAAATTTTGGAATCCCACAAACCATTGTATTAGATCGGGATAGTCGATTTCTCAGCACATTCTGGTCGAGCCTCTAGTCACTGCTGGATACCAAGCTCATGAAATCCACGGCCTTCCACCCCCAGACAGATGGCCAAACCGAGGTTGTAAATCGAATGATTGTGCATATCCTTCGCATGTATAATTCAAAGAACCCTCACACATGGGATGAGAGCCTTCCCTATGTCCATCATAGCTACAACCGAGCCTTGCATAGCTCAACCGGACACAACCCCTTTCAAGTGGGGTTGGGATTCCAACCATTGGGTCCCATAGATGTTTCACTTCCCCTTGCGGTCACTTCGACTGACTCATCTCCTGCTCCAACTGAAGCTGACAAATCCACCCGGTTCATTGAGTGGATCCAGCACATCCGCCAACAGGTTCAGGATATCCTACAGAAGTCCAATGACAATTACAAACAACGCCATGATCAACATTGAGTTCTGCATAAGTTTCAGGTGGGCGACAAAGTTTGGTTGCACTTGCAGAAAGAATGCTTTACAGGACCCCATCGAAAGCTTTGCCCACTATGTTATGGACCGTACACTATCACCAAGGCTGCGGGGGATAATGATTTTGAGCTCAACATTCCTCCTTTCCTTGGCTTGCACCCAGTGTTCAATGTGGATCTCCTTCGCCCTTATTTCCCACCATTATTGGACACCCCAGAAGTATCCTTCGCCTTTATTTCCCACCATTATTGGACAAAATCAGAGCTCAACCCCGACTGCATACAATAGGCATCCAATGATCAGATTGTGGATAGACAAATCAAGGGCACTCGACAACAAAGGATCTAGCTTTATCGAGTCGTCAAATCTGGGTAGCTACTGCACCAAGGCAAGTGGCTCACCCGGGGCCAAATTCAGTAGAAATTTCCTCATCTAGTGGGGGACCTCAACACAATGGAGACCATTTCTTCCTAAGGAGGGAGGATTGATCCAGATGGATATCGGTGGCCACCCACCTTTTCCAACTGTCTCAAAACAACTTTCTGACATTTTTGGCAATTTACTATTTTTAGCAGTTTTTACTTCCGGGGCCATTTTGAGGGCCTAAAT
>ML808034.1:95813-131611 GCA_009831015.1 Picea engelmannii
GAATGAGTGTGTGGATCTTTTTCCCAAAACTTCCCTCTTACACAAAAACTCCTTAGTTAACATTCAACATTTTCTCATTACTCATTGCTTCCATTTATAATCAGTTAGATGTGAATACATATCCGCAACATATATCAACAACATGTCATCAAGAAATCATCTCCACAAGGAACACAAAGAACACAAGATGTATGTACAATTTTTCTTTTTATTATGGACTTCAATCCGGGGGTTTTTCAGCAACAAATGAATAGAGTACAAATCTACAAGAGAAACATCTCTATATGAAAGACTCATCTTACATTCTCAGCACCAACTGAGATGAGGCAACAATCCGCAACAGATATCAATCTGTCAACATAAACAAGTGCATCAACCATGCACCAACCTGTGCCAAACAACCTGTAATCAACATGTACCATAAACAAGTGCATCCAACCATGTACCAAGTGTATAAAAATCATGTGTCAACTAATCATCAACAATTCCTCATCAATATGTACCAACATCATCAACTATACACCTCATGTATGTGCCAACTCATCAACTGCTTGTCTCAACCATGACTAGTTTTGGATTAGTCAACAACCCCAACTTGAAATAATCATAACTTTGTACCTGTAATGGATAAAGATCTGAAAATGATACACAATTTTATTCAGTGTGTTTTGTGTAATTCCGCTGGGTAGAACTACTTGGAACCTCTCAGAAAAAGAGTTATAGAAAAAATGGCATACCTTGTTGAATTTTGGCTTATTCTAGAGAGCGACCTTGTAGAGCGTGCCCCACAATTTTTTTTCTTTGAATTGATATGAAACTATTACAAAACATACTACATACTGTATGATAGCCAACACATTTGGTCTCATTGAATTTGGATCTGTTATGAAGAATTTATGACGTTTTTACCCGAAACACCTCTTCTTGACTAGTTTCGGGACTAGCCACAAACCCTATTTTCCATGGAGTGTAACTCCCAAACTACAACGAACCACAAGCTGAATTTTTTACCACAGATACTTGGGTATGTTTTCTCAATGGAATAGAAACTTCACGGTCTAAATCATTATATAAAACAAGTTATAGCGAAAATGGTGAGATGACCTGTAAATAACATACCTTAGAAAGCATCATCAAAAGAATTTATCCTCCCTTCAATTCTGACCCTCTTTTCTTCACCTTCCTTCTGAAATTCGGCTTGGATATCCTTGGTTACCTCATTCACCTATAGATATTCAATATGCTCAAGTGTTCCACACCAAAAATTCTCAAGAAACTCTCACAATAAGCTCTCCATCAATACTCCAAAAGATATTCCCACAAGAAGATCTCCATTGATCCACAAAAAGGATGATCTACAAGAGACCATTGCTATCTTATTTACACTTTCATCCTCTAGGTCACTTAACCCATTTTTAGGTCACTTAACTCATTTCTAGGTCACTTAACCTATTTTCCTTATTTTAGGGTTAACCACTTTCCATAAATAAAAAATTCTCCAATATTTTATCATTTAAATATTCCTTCTTGATTTTTTCATCTTACTTTATCATTTATTGATTTTTTCACTTCTCTTTATTATTTAAATAATCCACCTTGAATTTTTCACCTTACTTTATCATTTAAATAATTATTTCTTCTTTTAGGTCACTTAACCTATTTTCCTTATTTTTAGGGTTAACCACTTTCCATAAATAGAAGGCTCTCCAATACTTTATCATTTAAATATCCCTTCTTGATTTTGTCACCTTACTTTATTATTTATTGATTTTATCACTTCTCTTTATTATTTAAATAATCCACCTTGACTTTGTCACTTTACTTTATCATTTAAATAATGATTTCTTCTTTTAGGTCACTTTGACTTCTTTGACCTTGGGGGCTTCAAGCCTTCATGTGGGGGTCCTTCATCTTCGTAAGGCCATAACTCTCAAACCATGAGGAGTTATGTGACATTCCACATACCACCGGAAATGACATGACAAGCACTATCCATCTAGGATAGTTTCACCAACAATTTCCTTGATCTTCATCTCATTATTCCACATACAAGCATGGGTCCTCCAACCATTCTTCTAGGATAACACAATCCGTAAAGCGTCTTCCCGTGAGGGATTTCACCATAAGGGGACCACTTTGGAGTTCATCCATTTGTGTACCTTATCAATCGTGATAAGAAAATAATGAGAGCATGGGTCCTCCAACCATTCTTCTAGGATAACTCAATCCGCAAAGTGTCTTCCCATGAGGGCTTTCACCATAAGGGGACCACTTTGGAGTTCATCCATTTGTGCACCTTATTAATCATGATAAGAAAATAATGAGTCATCTATACATTTTTCCAACAATGCTTCATATACCAATGAAACCACATCGATCCATCTTCATCATGTATCAATGACAACTCATTGATCCATCTTCATCATATCAATGACAACTCATTGAACCATATTCATCTATGAATTCTCATCAAGGAAAATACATATTATACTACATCAATCATCAATCAATCAATCATTTGGCATCAATCAATCACTTGACATCAATCAATCAAACCATTGGCATCAATGACAACATGATCCAACAAAGTTAAGCTTGGTTAAAAGACAGTTAATAACTTCATAATTCGGGAGTTTGAACGATTATCATCCATCACATCTTGGACTTTCCGAAGTCCGAACTTCCAAAACATTTCAAACTTAAACGGGGTTAATTAGAGCTAAAAACAATTATCTTGTGATTAATCTTTCACAGCTCTAGGCTTCGAGAATTCTATCTCAAGCTATTGTTAAAAATTCTGAAGTTTGAATACCCGCAAACACTTAAAGTTAAACATGATTAATTAATGTGTTAAACAATATTATCTTGAAATTAATCATTCGTGAATTCACGATTCAGAGATTTTCTAACATGTTTCATCCAAAATTCTCGATCGCGAACCGCCAATATTTATGGCATTAATCACAAATCTAGGGTAATTATTCTAATGTGGATTGTAGATCACCAACTAGATCTTCTCATTAAGTGAAATGGGTTTATCATTAATAAAGGTATTCTCAAATTAATACGCCTAAGGTGAATAAGAACACTTGATTTTGAATTCCATTTTCATTCTCACAGAATAGCAAGTTTTAGCCAACTGAGAAGCTCATGCATTTTTCTGTAGCAAGTAACCCAGTTCCAGTTTTCACCAATATCATGGCACCATGAAATATTGATAAAACAGCTGGTGAGAGAAAAAATCTGAACACAGATGTTATGTCAGACACCTCACCAAGAGCCATAGATACTGTAATAACTTGCACACATGTGTTCGATATTCTAGAGCACGAGCTGATAAACTGCCCAAATGATTCAGGCGACGAAGTAACGGAAACTCATGCAAACCAATCTCAGGGACATATCTTAGTCAAATCTACACAAAATAGTAGCAAGGCCGAGGCTCATGCCATAAAATGACATGATAGGTCGGGCCCTGGAAAATGTTTTTCATTTCAATCAGGAGCATATGCAATTCACAGAAGGTTGTTGTTGGGTCTTTTCGACTAGAGAATATACAAGTAATGTATAAATTTTCCCACGTTTTTAAATACAATTACAACGTTGCATTCATAATGGATTTTGACAAATAAGAGTGCATAGAGTATGAGAAAAACTACTCTGATTTGATCAAGGACCAGTGGGGGCACCCTAAGAAATTTAGATCAGAAACTCATGGAATATATGCCACAACATCGTTAGATGCTCATATGATTTATGTGTCTATGATGTTATGTAGACTCTTCAGGAAGAAGAGCTCCACTCACTTCTTGTTGGCATGGGTACCAATTATGCATGAAGTGGTAGAGGAATTCTCTTTCAATTGGGCCAAGATGTTGTCAGACAACCTGGCTAAGGAAATCACAGAGTACCAGTCAATGATGTCCAAAGGGAAAATTTCCCCTTTGTATATGTGATCTTACATCATGGATGCCATTTTTTTTATGAATCCTTTCCCTCTGATGAGTTGGAGCTGGAACCTGACCAGCACCGATTCTATTCATTTCTATCACTCCAAACTATGGGAGGATAAAGCCATAGATTTCTTCTATGAAATCTATCATTATGTAGTTTTGTCGATTCATATCACCCTATACGGTTGACCGCCTCCCAGAATTTCAGACAAAATCATGGCTAACCTAGGTAAAATAACAGACTGGTATATTGAGGAAACATTTTCCTACAATAGGGTTTTTGGGTGCTCGGTTCCCCCCACGCACTCCCAAATGTTTTACCGGATTGGATGGTATGCCGATAAGTGGTCTGTCCAACCGTGACAGGGGGCATAAACAAAGAATTGAAAGCGGCCCAGAAAAAGGTATGGCCAACCTGCCCTCTATAGGTTGGTATGTTTTCATTATTAGATTTAGGCCATTCGAAAGTAGAGGTTGTGGCTCTAGAAGATGTCAAGTTAGTTGGTATTGAGTTTAAGATACACGATCCCCAAAAGATCATGGAAACTCACCTGGCTCAATACAATTTAAAGAATTATGTGCATGAGATTTCCCCACAGGATGAAATATTCAAGGGAGCCAGGTCATATAAGGAAGTGTTGAGCAGAGTCTGAACTCTGTCTCCAGATCAACTAGCCAGTTTCTACAATTTTCAAAATAATAGAAATAATAGTTTGCCAGAGGTATTATAGGGAGAACCAATAACACCTTCGTCTACATAGGAAGATACACCTCAGGATTTGGAGGCAGGAAGTTCCGAAAAACAGAGTTCTGAGGAAAATCTAAAGAATGTCGAAGTCTTAGTGCAGGAAGAGTAAAATTCATTATCAAACCCACAAGGTACTCAAACAAAAGCTTAGCTTGAAGATTTCCTAAAAAATGGACAGGATACATCGTCGTCTACACTAGATAAAACGACTACTGACACAGTAGAGCAACAACCTTCCACAGATATAGGTAGCCCTATTATTTTATTAACACCTTTGTAGTCAAGTCGTGGAAATCCCAATTCCTACGTCATCTTTATAGATGATATTACCCCGATTTTGGCCAAAGAAATTCCTCCTTCTGACTTCTTTTTCAGAAAGAAGAGGAGGGCCATAGTAAAACGATAAACACATCAGAAGGATGGTGCAAAAGTTGAAAGACAAAGGGTGTTGTATGATGGGCATAATCTAGAAGATCCAAAATTCGCCAATGAGATGGCAGGTTCATTAGGTGCCTTTGCCACGACCAATCAATGGTCAGTAGAAAATCTAGTTGAGTAGCTGAAGTAGAGAAACTTGTTGGTAGGGAAGTTTCAAAACCGGATCAGGATTATGGAATAGGATGTGAAAAAACAATATGAACAAGAAGTTTGAACAAGTTAGATCCCATGACAGTCATCAGATCCAATAGCTGAAGCTAACCTAGATGAGCTCTATCAAAATTCATAGGCCAATAGAGGATTGGTCACTCAACAAGAAGAATTAATAAATAAAATTCAGGCCAAGATAGACTTGACTGAAGGTACAACAGTAGAGATGGAAAATTTCCAAGCTCAAGCACTGGAAGTGCATGAAAATCTAGAATCAACCCAGCAAGATCTTTTTACAAAAGTGGAAGCCATTCAAAATTGATACTGGGTGGTAGACCTTTCCCTAAATAACATTTACATTAAAGAAAGAGAATATCGATCAGCTCAGAATAAGTTTCAGGAGGCTATCTTACTAGTACCAAAATATGATGTATCAGAATTTCCTTGACTGTATCTGTCTGAGAAAACCAGAGGTGACATAATTTTGAAGGCCTGGGAATCAAATATTGTTGAAAGAAAAATATTGGCCAGAGAGGTACACAAATATTTTCTGCAAGAAATATCTTCACTAGACAGAGGGCTATTGGATGTCGAAGGAAATAGTATCTCTAAATCCCTAGGGCAGATTGACATAGAAAAGAACCAACATAATTCTAGGATAAGCAAAGAAGAGGCCATGACAATCATTAAGAAAATGAACCAAATTGATCTTATCCAAATAAATAAATGGATAGTAAACCCAAGCTTGCAGTTACAGGTCACATATTTGGGAGCAAAGAATATGCAAGAAAGGTTGCCTCAAGTGGAAAATAAGCTATACATTTTTTAGGCAAATGAAACAACTGAACCTTTTGGTTTGGTGGTATAGTTAGTGAGTAGATTCATCCATTGTGTCGAATATGGGAAATAAAGCACATATGTAAACAAGTAAGACAACATGTACATACTACTCATACGGGTCAAGTTCAGATGCTAGTTGTTCCTAGGCTAAAATATGAACAGAAGAAATGTCTCTGCTAGCAGACGAAGAGACAAAGGGGAAGGCCAATCAAAATTTTCAGTTTTACATATTGTAATATTTAGTAATTTTAATTATGAGAAGTCCAACCATTCTGAGTTGAGACCATTTTGTATAAATACATAGATTGAAGACTTATTTCAGGCTACTTCTTGCCGATTTTAATAGAGAAAACTCTCCTTGTAGAGTATTAATACAAGTGCAGACAAATATTCCAAGCTTTGTTCAATCTGGGTTATGTGTTTCTTTGTTTTCCATTTCTCTGCATTTCTTTATGTATTCCTTGATAAATGTTTGATTTCAATTTAGTACAACAACTACTATAATCTTATTGTATCAGTGATTTATTAAGTAGGCAGCTTTTCCTCTGCATTTACTGTGAGTAAATCAAGACCTGCTTGTTGTGTAGATTCTTTCATTTTATACTTTACTCAAGTTTACACTATCTCTTTCTTCTACTACAATAAGGTGGGACTCTTCAGTAATTGATGCCCTGCTTTGTTTTACAGTTTTGCATCTTTCTCTCGCACCATTCAATATTACAATTTTGACTTAGACACGAAATACGACCTCTGTGTTGTCAAACTGTTAATTTCATTTAAGGAATTTTTCTCATATAAGTAAGGTAGAAAAAGCACCTTAAAAACACACTCTCTTAAAATTTCTTGATGCCTGACATTATCCTTTGAGCCTTAAGTTTAATCTCAGGAACAACATCGTTTTTGCGTCGCTTCAGGGGACGGAGAAACGAAGCTATTTTTCCCTGGGAAAACAACAAGGTAATATTCTATCTTTGATAGTGAACACAAATTGAATAATATATTAAGGCTATTTTTATCTTTCACTTGGCGACTCCATCACAGATAAACTGGCATTTGGTCAAAAAAGTAACCCCATGGAGTTCCCTTTAAGCCCTTTTCAGACTCTCTAAACATGAAAATATTGACAAGCGATCTTGTTATTTTCACGCTTGTTAAAGTATTTGAAGAAAATGCATGTTGAGCGGTATTTTATCTCTTTTTCGATCTCGTCAGATTAATTTATGAAAAAGGACATTTTGGAGTTTTCTTTAAGTGTTTTTCAAACTCTCTAAACATGAAAAACCCCTGAGTTTTCTTTCTTTGGACTCGTAAAACAAACATCAAAAGGCCCATATGGGACTGAACTACTCCTTCCTAGGGTTCGTTAAACATACTCCAAGGGACTCATCCGAAGGACGAGCTTACCATTGAAGCGCATGTTATCCTCCTCAAGCTTGTGTAAAAATAAAGAGGTACTCGCCAGAAATGGNGGGGGATTGGGAAAGAAATGTATCTAAACCTGTATTCTATGGAAGAGTTTCTTTTGAACATAACACCCTTTCACTCTCTTTGTGTCTAGGTTGGAAAATATGCTTGTCTCCTGATCATACTCCTTTAAAAGATTACAAATTGTTCTGTGATCCCTTTTGTTGAGTCAATGTTTCCAAGATAATTTTTGTGTTGTCAATATGTTGAAAGAGAAGTTCAACCCGAAAATCATTCTATTGCGTCGACCATTTCTGTAGTCCTTAAGCCTTTTATTGCGTCAGCCATCCCTGAGTCAGTCCTAAATCACTTGTTACTCTGATCTACTTCAAATCTTGTTACCTGTTTCGTGTCATTGATGGGGGATACATTAAGGCCCTCCTGTGACAAGTCTTTTCCTATCGACTTCAACTCATTATCCAGGAATTAGACTTAGAAACTAATTGGTGCCTTGGAACTTGCATGCATCAATGGTAGGTTTCCTCGCTTTCGACAATGGGTTTTCATTATTAACCCCTGATAGGAAGATTCCACCGAGTGTTCGACTTCAACTCATTAATTCACATTCGTTGGATTGTACTAGTGTACCTTGGGATTCATTGACATTAATGGTGATTTCCCTCGCACTTGTTAACGGTGTTCATTAATGACCGGTAATCAAGTGGTTTCTACCATGTTCAAATTCAACACATGTATTCACATGGTTAGATTCGTACTATAGAGTGATGGAGATGAAGACCTTGAATCTTTTATGATATATTTAGGTTGCGTTGGAGTATATTCATATTGTACTGTTGCATAGATCCACATTGTATGTCTTGTGGATATGTTCAAATTTTAGTCTTTAACACATAGATCCACGGTGTATTTTTGGTGGGTATGTTCATATTTGAGTCACAATGGCATGGATCCACAGTGTATGTTTGGTGGCCATGACCTATATTACTTGACATGGATCTTCACATGTCAGAATTAATGTTTTGAGTCATTTTTATTCTGAGTATGGGAATGCCTACCTCAATGATGATATATTATTGTACTTCCTTGTTTGTTGGCAGGTTTTCGAACCACCGTTCCTTGTTCCCTACACACACTCAACAAAGTATTTTAGTTATCACTCTATTCTAACTTCATACTTTGTAGGGATCTCTGCTACACATTATTTTCTTCATCCCTATGATCGTTAATGATGTAAACATATATGTTGTCTTCAGAGGGATCATTGGCCCAAATTTCTGAAGAAAGAAGGGAGAAGAACTTTTCCTAAGAGAAGAAGTTGTATTTTCCTTTGTAAAAACCCCATTAAGGAAGATCGTCACAGGATGCACTATACACAGGGTGAGGCGATGTCTGCTTGTCGTCCTCTTCCCTGAAACTGGTCTGCGACATCTCTGCAGGCTTTCCTATGGCTACGGTGCGACGATTTTCGTACGTGGGAAAAACAAGCATCTTCTCGATGCTTATAGAAGGATAAGCTTCTATGGTGAGGTGGCCTCTGAATGGTTTGGATATTACTTGCTTTCATGATTTATTGGGATCATCCTAACCTCCTCACCTTATCCTCTTCAGCTTATAAAAGGAGAGGAGCTCTCATGGAGAAAGTTATCTTGATTGGGTTTGAGTAATTTTTGTATCTTGGACTTTTTGGTCCTATGTTGGCTTTGATATTTGCTTTGTCAAGATATATTGTGAGTAGCTATCAGATCTACAATCTCAGAATCCATGGAATAGAAGTATGTGGGAAGCAAGGAACTACTGGAAGGAACCTGACAACATCAAGGCATCGGGTTGTATCTTTCTTCCACATTCTTTGATACATATATATTTTTCTTTCCTATATGAATGTTATTTGTTCATATTGTATGATTCCTTGATCACGTACATAGTTTCATATCAAATAGACTTTGTTATTCTTGTCTTCATTGGCTTGTATTCCTTTGCAAATATTTCTCCATAAGCATCGCGATGGATCATGGATTGCATTGGTGAAGTCGGATCTTCGATATTTAAAAGGTATGTTCTAGATCCATTTCTCATTTGATAATTGAAATCTAAGGAAATAGTAGTGTACTATATTGTTTTGTTCTAGTTTCGTAGTGAAGCTAGGGGGATTGATTCATGTCCGCACTTAACAATTAGCCCAATAATAGACATAAGTAAAGGTTTAAGTTCTCTGAAACCCTGAAGAGCATATTGTATACCCTGATTCATGCCCTACTGGTTCACCTATATATACATCTTGTAAGTATGAATAAGTTAGTCCACGTTTTCCTTTCCCTCCCCTTCTAGACTTTGCATCTCATAACGATATTTTTCCAGATTTCCCTTCGTCGCATCCAGAGGAAGTTGAAAGGTCATCAGTTCGGTCCCTAGAATTTTTCGAAAACCCTCTTTTTAACTCCTAAAGTTCATCCCCCAGACTTCCAATGGTTGTTGTTGGAGGAGGTGGAGGAGGAGGTGGTGCTGGAGGAGGAGGTGGTCAGGGAAAACCTCCACCCCCTAGGATGTTTTCCAAAGTAATGGCTAGATACGCTACCTTAGTCCTCCCCCCCTTCCTTCATGATTTACCTGAAAATTATATGAAGAACTTACCAAAGTTTACGGGAGAAGGAGATTTAACTTCCACAGAGGACATCACCTTTTTTTTATCAATTCATTGATATCCTTGGTATTGAGCATGAATATGCTTATTCCATGATTTTAGTGAAAATGTTCGAAGGGAAAGTAAGGATATGGTTTCGAGGACTCCCGGTGGGATCCCTACGGGCATATTATGATTTAGAAAATTCCTTTTTAAGACAGTGGGGAGAAAAGAATGACCATGTTTACTATTTGACTGAATTTAGGGCATTGAGAAAGAATAACTCTGAATCAGTTCTTGAATTCACTCATATATTTAACAAAATTTATCATAATATTCCAATAGAGTTTAAACCCTCCCAACCTGCAACGAAGGTGACTTTCGCAGGGGCTTTTGAGCCTGACTTCGCCCTGCTTTTAAGAGAAAGAAGATCGGCTACCCTCACAGGGATGCAAGACGGTGCCATAGAAATTGAATCAAACATGATGGAATCTAGTAAACTAAAATCCAAGGTTGAGACAGGAACCAAAGAACCTAAACACTTCAGGGAACAAGCAGGAACCTCCGGATCTGGGAGGTCGGTAGAAGAAGAAATGGATGACATGGCTAAAATGATCAAGGAATTGTCAAACAAAATTTCTAGAATGGAGCTAGACCAAGATAAACTTGATCCATTTGCTAGAAAATATTTCAGGAGAAACCCTAACCCCTAGACCTAGCAGAGACAAATAAAAAATGAAGATCAAAACATACAAGCTCTATTTAAATCATAAAATTTTATAGGAGATGATATGCATAATTATGAGGGGTTAGAAGAGGATATAAACAACCTTAGTGACAAAGACCAAGAACCTCATCTAACTAGAAAGGACTATGAAATATATCTAGGCCAAGAGCCCTTGTTTAGTAATGAGGAAAGCATAAATAATCTGGGAGAGTTTGCATATCAAGGAATTTTCGACTCCATAATGGACAAGCTTTAATAGAAGTATAATTTGAGGCACAGAGAAACAAATACTAAAAGTGTTCCACCAAAAAATATTTTATAAAGAAATAAAGTGAATGAGGCAGTTGCTACTAAACCACTAGTTGAAAAACAATCTGCCCAAACCAAAACAGTTGAAACCCGATCTACGCAAACAAAGAAAACAAATAATATAAAAGAACAAACAGTAACTAGGGAAAGCGAAAAAACAACTAGAGGTTTTAGTTTTGAAAATGAAATGAATAAAATTAAAATCCCCATGCCCCTGGTTGAGCTTGCCCGGAATCCCATTTATAAAAAACAGATTGCTAAAATGATTAATTTTTCTGATGCAGAATGTCATGCAGACGTGATAAATTTACAAGATGAAAAGCCTACGATTATGTTTGGTACGCACATTGAAAATGCTAAGGATTCAGTAGATCCTTTTTATATTACCTTAACTGTGCATGATCACTTACTTCATAATTACATGTTAGATTCTGGGGCCTTTCACAACTTAATGCCTAAATTTATCATGGAAAAGTTGGGCCTTAAAATTACTAGACCTTATTAGGACTTATATTCTTTTGATTCAAGAAAAGTTAAATGTCTCGGCATGATCAAGGATTTGGTAGTGAATCTTGCATAGATTCATGTAGAGAGTATTATCATGGATGTAGTTGTTTCTAACATCCTTTCTAAGTATGGTATGCTTCTATATAGATCTTGGGGTGAAAAACTAGGAGGATCGCTTCAACTGGACATGATGTATGCTACAATCCCAATTTTTGGTGGACAATTTACTTGACTGTACAGAGAGACTAGACTGGCATACACTGTAAGTGACCCCCAAAACCCAAATAATTATCCAATCTATGTTGTAGATCAGGATCTAGGAAATTATATCTTATCATTAGATGATGATTTTGAAGATTGTATAGAAGAAGAAAACAAAAAAATGGAAAAACCACAGAAAAGTATAAATAGTAGGGAGGGAGTATGGAAAAAAAAATTGATGGCACTTCGTCCTGCGAAGGGGCAGGAATTGGAGTGTTATTTGTTGCACCCATATATGAGTATGTCATTCCATTTTCATACATATTACAGTGGGAAATCGATTATACAAATAATGTATGTGAGTAAGAGGCTTTGGTTTTAGGATTGGAGGCTGCTAGGAAACTAAAAATTGAAAATCTAATATTTTATGGTGATGTTGAACTTATTGTAAAACAAATAAAGAAACATTATCAAGCTAAACATCCAAGGTTAAGGTCATATAGAAATTTCACCTGGGATCTGATTGAGAATTTATTCTCGTCATTTAACATTCATCACATTCCCAGAATGGAAAATCAACAGGCAGACTCCTTGGCCAAAGAAGTTGTGACGTTTGTACTGCCTACTGTCCCAAAACTGAAGTATCATATAGAAATGAGACACAGACCTTCAATCACAAATAATGTGCAACACTGGCAGGTCTTTGAATATGGCGATCATATTAAACAGTTTCTAGAAATGGTTGATGAATTCTCTGAGACCCATATAGATCAAGAAAACCAGAACGATCCTATCTAGATCATGCAGGAAGGAGAAGATCCTAAAGAATTTCAGGATAAGATCGTGAATCACAGAATGCTTGTATTGAAGAAAAATCATATCCCCAAAGGTCTGATACCCTTAGAGAGATTGTTCGACAAAGATGACATACCCTTGAAATCTACCCTGTGCCCTCATCCTGAGGAGATTGAATACTATGACATAGGAACTAAAGAAGAACCTAAGATAGTCATGTTATCTAAATACCTCCCATCTCAGGTGAAGAGTAAGTATGTTGAATTTCTCAAAAAATACAAAGATGTCTTTTCCTAGTCCTATGATGATTTAAAAACTTATGACACCTCTGTGATTGAACATAAAATTCCTTTCAAGCATGGTATCAAACCCTTTAGGAAAAATATGAGACAGATCAACCCTATCCTCTAACCTATAATAGAAAGAGAGGTCAAGAATCTTCTTGACGCAAATATTATTGTTCCACAAACGTATTTTGAATGGGTAGAAAATATGGTACCAGTCAGGAAGAAAAGTGGAGAAATTAGGCTTTGCGTGGATTTCAAAAATTTAAATTGGTCATCCCTTAAAGTTAACTACCCACTGCCAAAAATGGATCATGTCCTAGAAAAAGTAGTAGGAGCTAACAGAATGTCAATGATCGATGGTTTCTCAGGTTATAACCAAATTGCTATCCAGGAAGATGATCAAGAAAAAACTTCATTCACTACTCCATGGGGAACTTTCATGTATGATAAAATGTTGTTTGGTTTAATGAACGCAGGAGCCACTTTTCAAAGAGCAATGGATATAGCTTTCATCGGTGAGAGGGATAAATTTTTCATTATTTACTTAGATGATCTAACGATATTCTCCAATTCTGATACAAAACATTTGGTCCATCTCAAACAAACCTTTGAGAAATGCATAAAATTTGGTTTGTCTCTAAACCCTAAAAAAACTCATTTTTATATGCAAGAAGGAAAGCTTCTGGGTCATATCGTTTCGAAATATGGAATCAAGTTTGATCCCAAGAAAATCAAGGCTATTGATACAATAGAATTTCCTAGAAACAAAAAGGAAATCCAGTCTTTTTTAGGAAAAATAATTTTTTTGAGAAGGTTTATCCCTAACTTTGTTGAAATTGTCAAATTAATCATAGATATGTTGAAGAAATACAGTGAAATCAAATGGACTATCGAAGCCAAAGAGTCATTTAAGAGAGTGAAGAAATATATAAGCGAAGCTCCAGTATTAGCTAGTCCTAACTATACTAAAGAATTCCTAATCTTTTCTTTTGCATCAGAACATACTATCGCAACTTTACTCCTCCAAAAGAATGAAGAAGGTTTTGAACAACCGATAGCCTTTTTCAGTAAAAGGCTCAGAGATGTCGAGTTAAGATATGATATACTTGAAAAACAAGCTTATGCAATGGTGAAAGATCTCAAATCTTTTAGAACATATGTACTGCATTTTAAAATAATCACTTAAGTGCCAACAAGCTCTGTCAAAGATATATTGGTACAACCGAATAGTGATGGTAGGAGAGGTCAGTGGTTAGAAAAAATTCAAGAGTTTGATCTGGAAGTAAAACTAACCAATTTTGTCAAAGGTTAGGGTTTGGCGAAATTATTATCCGAATCAAAATTCAGATCACTCGGGATAAACCACCTGGAATCACATGGATATACTTCGGACATAGAGGAACTTGATGATCAAACCCCAGTACAAATCGAGGAGAAATTTTCTTCCTCGGATTGGTATCGAGATATCGTGTCATAAATCCTCACCCTTCAGTTCCCGAGTGACATAAATCCATCCAAAGAAAGAAATTTGAAGCTACATGTAGTAAAATACTGTATCATTGAAAGTCAACTATACCGGAAAGATCCTCTAGGTTTCTTGCTACGATGTTTAATAGAACTTGAAACAAAGAGTATCATAAATGAATTCCACAAAGGAGTGTGTGGAGGACATCATGCCTGGAGGGATATGGCCTACAAGATCATAAGATTTGGATATTATTGGCTGAAGTTATTTACTGATGTGAATGCTAAAGTCAGAGCTTGCAATCCTTGCCAATTGTTCTCTGGCAAGCAAAATATCTATGTGCTACCTTTAGTCCCAGTCAAGACAGAGGCTCCCTTTTAACAATGGGGTCTAGACTTCATCGGAGAAATCCACCCACATTCAAGCGCCCAACATAAATGGATTTTAACTTCTATCGATTATTTCACGAAATGGGTGGAAGCAATTCCAACTCAGAATTCCACAGATTTGGTAGTGATAAAAATTTTGGAGGAGAATATCCTATCCAAATTTGGATACCCCCGAAAATAGTTACAAATAATTCTCAAGCATTCAAATCTATGGCAATGATAAGTTTTTTTCAAAAATACAACATTGTGTTGGGGCATTCTACAGGCTATTATCCTCAGGGAAATGGGTTGGCCGAATTTTCCAACAAAAATTTGATGAATATAATCAAGAAAGTATTAATGGAGAATAAGAAGGCTTGGCATGTCCACCTAAAGTACGTCTTATGGAAAAACCAGATCGACACTAAAAAATCAATAGGTATGTCTCCTTTCCAAATGGTTTATGGAACCGACATTGTCCTCCCTATTAATCTAGCTCTTCCAGTAATGAAACTATGGAAAGACGCAAACGAAGAGATGAATGATGTAACGAGGAGGATAAACCAAATAATTGAAGTCCAGCAAAACAGGGCCGAAGTCGATGACAAACTTCAAAAATATCAAGATAATATGAAATCCCTTTTCGACAAAAAGGCGAAAGACAGGGAATTTATTCCTGGTGATTTAGTTTTGAAATGGGATGCCAAGAAAAAAGATGCGGGAAAGCATGACAAGTTTGATCATCTCTGGTTCGGACCATTCGAGATTGCATCTACAGAGGGGGAGAATTTTTTCCTACTGTATAATCTCGAAGGGAAAACTTGTGATGCCCCTATCAATGGGCACTATCTAAAACACTTTATGCAATAAACATATTTCAAAATACCATTGTATATACCAGTTTGGTTTTTCTTTGCTTTTGCAATACTGTTTTCTTTCATAGATTACCTGAATTTTACTTTTTGATTTTAAATAAACCCAGTTTTATTTGATATTCTAAAAAGGAAAAAAATATCTATACTACATATCATTCCTATTCTGCGGAACTCTCTGAATTTTTTTTTTTATTCTCTTCCAGAATACTTATTTTCAGATGAAAAATAAGGAGGTAGCAGAATCTAATGCTTAGTTTGCAAAATGGTTGTTTCTCTCAAAACAGGTAAAAAAATAACAATTGGTTTGATTGAAAACGTAAATAAAATCCGAGGTATGAACTTCCATACTCGTGGTTTAAGCTAAAACTTTTGAAATAAATACTATCGGGTATAAACAAGGTTATACTCTCGCAAATATAATCACTTGGACAAAGATCAAAAAGTACAAATTTCTAGAATTCTGAATCAAATAAAAATAAGGCAAGAATAAAAGAAAAGAAAATAAAATAAGAATTAAAGAGAAGTACGATAACCAAGAAGTGCACTCGTGCGAAAGCAAAGATCTATTACATCAGAACCCCCAAATCCTAGTTCTTTTTCTTTTTCCCTATCTTTAAGCTTTTACCCTACTCTGATTTTACTACCTGGCCTCAAATCTTCATAGAAGGAAAGGATTTTGCCATGACTTGGAAAACTTAAAAAACGTATCTTCAAAATGAGATTAGGAGAAGATCTTTATATTCCTTTGATTCTAATTGGAATAAAGTATGTCTAGGATAATCTTGATAACTTTAGTCCTTCTAACAGATTTTAACTGATTAGTTCGCTTAAGGCCAATCCCTGGAAATTTAAAAATTCCTATAAGATCATCCCTATAGGAGAAGATGTATTGAACATCGGGAGAGAATTAGTTCAGAGTACAATAAAAAATCATTGATAGATCTTCATTGTCAAATCTTAAGCAGATATCATCCTTATATAATAGATACAAATTGATTGCCCCCACTTCAAAATTATAATAAAATATAAGACATATGGTGAAAGGAAATTCATAAAATGATTACCCCCATCTAATCTAAGACAAATGGTGAAAGGAGATGCGTAAATCGATTTCCCCCATTCTGTCCAAAAGATATGATGAAAGGAAATTAATGTAATGATTTCCCTCATCTCAATGAAATGTGAAATTCAAATTGAAGTGGTGAAAGGAAATTCAATGGGAGACGTAGATAACTTCACCGAGGTAATGAACATGATCACTAGCAATGAAGCGATATCTATGATATCTGTAAGACTTTCATACATATACAAACATAATCCGATATCTAGTTCTCCTTCTGATAATATTTACATTCTGAACCAATAAGGGATTCCCTCAGATTAATTATTAAAGTTACTCAGCCTTGATGCGAACAAAATCGACCAAATTTTGATATTTCAGTTAAAGTTGTTTTGATTATCTTAAGCAAATCTAAACTCAGTTTCATAAAAAGGGAAACTTATCAATAACCTACTTTGAAGTAAATAACTGATTATGTTTCGAAGGTTTTCTGAGACTTGGCTAAAGTCCTATTTTTATCTGAATGACTTTTCCCCGAAGGTGTTTACTAGAAATACAATGATGACTTCATTCACCCAATAAAGGAACTTGGTCTATTTTTCTTCCACGCCTCGTAGGGAGACGTGATCCCCAGATGGAGCCTATGTTGGAACATTTATAATCCTATAACTTTAAACTTTAAACCCAAATCATCTCTGGTTAAATAGTAACAAGGCACGTGTAATATTCACCGTTGATGAAGTTCCTCAGTTCGATCGGACGATCCTAAGCTCTTTAGAGTTTTGGAGCCGCTTGATTAATAAGTAACCAAATCACTAAGGGTCACTTTGGAGTTTCGTGCTTTGAGAATATCGACAAGTCATGACTTTAAAAACCCCGAAACCCGAAGGAATCCATTATCCCTCCCCCATAAACCTTAAAAAGGACACGAAGCATAGTACACATCTATCTTTAGAACCTTCTCCGGGTTGACACGTGGCATCCATTCATTTTATTTTGAAGATTCATTCAAATCTAAGTAACACGTGGAACCCCCCTAGTATCGAAATGTAATCTAAAATGACGTCATCTTCGACACATCACCACGGGAAATAGCCTTTCGGAAATATAATGACAAGCTAAATTGCAAAGCCACGAAGCAACAAAATCCCAAAATATTAAATCTTAATCAGTTAAGTTAATCTCGGTTAAAAGACAGTTAATAACTTTGCAATTCAGGAGTTTGGACAATTATCATCCATCACATCTTGGAGTTTCCTAAGTCCGAACTTCCGAAACATTTCAAACTTAAATGAGGTTAATTAGTGCTAAAAACGATTATCTTGTGATCAATCTTTCGCAGCGTCGGGCTTCAGGAATTCTATCTCGAGATATTGTTAAAAATTTTGAAGTCCGAATACACGCAAACACTTTAAGTTAGACACGATTAATTAATGTTTTAAATAATATTATTTAGAAATTAATCATTCACGAATTCGCGATTTAGAGATTTTCTAAATTGTTTCATCCAAAATTCTCGATCATGAACCGCCAATATTTATGGCATTAATCACAAATATATGGTAATGATTCTAATGTGGATTGCATATCACTAGATATATATTCTCAATAAGGTAAACAAATTTATCTTCAGTAAAGGTATTCTAAAATTAATACGCCTAAGGTGAATAAGAATGCTTGATTTTGAATTCCATTTTCATTCTCACAGAATAGCAAGTTTTAGCCAACTGAGAAGCTCACGCATTTTTTGTAGCAGGTAACCCAGTTCCGGTTTTCACCAATATCATGGCACCACTAAAGATGGCTAAAATAGCTAGTGAGAGCGCAAATCCGAACACAGATGTTTTGTCAGAGACCTCACCAAGAGCCATAGATATTGTAAGAACTTGGACGTAGGTGTTCAATATTCTAGAGCAGGAGTTGATAAACTGCTCAGATGATTCAAGTGATGAAGTAAACAAAACTAATGCAACCAAGCTCAGGTACATAGCTCAGTTAGAGCTACACAAATTATCAGTGAGGCCGAGGCTCATGCCGTATAACGACATGATAGGCTGGGCCCTGGAAAACGTTGACATTTCAACCAGGAGCATTTGCAATCCATAGAAGGTTGTTGTTGGGTATTTTCGACCGAATAATATACAAGTAATGTATAAATTGTCCCCCGTTTTTAAATACAATTACAACACTACATTCATATTAGATTTTGACAAACAAGAGTGCACGCAATATGAGAAAAACTACCCTGATTTGATCAAGGACTGGTGGGGGCACCCTGAGAAATTTAGAGCAGACACTCATGGCATATATTCCATAGCATCGTTAGATTCCCATATGATTTATGTGGATATGATGCTATGTTGACTCTTCGAGAAGAATATCTTTGCTCACTTCCTATTGGCATGGGTACCAATTATGCATGAAGTGGCAGAGGGATTCTCTTTCAACTGGGCCAATATGTTGTCAAACAACCTGGCTAAGGAAACCACAGAGTACCAGTCGATGAAGTCCAAAGGGAAACCTACCCCTTTCTATATGTCAGCTTACAACATGGATGACATTTGTTTTATGACTCATTTCCCTCTGATGAGCTGGAGTTGGAACCCGACTAGCATTGAGCCTATCCACTTCTATCACTCCAAGCTGTGGGAGGATAAAGCCATAGATTTCTTCTATGCAATCTGTCATTATGTAGTGGTGTTGATTCACATCGCCCTATACGGTTGCTCGCCTCCCATAATTTCAAATAGAATCATGGCTAACTTGGGTAAAATAGAAGACTGGTATATTGAGGAAAATTTTTCCTACATCAGGGTTTTCGGGTGCTCGGTTCCCCCCCTATGCACTCCCAAAGTTTTTACCGGATCGGTTGGTATGCAAAGAAGTGGCATATCAAACAGTGATAAGGGGCATCAACAAAGAATTAAAGGTGGCCCAGAAAAAGGTATGGCCAACCTCCCTCGACAGGTTGGTATTTTTTCGTTGTTTGATTTTGGCCATTCGAAAGTAGAGGTTGTGACTCTATAAAACGTCAAGTTAGTTGATATTGAGTTTAAGAGACACGATCCCCAGAAGATCGTGGAAACTCACCTGGCTCAATACAATTTAAAGAATTATGTGCATGATATTTCCCCATAGGATGAAATATTTAGGGGAGCTGGGTCATACGAGGAAGTGTTGATCAGAGTCCGAACTCTGTCTCCAGATCAACTAGCCAATTTCTACAATTTTCAAAAGCACAAAAAGAATAGTTTGCCAAAGGTATTATAGGGAGAACCAATAACACCTTTGTCTACACAAGAAGCTACACCTCAGGGTTTGGAGGAAGGAATTTCCAACAAACAAAGTTCTGAGGAAAATCCAAAGAACTCTGAAGTCTCAGTGCAGGAAGAGGAAACTTCATTATCAAACCCACCAGGTACTCAAACAAAAGCTCAGCTTGAAGCTTTTCTAAAAAATGGACATGATACATTGTTGTCTACACCAGTTAAACCAACTACCGACACAATAGAGAAACAACCTTCCACAGAGATAGGTATCTCCATTATTTCATTAACACCTTTGCATTCAAGTCATGGAAATCCCAGTTCCAAAGTCATCTTTATAGATGATCTTACCCCAATTTCGGCAGAAGAAATGCCTCCTTATGACTTCTTTTTCAAAAAGAAGAGGAGGGCCATAGTAAAACGAAAAATGCATCAGAATGATGGTGCAACAGTTAAAATACAAAGAGTGTTGTATGATGGGAAGAACCAGGAAGATCCAGAATTCACCAAGGAGATAGCAGGTTCATTAGGTGCCTTTTCCATGGCCAATCAATGATCAATAGAAAATCTAGTTGAGCATCTGAAGTAGATAAACCTGTTGGTAGGGCAGTTGCAGAACCTGATCAGGACTATGGATTAGGACGTGAGAAATAATATGAAAAAAGAGTTTGAACAAGTTAGAGCCCATGACAATCATCAGATCCAACAACTAAAACCTAACCTAGATGAGCTCTATCAAAATTCACAGGCCAATAGAGGATTTGTCACTCAACAAAGATAATTAATCAAGCAAATTCAGGCCAGGATAGACTTGACTGAAGGTACAACAGTAGAGATGGAAGTTTTCCAAGCTCAAGCACTGGAAGTGCATGAAAAGCTAGAATCAACCCAGCAAGATCTTTTTACATAAGTGGAATCCATTAAAAATTATTATCAGGTGGTAGACCTTTACCTAAATAACATTTACATTAAAGAAAGAGAATCTTGTTCATCTTGGGCTAAGTTTCAGGAGGCTATATTACTAGTACCAAAATATGATGTATCAAAAGTTCCTCGATTGTCTCTGTCTGAGCAAACCAGAGGCGACATAATTTTGAAGGCCTAGGAATCAAATCTTATTGAAAGCAAAAGATTCGACAGAGAGGTACACAAAGCTTGTATAGAAGAAATATCTTCACTATACAAAGGGATACTTCATGTCTAAGGAAATAGTATCTCTGAAGCCCTGGGGCATATTGGCATAGCAAAGAACCAACATAATTCTAGGACAAGCAAAGATTCAGAGGCCATGAAAATCATTCAACAAATGAACCAAATTGACATTATCCAAATAAACAAATGGATAGTAAACCCAAGCTTGCAGTTACAGGTCACGTCTTTGGGAGAAAAGAAGATATAGGGAAGGTTTCCTCATGTGGAAAAGAAGATATACATTTTTGAGGCAAATGAAACAACTGAACCTTCTGGTTTGGTGGTATAATTAGTGAGTAGGTGCATCTAGTGTGTTGAATATGGGAAAGAAAGCACATCTAGAAACAAGTAAGACAACATGTACATACTACTCATACAATTCAAGGTCAGATGCCAGTTGTTCCCAGGCTAAAATATGAACATAAGAAATGTCTCTGCTAGCAGACGAAGAGACAGAGGGGAAGGCCAATCAAACTTTTCAGTTTTACATATTGTAATATTTAGTATTTTTAATTATGAGAAGTCCAACCGTTTTGAGTTGAGACCATTTTGTATAAATACATCGGTTGAAGACTTATTTCAAGTTGTTTCTTATCGATTGTAATAGAGAAAACTCTCCTTATAGAGTATTAATACAAGTGCAAACAGAGATTCCAAGTTTTTCTCAATGTGGGTTATGTGTTTCTTTGTTTTCCATTTCTCAACATTTCTTTATGTATTCCTTGATAAATGTTTGATTTCAATTTAGTACAAAAACTACTGTAATATTATTGTATCAGTGATTTATTAAGTAGGAAAATTTTCCTTTGCATTTATTGTGAGTAAATCAAGACCTGCTTGTTGATTCCTGCATTTTATACTTTATTCAAGGTTATACTATCTCTTTCTTCTACTGCAATAAGGTGGGAATATTCAGTAATTGATGCCCTGCTTTGTTTTACAATTTTGTATCTTTCTCTCACACCATTCAATATTACAATTTTGACTCAGACATGAAATACGACCTATGTGCTATCAAACTGTTAATTTCATTTAAGGAATTTTTCTCATATAACTAAGGTAGAAAAATCACCTTAAAAACACATTCTCTTAAAATTTATTGATGCTTGACATTATCCTTTGAGACTTAATTTTAATCTCAAGACCAACAGGAGGAAACCATGATTAACTCTATCAAAGGCACTAGCCATGTCTAGCTTCACCACCATGCATTTCTCCCTATATGATACACTAGAGTTTAGTGCTTCCTGGACCATGATTATATTATCTACAATCAATGTGCCTTGAACAAATCCCCTGTATTCCTATGATATTGACTTCGAGAGGAATATGCAGATCCTTTTGGATATGATATTGGAGAGAATCTTATAAGAGACATTACATAGCTAAATTGATCATAAGTGACTAAAAGAGGAGTCATTTTCTCCTTTGGGATGAGTGAGAAATGTTGATTTTATGCCTGCCCCAACATTGTAGGAATTTTAAGAGTTCTCTAACATGAGGAGATCCAATTTTATGATTGACCAATAGGACTTATAAAAATGGGTAGAGAATTAGACTTATCCAATTCCATTTACCAAACAACCTCTTCTATTCCTCTTCTATTTATGATTTAGATAAAGGTTAGGATAATAATTGATTATTCTCTTCAAAGATAATCCAAGGAATATGTGCCAACACCTTATCATATTCCTCTTCCAAAGGGGACTCATTTATTGAATAGAGGAAATTTAAGTGAAGGTGAAGTATTGAAAGAATGTCTAGGAATTGAGTGAGTTGATGATTTCCATCAAAATAATTTTCTTGTGAACATTATTTATTAATCTCATTTTGACGTGTAAAAATGATCTATTTTAGTACCTTGATTTGAGCCAAGAGATTCAATATTTTAACCTCCAATATTACTCTTCCTAGAGCATGGAAATTTGTAAATTCATTGCTCTTAGTTGTTCCTCCTATATTCATCAGTGACCTCTACCTGCTCAATTATATCATAGAATTCCTCCATTGTATTTTTTCAATGCTCTCTTTTAACTATAGGAATGGGGGGATGGACATTCTCTTTTGACCAAGAATTGATAGTTCTTTTAAAGTTTGAAATTTTTTGTTTCCAAACATAGGAGGGGGATCCATTGATCATGATTTTCCAACCCTACTTTATGATGGCATATACTTTTAAGTTTTGAAGATAAAGTATGATAAAGATGAATAGTTCTAGGCATGACGAGGGTTCATTTCTATAGATAGGGTGATGGGATTATGGTATGATACTAATGATGGAATTATTTATGAAATTCATCCCAATTTGCAATTAGAGAATACATGTGTTCTCTAATTGGACCTTGGATGAGGAACCCCGCTTTTTTCTCTTTGGGTTGGGGATGAGATTGAGATATTCAACTAGAATTCTCAAGTGAAGAGACTTTGGTTCGCTCATGGATTAGAGGGACCCCCAACATTCTCTCTTCTCCTAAAGGTTGTTTAGGGTGTAGATGTTGAACTGTTGGAAGATATTACTCTAGCCTACTAGTCTAAAGGAGGAGTACATCTCACTAGCACCCAAAATGATTTAATCTAAGGTCCATTGGCTATGGTCTCGTAAGGTAGTGACACTCCAAAAATCTCCCCTTAAGCTTAAGAAAACATCTTGACTATATCACCATATACATTGTAGAAGTTCCTCCATTTCATTTTTTTCAAACTTTGTCTCACAAAAAAACATTTTAGGGCTTTCAAGTTTTTTATTATTTCTTGTAGATAAGTATGCTTCCATTTTCTCAAAATTCTCATTTAATTCTAGTATAGGAGATTCATGTCTTAACATGTTAATTTTGTTACCCTCCCCCATAGACACTGGAAAAGGTCCACTAGGATCCTCGAGACATCTTTAGCAAATTGAACTTATCTTACTTGATTTTTGGTTCTTCTTGTTTTGATTTTTGGGTGATCTTGATCCTCATCTCCTCCTAAGGGGGATTGATGTCATGGGGTGGACATGGAGAGATAAGGATAAGATGGGAAACTACTTGAAGGATATACTCTTTTAGAGATCATCTCATAGATCCACTCAATGAATGGGGTGGAATCATTATGAGGGCTTGAGAAATGGGCTCCAACTATGGTGGAATTGTAGGATTTTTCCTTCCTCCAAAGGAAAGTTGTTAAAAACATTGAAACAATTCTAAAAAGGAGGGCTTGGAGGGGGGAGGGGGTAGTTTAGGAGTTTTGAAACAAAAACATTTTTTTCTAGATGAAGAGGATTTCTTACTATCTGTGACTATTTCAAAGGGAGATTCTGAAGGGGAAGTTGTAGTGGCCTCCTAGGTTTTCTTGCACTTCTTTGCAAAATGACCATATTCATAGCTATATTCTAGAGTAGTTGTCTATATTCTAAATTTTGGAGGTGAGTGAAAATTTCTAGTCTTTGATGGATTACTTCATGTAGAACATTTCCAAATCCACTTCAATGCATATATGAGCATAAGGAAAGGTGCTTGGATTTGTGATTACTCAATTGATATACTTTCCACATTGGTTCCCAATTACTTCCCAATTGCACATAATCCTTTGCCATAAAAAAATAATCAATGTGTCCCTTGATGTGGGGAACCCATTTATTAAGAAGCTAAAGTTATATCATCTTGGATAAAGGCTAGATTCTAGTAAATTACTTAATAAGGGCTCTTTTTGAAAAAACGAGAGATTTCTTTCGAGGAGATTTAGGGGGCATGTATATTAAGGGAATCTATTATATCTTCTTCATGAATCATTAGGTGAATTTTGACGTAAAAAATGGGCCTCAAAACAAAAAAAATGTATTATCAATATCAACTTTAAAAGAACCAATATGATTCAAGATGATGATTTCAAGCATAAAGATAAATAGTTTTGGAGGGAACTTAGAAAGAAACCCACTTTTTTCTCATATTTTTGACTTATCTCCTTATATGTTTACTCAGATTTCAAGTGTATGCACTTGTTGGAGGTGAAATTTAATTATGCATCCAATGAGTACCCACTCTGCATACTTTTGATAGACCCACAATAAGATATGCTTGAAATACATGAAAAAATGTGTTTCTTGAGTGCCCACTCTACATACTTTTGATAGACCCACAGTGAGATATACTAGAAACACGTTTTTTTCATGTATTTTCAGTATATATCACTGTGGGTATATCAAAACTCTTACCCCCTCTCACCTAGGGGTAACTATACAAGATCATGTCTCATGGCCCATAATGAATACAATGATCTCGATGATGATTATGATGATTATGATGATCGGTATTCTCCATGGACAAATCCCCTCAGATGCCTCCCCTCTCATCCAACTCATCAAATTTCACTTGACTAGAATGGTTCATTAGATGATGGTGGTCCAACACACATGAGTTACACTAGTCATTGTTTCATATAAAGTGTCACATTTAATGCATTGGGCATTTAGGTGAGGATAACGGGTTGAAGTCATATAATGGATCATGAGCTTGGAAGTTATGTATTTTTCCTTCTATTACCTTTGTGGCCATCATTTTTGTCCTTGTCCAATGTTGTCACTCTTGGGGAATGGGGTGTAACATCCCCACTATAATCCCCAATTTAATTAATGCTTATGTATACATAATGTGTAGCTATGACAAAATCAATGTAATATGAAAATTATATTTCTATGTTTTATTAATAAAATGCGATGCCAACTATTTAGGGGACATTGATAAAAATTGGGTTTGAATTAATCCACAAGAGAGGGGAGGGTTTAAGAGAATGGACAATAGGGGGAATTACCCATGTATTATTTCAACCCACTTTCCTAAATTATCTATTTGTATATGAACCTTCTAAATTATTGATTGAGTGTTCCCAAAGCCAATCATTGAATACATGTAAGAGGGTGGGTGTGAGTGGTCACATCCCATAGTTATTGGGAACATGGGGGCTGAGTAAAATCATCTTGGGTAAGTGAGTGAGTCAAGAAAGTAATCCAAATGAAACGAAATTAGTATGCGTAGCTACAACAGTTTGGAGTTAGTCAATGAGTTTTTGTGTGTGAGGAGCAAGTAGAGAGGAAGAAAGAGAGCTTGAAGAAGGTGCAACCATCGAGGGCGAATTATAGAGAATATTGGACCACGTTTGGAGAGAATTGGACATGAATACTGGAGAACCAAGTTGGCAGGCTTGAAGAGTGAACTCTTGAGTGAGTTTCATTGTAACAACAAGTATTTGCTATTGTTTGTTGGTAGTTTTCCTAGTAGTGATTTCCCTTAAGTTCCCAGTTGAGATATTTCTAGCTACATGTGCCAAAGAGACCCTGATAAATGAATGGGACACTCGAGGGACTGATATTAGTGAAGGGGTACATTCCTTGGGTTGGGAAAGTCAAGAGGAAGAAAGTTGGTAGAAAATTGGGATAACTATAGGATAATATCAGTGGGATGTGAGTTTTCTAAGATGTGAGTGGACAATGAGAGACCACCCTCTTTTTTCGATTACTAGCCTCATCTTGGGGGTGACTTGCTATTGATATGTGTAACAATGATTCTATGGTTGGGTGGAACGTCTATCCCAAGAAGTTGGATGCACAAACATTCTCATGAGATAATTGTTTTATCTTGTTGTTGTGTATATTATGTGTTTAATTGTTGTGTTTTTCTCTGAGTATTAGAACATATTTATATGTTGTTGTGTTGAATTATTAGACTGCATTCATGTTGATTTTAGCATTTTGTAGATGCATTAAAGCATTTTGTAGACAATGATTATTTATGGTTGTAATTCGTAGCTAAAAGCTACAAGAAATTAATTAGTTAGTATAAATTTCATTTTTATGAGTTTTTCCACACTGTAATGTCCCTCAGTTGGGTTGGGGGACACTACATTATGGTTTCAGAGCCCCAGGTTCAAACATCCAACTTGTATGTTCCAAGACAACTGTGAATTGGACAAATTCATTGTTTCATACTTGTTTGTGATGGATATGGGGGAAAACAGAGAAAAATCAGAGTGAACTCCCCAAATTCATTTGTAAAAATTTGAGTTTGAGTAACTCATATCTGTTTAATAAATTTAACGAAGTAAATTTACAAGTTGTAGAGCCAAATTCGACTTGGAATGGTCGAATTTCACGTTTTAATGGTCGCATGTAGTGTTGGGAAGAAGTTCAAGAATCTATGGTCTAGATCGTGTTTGATCTCAAGATAAACAACTAAGATTCACTTTGATAAATTTAAAAATTCATAATGTTTCAGTTGTTTTGAAGGTTGAGTAAATTAATGGCCAAGATTCAATTCACGGGTTTTTGGAAAATGGATCAAATCGACGGTCGAGCTTCATCGATAGAGTTGGGCAAATTTCAACGAATCAATGGTTCATATCATTTCGATTAGGGGGATCGAAGGTCTAGATCAATTAGAAGAAATGTTGAAAATTTTCTAAGTGTTGAAGTTCACCAAGAGAAATCGTCGACGACTGATGGTCAGGTCAGCTAAAATGGAAAAGTGTTTGGTTCAGCTAGAAGACGTCTTTGAGTGTCGATCACCAATGGTCGGGGATCAATTGAATCCAGGGAAGTATTTTCAATCGCCAATGGAAAAATAGATGGTCGGGCATCGACTGATTCAACAAAGTGTTTTGAATCAAGCAAGAAAAGTCGTTGATGGTCGATGGGACGATGGTCGGACGTCGGCTGATCTAGCAAGGCGTTCGGGTCATTCAAGAAAATTGGTTGATGGTCGATGGAGAAAATAGTGTAATGGCATGTCATGCCACGTCATAATCCACATGTCATGCCATGTCGGCTTCCACATTTCATGCCACGTCAACCAATTTGACACCTCAGGATGATGTGCCATGCCATGTCAACATCCATGTGTCATTACACATCAACAGGTGCCACGTCATCCAACAAAGATGGTCGATGGACAACGATCATGTCATCCAAACTAGAGAAGTGTTTTTTCAGTCGATAGGGATGACCGATGACCAATGGGTCGATGGTTGACCATTGACTAAATTGGTGAGGAGTTTCATTCACCAATGGAAATTGTTGATGACCAATGGTTGGGTCAATCGATTTAGCAGTATGTTGCAAGTGGCTTCCAAGAGAAATGGTTGATGACTGACGGTCGGGTTGACTAGTTTGGAGGGTGTGCAAATTGGTCTTCGGGGAGTTAGGCCGATGGTTGACAGTCGGGTTGACAGTTTGGGGAAAGTGTGGTGCAAACCGAAGGAGTATGTTGGTCACTGATGGTCATTGGAGCGTAGATCTATGGCTCATATTGCGTGTGAATTGAGATTGGCATCTCATATTTAAAGGGCTGTTACAGTAGTAAAACAATCAATTTTATGTGAAATTTTGTGGTATTTGAAGGTCATTAACTTTAGAGGTGATTTCGAGGCCCTATACAACGTTTTTATCCAATAAAAATCCACAAGTATAGAGTGTAACAAGGTACAATCTGTCTATGCATCTCAAAAAAAAGAATTTGTAGAGAGCTATCCAATGAGCTAAATTGTTCACAAAGCATAGCTCGTATGAGAAAGTTATAGCCAAAACAGTCCAAATAAAATTTTGGCATCAGATTACTTCCAAAGGGAATAACTCCCTACTCAGAAGTCTGTTTGGGGCACATGAGAAGTCTATGGAAATATTTTGAACCATAGAAGACACACATGGAGTCAAATTTTGGATATGGGTACCTGAAAATGTGTTAGGAGTGAAAGAAAACACCAAAATCCTGCATGGATAAATTGGGTAAAACAACCTAAACTTCTCCAGACCATAACTTTCAGCTCGAAGCTTGGATTTGAGAAAACGAATAGTCATTGGAAAGGTATTGATGAGTATAAGACATATGTCAACCTATAATTTTTATTTGGGAAATAAATTTTTTCACAAATTAATAAAGAGGTTTTTGTAGCAGTAAAAGAGTGGAAATTGCAACATGTAAATGTTGTAATGTTTCACTCAGAACTCAGATTGAGGCATGAGTATAGCCATTGGAAAGATATTTCAGAAAGGAATTCATATAAGAAATCCGATTTTGATTTGGTGAATTATGTATTTCATAAATTGATGAACAAATAACATGTATACCAATGGATGAAATGTTTTATGTTATGCATGTCCTAATAGTAATTATTGCATGCACATTTCTTGCAGAATTAGTGGTACAAGAAAACAAATTTATTTTTATATGAGGACTAGAGTTATGGAAAATGATCAGGGATCTTACAGTCACGAGGAAGAGATCATATATATACATGTCAACATGGGGAATGCTAATATAGAATCAAATGGAAGAAGAGACAAGCATGAGCTTGTAACTATGAAAAGATTGCATAGGGAAGTGAAAATTTATAGCGATGATAATGAAAGGATTATGAAGGCTCAAGAAGAGATAATTTAGATATTAAATATGTTGCATAAGAAATTCAAAAAAGACTCTAACACCAAGAAATCATCTAGTGCTAGGAAAGTGTCAACATATAGATCCCATAACAAAAGGGATGATCATGGAAATGATAGGAAATCAAGGAGCATGAGAAGGAACCATAATTCTCCAAATAAATCCACCATAAGAACTCATGAAAGTTCAAGGCCAAGGAGAATCCCAAGTGTGTCTCTTGTTCATAGGTAAAGGAGAAGGCCTGAACGAGACATATTACAAGGTGAGCTCAGGAAGATCAAATGACCTACTTTCAATGGTGATCACTAGAAAGGAGAATAGAAAAGGAGAAATATGAGAATTGTTTCTTTGAATTGTTGAAGTATGTTGAATTCTTAAAATATGAGAAGGTCAAAATCCAAAGGTTTCTATGTGGGTTACCCTCCTTCTATAGTGACAAGATATAATATGATAACCCCACAACCTTGGAGGAAACCACAAGGAGAGAAAGTCATCTTTATAAGAAAAGTACATGTATGCCAATTTTCCAAAAGGCTTGGAATGACAAGATGAAGGGGGAAAAGGATCAAAGGCATAAAGGTTTTAAGCCACCCTTTTTCAATAATAGTAACCAAGAAAATCAACAAGGTCAGTCATCCCAAAATGAGAAAAAGACTACATATTCATTTGGAAAATTTCCAAGGAAGCAACCTATACAATGTTGGGTATGTGAGTTAAATCACTTATATAGGGACTTTCCTCATAAAGGAGAAAGAATGAGGAATGTCCACAACATTTAGGAGGATGAAACAATGGAATATATGGGAGGAAGAATTCCAAGGATTTATGTAGCCTTGGACAACAAGAAAGAAACGTATCAATCTCCCATGATTGAAGTGGAAGGTAATATTGATAACCAACCCATAACAATTTTTATTGATTATGGAGCTAGATGTAGTTACATAAATGCTAACAATTTTGAAAGATTTCACTTGCAAATGAGTAAGCATAAGAAATATTGGTTAGTTCGGTTAGCCAAAAGAGCTAAGAGAAAGATAAATGAGTTGGTTGAATATTTTCCGATAGACATGAGTGGAATCAAGAAAAATGTAGATGTGAACATCATACCATTGGGTTCATATGATTGTCTAATTGGCATGGATTGGTTGGAAAAGCACCATTCTATATAAGACTATTACAACAAGACATTCACATGTCTTGATGAAGAAGGAAAGCAAGCCAATATTCAAGGCATTCCAAGAGTTGTAGTTGTTAGATAGATTTCATATATGCAGTTGAAAAAGAGTTTAAGGAACAAATGCCAAAATTTTGTAGCCCATATGAAAGAGGCAACCAAAGTTAAAGTGGAAAGCATTAAAGACCATATGGTCTTGAGGGACTTTGAAGATGTTTTAGTTGAAATCCTGGGATTTCTACCAAAGAGAGATATTGATTTCTCTATTGATTTGGTGTCAGTACCTTCCCTAGTGTCCAAGACATCTTATAGAATGGGTATCCCAGAATTGAAGGAGTTGCAAATGCAACTTGAAGAATTATTAAAGAAGGGGTAGATACACTGAAGTGTGTCACCTCGAGGAGCCCCAGTTCCTTTTGTGAAGAAGAAATATAGAACCTTGAGGATGTGTATTGATTTCAAATAGTTGAATAAGGTCACCATAAAGAACAAATATCCATTTCCAATGTTTGATGATTTGTTTTATCAACTGAAAGGTGCGAGAATATTTTTCAAGATTGACTTGAGATCAGGCTATCATAAATTGAGGATAAAGGAAGAAGACATCAACAAGACAATTTTTAGGACAAGATATGGGAATTATGAATTCACAATAGTGCCATTTGGACTATCAAATGCAACAAAAATCTTTATGTGTCTGATGAATGGATTTCCATGTGTGATGAGAGCTTTCAACAACTGAAATAAATATTGACAAGTATGCCAATATTGAAGACTGAAAATATAGATGAAGACTTTGTAGTATGCATGTATGCATGCAAGGAAGGGTTCGGTGGAGTTCTCAGTCAAAAGGATCATGTGGTATGCTATGAGTCTAGAAAGCTAAAAGAGCATGAAATAAACTATGCTACCCATGATCTAGAGTTAATAACAATTCTACACACATAAAAAATGTTGAGGCATTACCTCATGAGTAATAAATTTGAACTAAGAATAGACCATTGTGGTCTGAAACATTTGTTTGGACAACCAACACTAAATGCGAGACAAACTAGATGGATTGAATTTATTAGTGAATATGACTTTGAGATTAAGCACATCAAAGGAAAGGAAAAGCAAGTGGTTGATGCACTCAACAAGAGAGATCATGAAGTGCATGTTGCAGCCATTAGCATGTACAAGAATGATCTAAAAGATAATATTATTGCAACAGCAAATTCATATCAACAATATCTAAAAATAAAAGAGACATTACAACAAGATAATTTTTAGCAGAAATTTAATTTTTATGAGATGAAATAAGATGGAATTCTCATGAACAAAGGAAAAGTATATGTGTCGAATTCCAATGAACTAAAAAATGTAGTGCTAAAGGAAATGCACAACGTGCCATATGTTGGGAACCCACGATATCGATAGACAATTGCAACTGTGAGAAGTCAATGCTTTTGGTTGGGAATGAAAAAAAAGTGGTTGATTACATAGCTAGATGTCTAGAGTGCTAGAAGGTGAAAACAAAGCATAGGCATCCAACTGAGTTGTTGCAACCATTACCCATTCTAGAATGGAAGTGGGAAGTTTTTATGGTTGATTTTATTACTAAGTTGCTGAGAAGAATGAAGAAACATGATTCCATCATGGTGGTGGTGGATAAATTAACTAAGGCAACACATTTTATTCTGGTAAAGACTACACACAGGGCATCAAATATTGCCGAAATGTATATGAAATAATTTTCTAGGCTACATGGAGTCCCTATGGAAATAATTTCAGATAGAGATCCAAAGTTCACATCCAATTTTTGGAAGGATTTTTTCAAGGGTTTTGGAACAAGTTTAAATCTCAGTATGGCATATTAGAGTCAGATGGGAAAACAAAGAGGACTAATAGAATAATTTTCCTACAACAATAGGTGTCAAGACTCATTGAAAATGAGTCCATTTGAAGCATCGTATGCAGAAAATGTAACACACCAGTGAGTTGGGATAATCCAACAGATAGAGCAGTTGTTGGATGAGATTTTTTAAAGGAAATGGAAGAGTAGATGGTGAATATTAAGAAAAATTTAAAGCCTACCGAGGATATGAAAAAAAATATGCATACAAGAATAATTTTTTTAGGGATTCCAAAGTGGGAGAACATGTGTTTTTAAAAGTGAAGGCGAAAATAAGTTCGCTAAGATTAGGAAGTTTCCCAAAGTTGGAAACAAGATATTGTGGATCTTTTGAAATCTTAGAAAAGATAGGGCCAGTTTCATACATGCTAGAATTTCCTGCATCCAAGAGGGTGCATAATGTATTTCATGCCTCATTATTAAAGAAATGTGTTCCTGACCCTAACCACATAATTGATTGGAATGTGATCTAGGTGGAGGACGAAGGGGATTTCTAGGTGGAACCATTACGCATCCTGGACCAGAAAGTAAAAGTGGTTAGGAACAAGGCCATGGCGATCATAAAGGTTCAATGGACCTGCTACGATCCTGAAGATGCTACATGGGATCATGAAGAAAACATGCAGGAGGAATACCCACAAATGTTTGACAATTTTGAAGAAAATTGAATGCAAAACTCCATTTTGGGCAACTAGAGTTCCAGAACCACATCTCAGAGTCATAGTCAACCTTTGTTGGTGACCTTGATAAAAGAATGTATCATTCCTTGGGTTAGCCTTGATAAATGGATAGTACATCCCTTGGGTTATCCCTGATAAAATAATGGTGCATTCCTTAGGTTAGTGGTTCGAAAGGAACAAGAGATTATGGTTGGAACTACTACTAGAGTTGTATTAATTAAATAATTTAATTTTCTAAGTATTGTGATGTAAATTTGCATATATGTATATTGGCATGGTGTGCACCAAGGATGGTGCACAATTATAGGTGAGGGTAAATGTAACATCCCCACTATAATCCCTAGTTTAATTAATTCTTATGTAGATATAATGTGTGGTTATAGCCAAAGCGATGTAATATGCAAATTGTATTTCTATGTTTTATTAATAAAATGTGATGCCAAATTCTAAGGGGACATGGAAAGAGATGAGGGTTGAATTGATCCACAAGAGAGGGGAGGGTCTAAGAGAATGACCAAGACAGGTAATTACCCATGTATTAGTTCAATCCACTTTCCTAAATTAGCTATTGGTATATGAACCTTCTAAATTTCTGATTGAGTGTTCCCAAAGTCAATCATTGAATACATTTAAGAGGGTGGCTGTGAGTAGTCACATCCCATAGTTATTGGGCACATGGAGGATGAGTACAATCATCTTGGGAAATCATGTGAGTCAATAAATAAATCCAAAGGACAGGAAATTCGTATGGGTAGCTACAACAATTTGGAGTTAGTCAATGAATTTTTGTGCATGAGGAGCAAGTAGAGAGGAAGAAAGAGAGCTTGAAGCTACAACAACCATGGAGGGAAAATTATGGAGCATGCTGGAGAATATTTGGAGAAAAATGGAGTTGAATATTGAAGAACCAGGTTGTTAGACCTGAAGAGTGAACACTGAGTGATTTTCACTATAACAACACGTATTTGTTGTTGTTTGTTGGTAGTTTTCCTAGATGTGAGTTCTCTTGAGTTCCTAGTTGAGAGGTTCCTACCTACCTATACCAGAGAGACCTTGATAAATGAATGGGATGCCCAAGGAACATAGATCAGTGAATGGGTACATTTCTTGGGTTGGGAAGGTCAAGAGGAAGAGAGTTGGTGGAAAATCAGGATAGTTGTAGGAGAATACCAGTGGGATGTGAATTTTCTAAGTTGTGAGTGGACAATGAGAAGCCACCCTCTTTTGTGGATTACTAACCGCAGCTCGGGGGTGTCTGTCTATTGATATTTGGAACAATTAGCATATGGTTGAACGTCTGTCCAAAAAAATTGGTTGCACAAATGTTCTCATAAGATAAGTGTTGTATCCTATTGTTGTGTCAATATATGTGTTTAATTGTTGTGTTTTTCTCTGAGTATAAGAACACATTAATATGTTGTTGTGTTGAATTATTAGACCACATTCATGTTGATTTTAGCATGTTGTAAATGAATTAAATAAATGGTAATAGACAATAGTTATTTTTGGCTGTAATTCGTAGCTAAAAGCTAGAGGAAATTAATTAGTTAGTACAAATTTCATTTTTATGAGTTTTTTTGCACTGTAATGTCCATCAGTTGGGTTGGGGGATGTTACAGGGGGTACTATTGGGAGGTCTTGATAGGAGTAACGTAACTTTCCTTTTCATACTTAACACTTTCCATCCTGAGACCTTATGCAATGTACTATCGTTTTGTAATGGTTATTACATGTACACAAAAAAGGCTTGTAGTTCATTCTATTATGAGAAGAAGGGATAAAATGTTGAGGTTGATGCAACTACTATAAAAAATGAATAAAAAATAAAGCTTATTATAGGAGAAAAAAATATGGAATAATAATGACCAAATTCAAAAGTCAAAGGTCATCTTGAGATCTTCCTCCTTTCTATGAGGTTATTTCACCTAGTCCTAATACACTGAATGCATATCAATTAAAATGACTTAATCCTAATAAAAAAATAATGAATTATTGAAACCTGAAAAGGGGACTTGCAAAAACAATAAAGGAATATCAAAAGGAAAAAAATGTGTTTGGAATACACACATTGTCGATGAAAGGGTATCTCAAGCAACAAATGCTCCTTCTATGAAGGCACTCATGGAGATAGATGAAGCATGGTACCTTTCATGTCAATGACTCCATCATCATGAAGTAAACCCCATGCCACTTCACTCACTATACTTACACTTTGATGGGTTTTTTGGAAACTATCTATCTACCTAATAGGGTCTTTTGATGGTCCTCCCATACCTAAACTTGGAAAATTGCATAAAGTCTCAAGCTAATGTGAAGTTTGAAGAAGATAAATAATTTGAATTACTTATGTGGCTCTTGTATTAAGTGGTGTCTTACTTTGTATGATTCTAATGGATCTTGTGTCTTGTAGTTGTTGG
>ML808034.1:131711-148576 GCA_009831015.1 Picea engelmannii
ATTACATAGCTAAATTGATCATAAGTGACTAAAAGAGGAGTCATTTTCTCCTTTGGGATGAGTGAGAAATGTTGATTTTATGCCTGCCCCAACATTGTAGGAATTTTAAGAGTTCTCTAACATGAGGAGATCCAATTTTATGATTGACCAATAGGACTTATAAAAATGGGTAGAGAATTAGACTTATCCAATTCCATTTACCAAACAACCTCTTCTATTCCTCTTCTATTTATGATTTAGATAAAGGTTAGGATAATAATTGATTATTCTCTTCAAAGATAATCCAAGGAATATGTGCCAACACCTTATCATATTCCTCTTCCAAAGGGGACTCATTTATTGAATAGAGGAAATTTAAGTGAAGGTGAAGTATTGAAAGAATGTCTAGGAATTGAGTGAGTTGATGATTTCCATCAAAATAATTTTCTTGTGAACATTATTTATTAATCTCATTTTGACGTGTAAAAATGATCTATTTTAGTACCTTGATTTGAGCCAAGAGATTCAATATTTTAACCTCCAATATTACTCTTCCTAGAGCATGGAAATTTGTAAATTCATTGCTCTTAGTTGTTCCTCCTATATTCATCAGTGACCTCTACCTGCTCAATTATATCATAGAATTCCTCCATTGTATTTTTTCAATGCTCTCTTTTAACTATAGGAATGGGGGGATGGACATTCTCTTTTGACCAAGAATTGATAGTTCTTTTAAAGTTTGAAATTTTTTGTTTCCAAACATAGGAGGGGGATCCATTGATCATGATTTTCCAACCCTACTTTATGATGGCATATACTTTTAAGTTTTGAAGATAAAGTATGATAAAGATGAATAGTTCTAGGCATGACGAGGGTTCATTTCTATAGATAGGGTGATGGGATTATGGTATGATACTAATGATGGAATTATTTATGAAATTCATCCCAATTTGCAATTAGAGAATACATGTGTTCTCTAATTGGACCTTGGATGAGGAACCCCGCTTTTTTCTCTTTGGGTTGGGGATGAGATTGAGATATTCAACTAGAATTCTCAAGTGAAGAGACTTTGGTTCGCTCATGGATTAGAGGGACCCCCAACATTCTCTCTTCTCCTAAAGGTTGTTTAGGGTGTAGATGTTGAACTGTTGGAAGATATTACTCTAGCCTACTAGTCTAAAGGAGGAGTACATCTCACTAGCACCCAAAATGATTTAATCTAAGGTCCATTGGCTATGGTCTCGTAAGGTAGTGACACTCCAAAAATCTCCCCTTAAGCTTAAGAAAACATCTTGACTATATCACCATATACATTGTAGAAGTTCCTCCATTTCATTTTTTTCAAACTTTGTCTCACAAAAAAACATTTTAGGGCTTTCAAGTTTTTTATTATTTCTTGTAGATAAGTATGCTTCCATTTTCTCAAAATTCTCATTTAATTCTAGTATAGGAGATTCATGTCTTAACATGTTAATTTTGTTACCCTCCCCCATAGACACTGGAAAAGGTCCACTAGGATCCTCGAGACATCTTTAGCAAATTGAACTTATCTTACTTGATTTTTGGTTCTTCTTGTTTTGATTTTTGGGTGATCTTGATCCTCATCTCCTCCTAAGGGGGATTGATGTCATGGGGTGGACATGGAGAGATAAGGATAAGATGGGAAACTACTTGAAGGATATACTCTTTTAGAGATCATCTCATAGATCCACTCAATGAATGGGGTGGAATCATTATGAGGGCTTGAGAAATGGGCTCCAACTATGGTGGAATTGTAGGATTTTTCCTTCCTCCAAAGGAAAGTTGTTAAAAACATTGAAACAATTCTAAAAAGGAGGGCTTGGAGGGGGGAGGGGGTAGTTTAGGAGTTTTGAAACAAAAACATTTTTTTCTAGATGAAGAGGATTTCTTACTATCTGTGACTATTTCAAAGGGAGATTCTGAAGGGGAAGTTGTAGTGGCCTCCTAGGTTTTCTTGCACTTCTTTGCAAAATGACCATATTCATAGCTATATTCTAGAGTAGTTGTCTATATTCTAAATTTTGGAGGTGAGTGAAAATTTCTAGTCTTTGATGGATTACTTCATGTAGAACATTTCCAAATCCACTTCAATGCATATATGAGCATAAGGAAAGGTGCTTGGATTTGTGATTACTCAATTGATATACTTTCCACATTGGTTCCCAATTACTTCCCAATTGCACATAATCCTTTGCCATAAAAAAATAATCAATGTGTCCCTTGATGTGGGGAACCCATTTATTAAGAAGCTAAAGTTATATCATCTTGGATAAAGGCTAGATTCTAGTAAATTACTTAATAAGGGCTCTTTTTGAAAAAACGAGAGATTTCTTTCGAGGAGATTTAGGGGGCATGTATATTAAGGGAATCTATTATATCTTCTTCATGAATCATTAGGTGAATTTTGACGTAAAAAATGGGCCTCAAAACAAAAAAAATGTATTATCAATATCAACTTTAAAAGAACCAATATGATTCAAGATGATGATTTCAAGCATAAAGATAAATAGTTTTGGAGGGAACTTAGAAAGAAACCCACTTTTTTCTCATATTTTTGACTTATCTCCTTATATGTTTACTCAGATTTCAAGTGTATGCACTTGTTGGAGGTGAAATTTAATTATGCATCCAATGAGTACCCACTCTGCATACTTTTGATAGACCCACAATAAGATATGCTTGAAATACATGAAAAAATGTGTTTCTTGAGTGCCCACTCTACATACTTTTGATAGACCCACAGTGAGATATACTAGAAACACGTTTTTTTCATGTATTTTCAGTATATATCACTGTGGGTATATCAAAACTCTTACCCCCTCTCACCTAGGGGTAACTATACAAGATCATGTCTCATGGCCCATAATGAATACAATGATCTCGATGATGATTATGATGATTATGATGATCGGTATTCTCCATGGACAAATCCCCTCAGATGCCTCCCCTCTCATCCAACTCATCAAATTTCACTTGACTAGAATGGTTCATTAGATGATGGTGGTCCAACACACATGAGTTACACTAGTCATTGTTTCATATAAAGTGTCACATTTAATGCATTGGGCATTTAGGTGAGGATAACGGGTTGAAGTCATATAATGGATCATGAGCTTGGAAGTTATGTATTTTTCCTTCTATTACCTTTGTGGCCATCATTTTTGTCCTTGTCCAATGTTGTCACTCTTGGGGAATGGGGTGTAACATCCCCACTATAATCCCCAATTTAATTAATGCTTATGTATACATAATGTGTAGCTATGACAAAATCAATGTAATATGAAAATTATATTTCTATGTTTTATTAATAAAATGCGATGCCAACTATTTAGGGGACATTGATAAAAATTGGGTTTGAATTAATCCACAAGAGAGGGGAGGGTTTAAGAGAATGGACAATAGGGGGAATTACCCATGTATTATTTCAACCCACTTTCCTAAATTATCTATTTGTATATGAACCTTCTAAATTATTGATTGAGTGTTCCCAAAGCCAATCATTGAATACATGTAAGAGGGTGGGTGTGAGTGGTCACATCCCATAGTTATTGGGAACATGGGGGCTGAGTAAAATCATCTTGGGTAAGTGAGTGAGTCAAGAAAGTAATCCAAATGAAACGAAATTAGTATGCGTAGCTACAACAGTTTGGAGTTAGTCAATGAGTTTTTGTGTGTGAGGAGCAAGTAGAGAGGAAGAAAGAGAGCTTGAAGAAGGTGCAACCATCGAGGGCGAATTATAGAGAATATTGGACCACGTTTGGAGAGAATTGGACATGAATACTGGAGAACCAAGTTGGCAGGCTTGAAGAGTGAACTCTTGAGTGAGTTTCATTGTAACAACAAGTATTTGCTATTGTTTGTTGGTAGTTTTCCTAGTAGTGATTTCCCTTAAGTTCCCAGTTGAGATATTTCTAGCTACATGTGCCAAAGAGACCCTGATAAATGAATGGGACACTCGAGGGACTGATATTAGTGAAGGGGTACATTCCTTGGGTTGGGAAAGTCAAGAGGAAGAAAGTTGGTAGAAAATTGGGATAACTATAGGATAATATCAGTGGGATGTGAGTTTTCTAAGATGTGAGTGGACAATGAGAGACCACCCTCTTTTTTCGATTACTAGCCTCATCTTGGGGGTGACTTGCTATTGATATGTGTAACAATGATTCTATGGTTGGGTGGAACGTCTATCCCAAGAAGTTGGATGCACAAACATTCTCATGAGATAATTGTTTTATCTTGTTGTTGTGTATATTATGTGTTTAATTGTTGTGTTTTTCTCTGAGTATTAGAACATATTTATATGTTGTTGTGTTGAATTATTAGACTGCATTCATGTTGATTTTAGCATTTTGTAGATGCATTAAAGCATTTTGTAGACAATGATTATTTATGGTTGTAATTCGTAGCTAAAAGCTACAAGAAATTAATTAGTTAGTATAAATTTCATTTTTATGAGTTTTTCCACACTGTAATGTCCCTCAGTTGGGTTGGGGGACACTACATTATGGTTTCAGAGCCCCAGGTTCAAACATCCAACTTGTATGTTCCAAGACAACTGTGAATTGGACAAATTCATTGTTTCATACTTGTTTGTGATGGATATGGGGGAAAACAGAGAAAAATCAGAGTGAACTCCCCAAATTCATTTGTAAAAATTTGAGTTTGAGTAACTCATATCTGTTTAATAAATTTAACGAAGTAAATTTACAAGTTGTAGAGCCAAATTCGACTTGGAATGGTCGAATTTCACGTTTTAATGGTCGCATGTAGTGTTGGGAAGAAGTTCAAGAATCTATGGTCTAGATCGTGTTTGATCTCAAGATAAACAACTAAGATTCACTTTGATAAATTTAAAAATTCATAATGTTTCAGTTGTTTTGAAGGTTGAGTAAATTAATGGCCAAGATTCAATTCACGGGTTTTTGGAAAATGGATCAAATCGACGGTCGAGCTTCATCGATAGAGTTGGGCAAATTTCAACGAATCAATGGTTCATATCATTTCGATTAGGGGGATCGAAGGTCTAGATCAATTAGAAGAAATGTTGAAAATTTTCTAAGTGTTGAAGTTCACCAAGAGAAATCGTCGACGACTGATGGTCAGGTCAGCTAAAATGGAAAAGTGTTTGGTTCAGCTAGAAGACGTCTTTGAGTGTCGATCACCAATGGTCGGGGATCAATTGAATCCAGGGAAGTATTTTCAATCGCCAATGGAAAAATAGATGGTCGGGCATCGACTGATTCAACAAAGTGTTTTGAATCAAGCAAGAAAAGTCGTTGATGGTCGATGGGACGATGGTCGGACGTCGGCTGATCTAGCAAGGCGTTCGGGTCATTCAAGAAAATTGGTTGATGGTCGATGGAGAAAATAGTGTAATGGCATGTCATGCCACGTCATAATCCACATGTCATGCCATGTCGGCTTCCACATTTCATGCCACGTCAACCAATTTGACACCTCAGGATGATGTGCCATGCCATGTCAACATCCATGTGTCATTACACATCAACAGGTGCCACGTCATCCAACAAAGATGGTCGATGGACAACGATCATGTCATCCAAACTAGAGAAGTGTTTTTTCAGTCGATAGGGATGACCGATGACCAATGGGTCGATGGTTGACCATTGACTAAATTGGTGAGGAGTTTCATTCACCAATGGAAATTGTTGATGACCAATGGTTGGGTCAATCGATTTAGCAGTATGTTGCAAGTGGCTTCCAAGAGAAATGGTTGATGACTGACGGTCGGGTTGACTAGTTTGGAGGGTGTGCAAATTGGTCTTCGGGGAGTTAGGCCGATGGTTGACAGTCGGGTTGACAGTTTGGGGAAAGTGTGGTGCAAACCGAAGGAGTATGTTGGTCACTGATGGTCATTGGAGCGTAGATCTATGGCTCATATTGCGTGTGAATTGAGATTGGCATCTCATATTTAAAGGGCTGTTACAGTAGTAAAACAATCAATTTTATGTGAAATTTTGTGGTATTTGAAGGTCATTAACTTTAGAGGTGATTTCGAGGCCCTATACAACGTTTTTATCCAATAAAAATCCACAAGTATAGAGTGTAACAAGGTACAATCTGTCTATGCATCTCAAAAAAAAGAATTTGTAGAGAGCTATCCAATGAGCTAAATTGTTCACAAAGCATAGCTCGTATGAGAAAGTTATAGCCAAAACAGTCCAAATAAAATTTTGGCATCAGATTACTTCCAAAGGGAATAACTCCCTACTCAGAAGTCTGTTTGGGGCACATGAGAAGTCTATGGAAATATTTTGAACCATAGAAGACACACATGGAGTCAAATTTTGGATATGGGTACCTGAAAATGTGTTAGGAGTGAAAGAAAACACCAAAATCCTGCATGGATAAATTGGGTAAAACAACCTAAACTTCTCCAGACCATAACTTTCAGCTCGAAGCTTGGATTTGAGAAAACGAATAGTCATTGGAAAGGTATTGATGAGTATAAGACATATGTCAACCTATAATTTTTATTTGGGAAATAAATTTTTTCACAAATTAATAAAGAGGTTTTTGTAGCAGTAAAAGAGTGGAAATTGCAACATGTAAATGTTGTAATGTTTCACTCAGAACTCAGATTGAGGCATGAGTATAGCCATTGGAAAGATATTTCAGAAAGGAATTCATATAAGAAATCCGATTTTGATTTGGTGAATTATGTATTTCATAAATTGATGAACAAATAACATGTATACCAATGGATGAAATGTTTTATGTTATGCATGTCCTAATAGTAATTATTGCATGCACATTTCTTGCAGAATTAGTGGTACAAGAAAACAAATTTATTTTTATATGAGGACTAGAGTTATGGAAAATGATCAGGGATCTTACAGTCACGAGGAAGAGATCATATATATACATGTCAACATGGGGAATGCTAATATAGAATCAAATGGAAGAAGAGACAAGCATGAGCTTGTAACTATGAAAAGATTGCATAGGGAAGTGAAAATTTATAGCGATGATAATGAAAGGATTATGAAGGCTCAAGAAGAGATAATTTAGATATTAAATATGTTGCATAAGAAATTCAAAAAAGACTCTAACACCAAGAAATCATCTAGTGCTAGGAAAGTGTCAACATATAGATCCCATAACAAAAGGGATGATCATGGAAATGATAGGAAATCAAGGAGCATGAGAAGGAACCATAATTCTCCAAATAAATCCACCATAAGAACTCATGAAAGTTCAAGGCCAAGGAGAATCCCAAGTGTGTCTCTTGTTCATAGGTAAAGGAGAAGGCCTGAACGAGACATATTACAAGGTGAGCTCAGGAAGATCAAATGACCTACTTTCAATGGTGATCACTAGAAAGGAGAATAGAAAAGGAGAAATATGAGAATTGTTTCTTTGAATTGTTGAAGTATGTTGAATTCTTAAAATATGAGAAGGTCAAAATCCAAAGGTTTCTATGTGGGTTACCCTCCTTCTATAGTGACAAGATATAATATGATAACCCCACAACCTTGGAGGAAACCACAAGGAGAGAAAGTCATCTTTATAAGAAAAGTACATGTATGCCAATTTTCCAAAAGGCTTGGAATGACAAGATGAAGGGGGAAAAGGATCAAAGGCATAAAGGTTTTAAGCCACCCTTTTTCAATAATAGTAACCAAGAAAATCAACAAGGTCAGTCATCCCAAAATGAGAAAAAGACTACATATTCATTTGGAAAATTTCCAAGGAAGCAACCTATACAATGTTGGGTATGTGAGTTAAATCACTTATATAGGGACTTTCCTCATAAAGGAGAAAGAATGAGGAATGTCCACAACATTTAGGAGGATGAAACAATGGAATATATGGGAGGAAGAATTCCAAGGATTTATGTAGCCTTGGACAACAAGAAAGAAACGTATCAATCTCCCATGATTGAAGTGGAAGGTAATATTGATAACCAACCCATAACAATTTTTATTGATTATGGAGCTAGATGTAGTTACATAAATGCTAACAATTTTGAAAGATTTCACTTGCAAATGAGTAAGCATAAGAAATATTGGTTAGTTCGGTTAGCCAAAAGAGCTAAGAGAAAGATAAATGAGTTGGTTGAATATTTTCCGATAGACATGAGTGGAATCAAGAAAAATGTAGATGTGAACATCATACCATTGGGTTCATATGATTGTCTAATTGGCATGGATTGGTTGGAAAAGCACCATTCTATATAAGACTATTACAACAAGACATTCACATGTCTTGATGAAGAAGGAAAGCAAGCCAATATTCAAGGCATTCCAAGAGTTGTAGTTGTTAGATAGATTTCATATATGCAGTTGAAAAAGAGTTTAAGGAACAAATGCCAAAATTTTGTAGCCCATATGAAAGAGGCAACCAAAGTTAAAGTGGAAAGCATTAAAGACCATATGGTCTTGAGGGACTTTGAAGATGTTTTAGTTGAAATCCTGGGATTTCTACCAAAGAGAGATATTGATTTCTCTATTGATTTGGTGTCAGTACCTTCCCTAGTGTCCAAGACATCTTATAGAATGGGTATCCCAGAATTGAAGGAGTTGCAAATGCAACTTGAAGAATTATTAAAGAAGGGGTAGATACACTGAAGTGTGTCACCTCGAGGAGCCCCAGTTCCTTTTGTGAAGAAGAAATATAGAACCTTGAGGATGTGTATTGATTTCAAATAGTTGAATAAGGTCACCATAAAGAACAAATATCCATTTCCAATGTTTGATGATTTGTTTTATCAACTGAAAGGTGCGAGAATATTTTTCAAGATTGACTTGAGATCAGGCTATCATAAATTGAGGATAAAGGAAGAAGACATCAACAAGACAATTTTTAGGACAAGATATGGGAATTATGAATTCACAATAGTGCCATTTGGACTATCAAATGCAACAAAAATCTTTATGTGTCTGATGAATGGATTTCCATGTGTGATGAGAGCTTTCAACAACTGAAATAAATATTGACAAGTATGCCAATATTGAAGACTGAAAATATAGATGAAGACTTTGTAGTATGCATGTATGCATGCAAGGAAGGGTTCGGTGGAGTTCTCAGTCAAAAGGATCATGTGGTATGCTATGAGTCTAGAAAGCTAAAAGAGCATGAAATAAACTATGCTACCCATGATCTAGAGTTAATAACAATTCTACACACATAAAAAATGTTGAGGCATTACCTCATGAGTAATAAATTTGAACTAAGAATAGACCATTGTGGTCTGAAACATTTGTTTGGACAACCAACACTAAATGCGAGACAAACTAGATGGATTGAATTTATTAGTGAATATGACTTTGAGATTAAGCACATCAAAGGAAAGGAAAAGCAAGTGGTTGATGCACTCAACAAGAGAGATCATGAAGTGCATGTTGCAGCCATTAGCATGTACAAGAATGATCTAAAAGATAATATTATTGCAACAGCAAATTCATATCAACAATATCTAAAAATAAAAGAGACATTACAACAAGATAATTTTTAGCAGAAATTTAATTTTTATGAGATGAAATAAGATGGAATTCTCATGAACAAAGGAAAAGTATATGTGTCGAATTCCAATGAACTAAAAAATGTAGTGCTAAAGGAAATGCACAACGTGCCATATGTTGGGAACCCACGATATCGATAGACAATTGCAACTGTGAGAAGTCAATGCTTTTGGTTGGGAATGAAAAAAAAGTGGTTGATTACATAGCTAGATGTCTAGAGTGCTAGAAGGTGAAAACAAAGCATAGGCATCCAACTGAGTTGTTGCAACCATTACCCATTCTAGAATGGAAGTGGGAAGTTTTTATGGTTGATTTTATTACTAAGTTGCTGAGAAGAATGAAGAAACATGATTCCATCATGGTGGTGGTGGATAAATTAACTAAGGCAACACATTTTATTCTGGTAAAGACTACACACAGGGCATCAAATATTGCCGAAATGTATATGAAATAATTTTCTAGGCTACATGGAGTCCCTATGGAAATAATTTCAGATAGAGATCCAAAGTTCACATCCAATTTTTGGAAGGATTTTTTCAAGGGTTTTGGAACAAGTTTAAATCTCAGTATGGCATATTAGAGTCAGATGGGAAAACAAAGAGGACTAATAGAATAATTTTCCTACAACAATAGGTGTCAAGACTCATTGAAAATGAGTCCATTTGAAGCATCGTATGCAGAAAATGTAACACACCAGTGAGTTGGGATAATCCAACAGATAGAGCAGTTGTTGGATGAGATTTTTTAAAGGAAATGGAAGAGTAGATGGTGAATATTAAGAAAAATTTAAAGCCTACCGAGGATATGAAAAAAAATATGCATACAAGAATAATTTTTTTAGGGATTCCAAAGTGGGAGAACATGTGTTTTTAAAAGTGAAGGCGAAAATAAGTTCGCTAAGATTAGGAAGTTTCCCAAAGTTGGAAACAAGATATTGTGGATCTTTTGAAATCTTAGAAAAGATAGGGCCAGTTTCATACATGCTAGAATTTCCTGCATCCAAGAGGGTGCATAATGTATTTCATGCCTCATTATTAAAGAAATGTGTTCCTGACCCTAACCACATAATTGATTGGAATGTGATCTAGGTGGAGGACGAAGGGGATTTCTAGGTGGAACCATTACGCATCCTGGACCAGAAAGTAAAAGTGGTTAGGAACAAGGCCATGGCGATCATAAAGGTTCAATGGACCTGCTACGATCCTGAAGATGCTACATGGGATCATGAAGAAAACATGCAGGAGGAATACCCACAAATGTTTGACAATTTTGAAGAAAATTGAATGCAAAACTCCATTTTGGGCAACTAGAGTTCCAGAACCACATCTCAGAGTCATAGTCAACCTTTGTTGGTGACCTTGATAAAAGAATGTATCATTCCTTGGGTTAGCCTTGATAAATGGATAGTACATCCCTTGGGTTATCCCTGATAAAATAATGGTGCATTCCTTAGGTTAGTGGTTCGAAAGGAACAAGAGATTATGGTTGGAACTACTACTAGAGTTGTATTAATTAAATAATTTAATTTTCTAAGTATTGTGATGTAAATTTGCATATATGTATATTGGCATGGTGTGCACCAAGGATGGTGCACAATTATAGGTGAGGGTAAATGTAACATCCCCACTATAATCCCTAGTTTAATTAATTCTTATGTAGATATAATGTGTGGTTATAGCCAAAGCGATGTAATATGCAAATTGTATTTCTATGTTTTATTAATAAAATGTGATGCCAAATTCTAAGGGGACATGGAAAGAGATGAGGGTTGAATTGATCCACAAGAGAGGGGAGGGTCTAAGAGAATGACCAAGACAGGTAATTACCCATGTATTAGTTCAATCCACTTTCCTAAATTAGCTATTGGTATATGAACCTTCTAAATTTCTGATTGAGTGTTCCCAAAGTCAATCATTGAATACATTTAAGAGGGTGGCTGTGAGTAGTCACATCCCATAGTTATTGGGCACATGGAGGATGAGTACAATCATCTTGGGAAATCATGTGAGTCAATAAATAAATCCAAAGGACAGGAAATTCGTATGGGTAGCTACAACAATTTGGAGTTAGTCAATGAATTTTTGTGCATGAGGAGCAAGTAGAGAGGAAGAAAGAGAGCTTGAAGCTACAACAACCATGGAGGGAAAATTATGGAGCATGCTGGAGAATATTTGGAGAAAAATGGAGTTGAATATTGAAGAACCAGGTTGTTAGACCTGAAGAGTGAACACTGAGTGATTTTCACTATAACAACACGTATTTGTTGTTGTTTGTTGGTAGTTTTCCTAGATGTGAGTTCTCTTGAGTTCCTAGTTGAGAGGTTCCTACCTACCTATACCAGAGAGACCTTGATAAATGAATGGGATGCCCAAGGAACATAGATCAGTGAATGGGTACATTTCTTGGGTTGGGAAGGTCAAGAGGAAGAGAGTTGGTGGAAAATCAGGATAGTTGTAGGAGAATACCAGTGGGATGTGAATTTTCTAAGTTGTGAGTGGACAATGAGAAGCCACCCTCTTTTGTGGATTACTAACCGCAGCTCGGGGGTGTCTGTCTATTGATATTTGGAACAATTAGCATATGGTTGAACGTCTGTCCAAAAAAATTGGTTGCACAAATGTTCTCATAAGATAAGTGTTGTATCCTATTGTTGTGTCAATATATGTGTTTAATTGTTGTGTTTTTCTCTGAGTATAAGAACACATTAATATGTTGTTGTGTTGAATTATTAGACCACATTCATGTTGATTTTAGCATGTTGTAAATGAATTAAATAAATGGTAATAGACAATAGTTATTTTTGGCTGTAATTCGTAGCTAAAAGCTAGAGGAAATTAATTAGTTAGTACAAATTTCATTTTTATGAGTTTTTTTGCACTGTAATGTCCATCAGTTGGGTTGGGGGATGTTACAGGGGGTACTATTGGGAGGTCTTGATAGGAGTAACGTAACTTTCCTTTTCATACTTAACACTTTCCATCCTGAGACCTTATGCAATGTACTATCGTTTTGTAATGGTTATTACATGTACACAAAAAAGGCTTGTAGTTCATTCTATTATGAGAAGAAGGGATAAAATGTTGAGGTTGATGCAACTACTATAAAAAATGAATAAAAAATAAAGCTTATTATAGGAGAAAAAAATATGGAATAATAATGACCAAATTCAAAAGTCAAAGGTCATCTTGAGATCTTCCTCCTTTCTATGAGGTTATTTCACCTAGTCCTAATACACTGAATGCATATCAATTAAAATGACTTAATCCTAATAAAAAAATAATGAATTATTGAAACCTGAAAAGGGGACTTGCAAAAACAATAAAGGAATATCAAAAGGAAAAAAATGTGTTTGGAATACACACATTGTCGATGAAAGGGTATCTCAAGCAACAAATGCTCCTTCTATGAAGGCACTCATGGAGATAGATGAAGCATGGTACCTTTCATGTCAATGACTCCATCATCATGAAGTAAACCCCATGCCACTTCACTCACTATACTTACACTTTGATGGGTTTTTTGGAAACTATCTATCTACCTAATAGGGTCTTTTGATGGTCCTCCCATACCTAAACTTGGAAAATTGCATAAAGTCTCAAGCTAATGTGAAGTTTGAAGAAGATAAATAATTTGAATTACTTATGTGGCTCTTGTATTAAGTGGTGTCTTACTTTGTATGATTCTAATGGATCTTGTGTCTTGTAGTTGTTGGACTTACCTAATTTTTTGTACTTTTCTTAATCATTATGCACTTTGACATGGTCATTGGAGAACATTTTTATAATGACACCCAAGATGTGGTGAACTATATAGAGAATGTTGAACACTCGATGGAAAGTGTTGAGCCATACGATGATTGGAGATTCCCTGGGGATCCTTTCCACACCTCTTGGATGTTGGAAAATGGACATATGAACCTAGACGATGCACATATAGCATCATGTGCCATTGAGAGGGTAGAAATCCCCACAGGATGGATAGAGCACCCTTGAGCATAGTAGGGTTTGATTGAATGATGTTTCACTTGGAGATGATGTCACACCTCTTGGGAGAGGTGATGGAGCCCTCTTCACCTGTGACATCACACCTTAGCCCTTAGATATTGCATTTGTGATGACGATGCCATGATGTGATGCTTGTTGAGTTGACTTAGCATGGGGACATTTGTCTTGGTGATGATTTGGCACTTGATGATGATGGGACATGACCCTTGGGGTGAGAGACATGGCCTTTGATGACTCTTGGACCTTTTAATGGAGTGATGTGGCCTTTGGAGACACCTTTACCCCTTAGAGAATGATGTCATAGCCTTTTGGAGGATCTCATACCAAACATGCCACTCTTTGAGGGGAAATTTTGATGTATTTTCATTATATCTTTATGTTGGAGGCTATTTTGGAGGTCGACCTTGACCTATCCACTTTGTATCATGGATATTTTATGTTTTAGGGGATTTTGAGGGTTAAAGCACTAGGGTTTCCTCAGATAAAAAGGCTAACTCTCCTCATTTGAAAAACACAACTCACACTTGTGGAGAATCAATACCACTTGTCTTCTTCTCTTCTCTTCTCACTATGGAGTACTTATGCACACTTTTGGAGGATTGATCTAGTGGATTCTTTTCTTTTTTTGGTGGATGATTTAGGAAATTAGGGTTTTCTCAAATAGAATTGGTATAGTAAGTATTATTTCCAAGTTAAAGTGTTTATTATTTGTATATTTTGGTGAATTCTCTATCAAATGATTGATAAATTAGCATGTTATCTTGTTTTCTTGAATGATTTTGTTAGAAACCCTAAGAAAGGATTGTAATTGTTCATCCCCTTTCCTTGTTTGTCCATCTTAATTTTGTTGAATCATTTGAGGTCAAGTTAGGGATTGTGATTTTACGTCCCCCTAGCCTTTTTCGTATTAATTAGAACCTAGGGCTTATGGTTGTATAAACTCTAGGGTTTGACTTATTTCCACTCGATATCTTGCTAGACACCATAGAAGAGATATGATGACACCTAGGGTTTATGACTGTATAAAATTTAGGGTTTGTCTTCCTAAATGGTTGATCCTAAGCTTATGATGGTAAAATCATAGGTTTTTAATATTGAAATATTCTCTTGATTTTATCCTCCATTGGAGTCATTAGATTGACTTTATATTCCCAAGGAATTAAGAAAACACTAGTCTTCTTGTTGCAAGTACTAAAACCCTAGTTTAAACCCTCTTCCCTCTCAACGTTTGTGCTAGATTAGCATTAATTACATTTTCATTTATCATTTTTTATCATTCTTAGTCTAATATCTTGCATCCTATATTAGATTCATTGTCTAACATCATTCTTGTTGTAATAGTTGCATTTTCAGCCATTAGGAATTGTCACGTTGCAACTAATTAACATAGTTTAAAGCTCTTTCTTTGAAGCAATCAATGGTTGATAGTTTAGAAGTCTCTTACTTGGTATTTGACATATCTTCCACATCTTTATTTCTTATTTTAGAGTTGATTTGTTGTTGTTGTAATAAACTTGTTACATGCTCAAGTATCTTCTCTATCATTCAAGTTTATTTACAACTTTCATTTTTCTTTTTATAGCTAGTGTTTTATGGAATTTAATTTACTTTCTTAGCTTAATAAACATCATTGATTTTCTTACTAACACCCCTCACACACACACACTATTAACTGGCTTCGTCTAAGCCATATTAACCTTGCCCTTAGCCTTGACGTAGCTAATCAAGTAACCAAGATAGGGGGGTGTATACTTTCCTTTATCTTGTTATATGATCCCTTGAGTTTGTTAAGGAAGCCTCCCTTGTGTTGGATCCTCATCATTAACTAAAACGAGGAAAGTAATCGCTTAGGTGACAGTGCCAATTAATTCCATATGTTATACCAATCAAGTGTCTTGTGAAAGACTTACATAAGTGCTAGATTTTGTGATAAAAAAAACTATGTAGAGTGGGCACTTATTGGATGTGAGATTCAATTCCATATCCAACGAGTTCCTACACTTGATATTTGAGTAAACCTATAAGGAGATAATTCGAAAATATTAGAATTTTGTTTTCTTTCTTTCTCTTGAAAATCCATGTCTCTTGTTTTATTATTTTGCTTAAGAAACCCATTTTAGACCTCAAATTTCCCCTAATGCAAGAGATCTCACACTGCAATTATTTGGGAGTTGTCTTTGAGTTGACCAAATCTAGTTCCTTGAATGTCACTACCTTTTGAATCGAGTTTAGGGAGGGAGATCTATACTATCTTCTCTCTCCTAGGTCTTGGCCATGGTAGATATTGCAGAAAAGTACTTGGCATATGAATCTAACAAAGTGAAACATTTAGTTTCCAAGACATTTTTTAATTTTAATAATGAATGACAAATGTATTTTTTCATGTCATTTCTAGACCTATACATATATGGAGTAGGGGGCTTCTACCATTGAACTTTGGAAGTTGGGATCATGGTTGGATGATTCAATTGTCATTATAAGATGGAATAAAAAACACGTGTTGAAATTCCAAGAAAGTTCCAAGAAAATCCCAACTTTGTATATGATAGTGATTATGAGTATATATATATAAAGTTACTATCGAGGACTTCGCAAGAATATATAGAATGGCTTTCAATTTATTTTTATTGATAGCCTAAGGGTTAACTCAACTAGTTCTTACTAATTTTGCTAGGAATTTGACTACTTATGTGTCAACAAATGTCTAGTTCAGATCTGCTTGGGTGACTCTTACTTTTTTATGTTGGTGGGTTTACTACAAATGGCTTATATAGATGCGAGGAATCAACCCTTAGGTTTCCTTGTAGTTTTTCATTGGAGATTTTTTTTCTTTCTTTCAATATTTATAGTAATAACCATTAACATTGATATTTGATATTTAAAATGAATTAAAGTTCAATATACTAGAATAGATTTCCTCGTATAGAATGCTAATTTGGTAATTTGGTTAATGACATTTTCACCATAGCTAAGTAATGCATTCATTGGAACTCCCATTTTTTCATGAATAAAGAAAGAAGACTCTTGTATATTCCCTAATATCCTGAGCTAAGTAATGCATTCATTGGAACTCCCATTTTTTTATGAATAAAGAAAGAAGACTCTTGTATATTCCCTAATATCCTATGTAGCATCCAAGTATGGAGATAGAAACACAATGAAGAGTTATCGGTTCAACCATTTTGTATTATGATATAGAAGATATATGTTAAAAATGGAGAATGAATAAACATGACCATAAGATAATATTGACACCAATGTGGTTGCAAGAACTTGATATATATATATATATATATATATATATATATATATATATATATATATATATATATATATATATATATATATATATATATATATATATATATATATATAT
>ML808034.1:149129-173944 GCA_009831015.1 Picea engelmannii
ATCATTTTATTTTTTTAAAATAAATTATTAATATTTTATCTTTTTACAAAATTAAAATCCAATCATTAACTTTCATTAACTTTTTTGAAAATTGCTATGTAGATTCTTTTAGCTTAATATTTTAATACTCTATGATTATTTTTTTAAATAGAAAACTATATATTATAACATGAAATATACAAGTAGATATAAGTGTATACATATTGTTTTATTTTTATTTTTTAGTTTTTATCTAAAACTTATGAAAAATAACGAATTTGTTTCTTCTAATTATTTTTAACCATAATAATAATATTAATATTTTTTGAGAGGGTAAATAATTAAATTAGTGGAATATAATGTTTCCTCGCAACATTTGTTTAGAATGAACATAGCAAACATTTGATGTGTAGTATTTTTTTATTTATAATATTTCTATGAAATTTATGATATTGGGAATCGAGATATAAGTTTAGATACATCCTTCAATATTAAATGAATGATATTGGTAATCGAGATATATGTTTAGATACACGCTTCCATATAAAATGTTTTGTCTTCAAACGTCATGGGTAAGTCAATATAAAATGTTGTCATCAAACATAAGGGGTAAGTTTTGAACGTATCTATATTACATCAATCATTATAAAATGTTTTCTTCAAATATAGGGGTAAGTTTTGAACAGAGCTATATAATAATAATAATCTATTTTTAAGGTCAGGGTTAAGTCAACATATCAAATTAGTGTATAAGACCTATTGTTTGTGGGACACGGGACTCTCTTCCGTTTAACGATTTGACTGGTAAAGTCTGCGAAGGTATGCATACCCTATCCCCTCTGGATTTGAACATGTAACCTCTTAAGAGAAAACACATGTTCTTAACCATTAGGCCCACTCAAGCTGTATATTACATATTACATCAACCATTTAATGGAAAAAAAATTATGATATTTTTTAATTTTTAATTTTTCTTTGTTTTAATAAAGATAATAGTTTTAGTTAATTTATAAACTTTTATTTTTAAAATGGTTTATATGTTTTTTTTTGTTTTTTTTGTTTTTGTTTTAAAGGTGGCAAAACATATCCTAATTTAGTGGTAATAGTAGTGAGGACATTCTTCCTATATTGTTGTTATTTTTGAATGCCGGTTAATTTATTATTGTTATTTCCGAAAAATTATGCAACCTAAAATAATTTAGTGGTGGTTTTTAAGAGGGAAGACTTTTACTCTTCCACATGCCTATAGGTTTTGGGTCATTGACATGTTTCCTTATGTCGAAAGAAGATGAACTCTTAATCAATAAAAAACATTTTAAAACCCTACTCCAAAACCCAAAAGACATTTTCAACTTTAATAGAATTAAAAAAAATAATATCTCTATTAATATGTTTTGTATATCTATATATATACCATTTTTTAAAATTTATTTTATATATTCTTTTTAGACTTTTTAATTGTGAAACTATTTTTATTTCAAAATTATTACCATCCCGATTAATATTTTTTCAAACATATTGATGGAGATGGTGGAAGCGATCATGATCGAGATGGTTGTCATCATCTCAATTAAGATGGTTTCAACCTTTCTACATTGTACTTTTTTTTTTAAAGAATACCAGCCCGATCGTGAGGGTTTCAACCATCCCATTAATATTATGGTTTAACTTAAAGATCAGTATTGTGGTTTAGCACACTGATCGATATTATGCTTTATCACACTAATGGATATTATGGTATAATATCTTGATAGAAATTATGGTTTAGAATATGCATTTATAAAGGGGCTTAACAAGTAAAAGTTCATATTTCAATCAAAGTATTTAACTACTTAAATATTAATAACATGTTAACATATTAAAATCTAAATTGTATGTATAAAGATAACCTAATTTTATTGTCAATATAAAAGCTAAAATTGTCAACATAAAAAACAAGAAGAGAGAGGTGGAGTAGCAACAAAGGTAGTGTTTTCTAGTGGCTAGGGTTTACCTTAATCCTATCATTCTCATGTAGAGTAGAAGAAGCTCCATGTATTAGTGGTGAGGAGTAGTGTGGGGCATGTCCAATTTGTCCAATTTGATTTATCTAGGGAAAATTAATTTTCTTAAGGATATTAGGAGTTGATATGTCTAAGCTAATATTAATTTTTTTAAGGATATTAGGAGTTAATATGTCTATATTAATTTTTTTAAGGATATTAGGAGTTAATATGTCTAGGCTAATATTATTAGGTGTTATTTCATCTCAAGAGAGGAAATCCAAAGTACAATGACATGGAGCAATGCTTTACAATTACACAACAAGAAGTTTAAATAAAGCGTCGAGGATAAGAAAATGGAAGTTCTATGATGCATTATGTAAGTAATGGAGTTCATCCAAAAGCTCTACTAACAAGAGAAGTGGAGGAATTCCAAGTTCTCATCCAAAAAAAACTTCTCAAAAAGGCCCCTTTCAAAAAGATGTAAAATACAAGAATTGTAAAGAAATCCTTGAAGGTACTAGTGGTAAAAAATTTCCACCCCATCCCTTATGAGAAAAACTCTTATATTTTTAGAAAACGCATTGATAGGGAAGTTTATGCGTCAATGCTAAATTCATAATAATATATATCTTTGGTTAGATTTTTCCTAGTATCTATTGATATAAGGACTTATTCTTATATATAAGAGGTTGCATCCCTTTCCTCTCCCAATTAAAGGAAGTTCGAGATATCACATTCCAAGTTAGGCCCTACTTTCTTTGCACCAAGAGGTTGTATCTGAATTAGTGGATCTTTGATTTCAACCTTGAAGAAGAAACTCCCAAATAATTCCATGTTTAGGTTTGTATTCCCAATATCCCATCAATGTTTTGGATTGATTGAACCTTGCATCTCATCGACAATAGCATCAGGAAGTTTATAGAAAAAATATTACATGTATTCACATACAAGAATCTACACGGAAGTAGAGGTCCTCTCAAATGGGGTTTCTGAGGAAATCCAGTTGAACCTAAATGGTTGAACCATATCCAAGAGATAGGCTATTAACAACTCCCCTCCAATTTCAATCATCGTCACGAGTGTGGGAACTTTGACAGAGATTTTCACAAGGGGATTGATTATCTACACTTTAAAGAGAAACTAAAGAAAACAATGATAAGAAGGAAATTCCAACAACAATAAGTATGGTAGCCCAAGCCCAAATAAAAAACTTTCCCTCTACAAGGTCCCCAAGCAATGAATTTGAGGTAAGCTCTAAGGACAAACAAGATTAACTAATATAAGAGGCAGTGATACATAATGAACACAACGATAGAATAGGGGTGCCCAATTAAAGAATCATAAGGGGAAGAAGAAAGAACATGTCCAAATAACTAGTAATAGAAGTGGTAGAAAGTTAGAACAAAAAACCTTAGTAAGGAGAAGAGAATGCAGAACATGAGCTAGCAAGTTGAATGGAGATTGGAAAACCATGTGGACTACATCCCTCCTCTTATTGTGTAATCCTTGAAGATATCTAGGTTTGGGTTAAGAATTTCTAAATAATTAAAAAACATAATTATTATTATTAAAAAATAAAATATGTTAACATAATTTTTTTATAAAGAAATGAATATCGATTAACATTAGAAAAAATTGTAAAAAAATTATGTAAGAAGAAAGTATACATTTCCCACCATATGTAAAAAAACCACCAAACTATTTTATTTATAACAGCTTAAGAACATACAATTTGATTACAATAGAAAAAACACAAAATTTCCATCCTCCTTCCTTTTCAATTACAATAGAAAAAGATTGGCCCTCATTCCTTTCTAATTTCCCCACTCATTTTTGGGCTTAGTACACCACGTTGTGACAATGCTAGAGAGACACTCCTTGTTAGGAGAAGCAAACCATCCCTTAGTGTGGTTGATATTTCTAGGATTTGCCTTAGTAGGGTTGAAATTTCTAGGATTTGTATAATCATGAGAGTATTAATCATCCTAAGTTAATATTGTAAACCATTTATCCAACATTTTTATAAACTTCACCAAGCCTCAATGGTCCATGCTCATCAACAAAAGTCCTTTAATAGTTAGAATTTTTCATAACATATCTTGCACTTGATATGGAAGGATTTCCACTACTATTAACAATTTTAGACAATTTTAGGTGCTTGGCATTAATCCTCTAAATTAACCCTTTTATAAAGTCCCACACAAAATCCAACAACCCACATAATCCAACAACCAAAATTGTGATGCCCCCATCGTTAGGAATACAAGTGAAGGACAAAGTGATGGATTTTTTTTTTTTTTAAAAAGGATGACAACAACGATTACAGCTAAAAAACACATCTGACAGCGAGCACCACAACCGCAGAATCGACAACAGACAACTACGACTTCACGACTAACACAAGAGCAACTGGGCGAAACATGCGTAAAACCATAGATAGAAACGACTACCCGCCCAACACAAACATGACAATGCCTACAAGCTAATGGAAAAATCCAACGTCCCGACACAACGGCCTTGATGGCTAGTTAACTAGACCCTCGATGGCACGCAACCCAACACATGAAGGCGTTCAGTCCAAGCGCCAATAGAAAAATTACCACGAAGGCACAGACTTCGACCAAGTTATCATTCATCTCTATCTAATAGGGCGCGCCATGATCTCTTGATCAGGACTCATGTCGTCCCGAGGTGATAGGTGCAGAGATAACCCTAGCGCTACCTAACCTATCTGGACCAAGGACTCCAGATGAATCCAACTCACTAGGAGACGAGTTACTGACGAGAATATTACACTTATGCCCCTAAGCAACAGGTCGACAAGATGCAAGATGCCTATCATCCCTTAACTAAGTTGCGCACTAACCGACGGGTTCTCTCTTTCTTAAGAGACATCCTTTTTCTCAACGGGGTCTCCCACACCATAAAACAAAGATAATAGAGTAAATTATAAACTTCGTGTACAAGGGTTTTCTATTTTAATCTCTATATAGTGAAAGAAAATCGAGTGTTTCTTAACCATTTATATAAATATAGAGAAAAGATTAAAAAAATGAGAACCGAGTTAGGCAACTAGCGATAGGTCGAGGGAAACTGGAATCTCACCAACTTTAAGTAATGGAAGAACTCAAGGCCAAGCCACATCATGTTTATCAACTTAAGTGCAGTCTTATCTACAACTTCTCCAACGAAATTCTAGTTTTAAGCATAAAGTTAATTTTTTATTTTTTTTAAAGAGAAGGGAAGGAAGAACAATTATCACCCTACAACTTTTAAAAGTTGAACCCAAAAAGGGGTTACATTGACAAGTAAGGAAACTTCACGCATTTAAAGTTTGTATAAAAATAATAAGTACAGGATTGAAAAATAAATTGTTGTAATTACTTACATAACGGTTATAACTGTTATAATTGTTGAATAAGAAGTTGATATAGATTAACTTGGTAGAATTTAAAACTTGGAAGGAATAAAACGTTGATGAGAGTAAACCTAGACCTAACTATAGAAATGATATCTTTGCAGAGTTGTTGTCAACGTGGGTAGTAATTAAACCGTGGATGTACATAAAGGTTGCACGCAGATACCCAATGAATGTTCACTTACCAAAACGTTGACGAGTGCAGGCATGTTGTCCTTCCATATAGTCGTCAACAACAAAGAAATTAAGGTAGATTGCTAAAAGGGGTCACTGTATCCCTGAAATCGTTGCCTACCATCCCAACTGCTAATTAAATTCACGGTTGTTCTGTGTAATCATTGGCTACCTTTCAAGGCACAACACATAAATGTCTCTGTGTACAAATTCCTTTCTATCACTAGAATCGTTGCATAACGCCAAAAACCCCACTGTCATTCACCCAACAGAGACGCTTCCATTACACCTACCAAAACACAGTGGTTGTCCCAGGAATACGCCTTTCGAACACAAGTGGAGAAGCAACCAATACATAGAAATACGCAGTCCAATAAATTAAGAAATAACGCAGTCCATATAAATAATGATAGACTATTACATAGCGATACGCAATCCATATAAATTAATAAATAACTATAAACTGTTTTAAAAATATGCACTAAGAGTGAGATCGCATTACCATTATTTTAATCTAGAAAAAAAAAAACATTAACCCTGACAGTCACTCGTTAACAACGAAAACGCAGACGCACAGTGAGAAACGTTCGAAGCCAATCGCTAAACGAAAATCCCAGGCAAAGGGTGAAAATCGCTATTAGGAAATTGTTGTGTTAGATCATACGCAGTTCATTGTCTTTCCAACTAAATTATATATAAACATAGCTTTCTAGGAATTACTGTGTTAGATAAATTGGGATTCGTTGAATTTTAAACTGGAATACATATAAAATCGCTATTTAGGAATTTTTTGTGTTAGATCATATGCAGAATTTACTATGTGAGAGAAATGGAATGTGTTGTCTTCCAACTTAAACAATATAAAAAATTGCCTTCTAGAATTTACTGTGTGAGAGTAATGGAATTTGTTGTCTTCCAACTCAAACCAATAAGAATCAATGTCTTACTCCAAAGGAAGTCGTTGTCAGTCTGTCTATATTACTAAAAGGTAAATAGTTGTAATACGCAGCATTCAACACAACAATGCAACACAACCATCACTCAGTCAACACAACTACTGCACATTCCTAAAATGCAATTGTTACACAGTCTCAACGCAGCCCAAGCACAACCACAAATATGTATAAATTCGTTGTCACTAGATGGGTAAATCCGCAGTCAATATGGGTAATAATACCAGTCTAATATATTGAGCAATACAACAATCAAATGGAGGGGATATTTGAGTAAAAAAGAATGCAATTCCAAGAGAGAATGCTATGTGAAAACGAAAAGCTGGCAGGTAAAATCGCTAAGGGAAGAGTTGGGTAATCGCCCAGAGTTTGGCAGGGTGAAGGCTGAGTAAAGACTTCAGGGAAACTCAAGATAATCATACATAGGATAATGCAGAAGAAATCAACCACCAGAAACACAGATGTAAACAATCGTAACCAGGTGCATGACAAACACTCAACTAGGATCAATCGACAGGGTAGGCAACTAGGCAAAACACATCCTTCGCTCATCATCCACGCACAGAAAATCAGGGCATTAGGATCTATAGGTCTATTAACACTGAAGTGACGACCATCGATCCAACTCCTGGTCGACTGCTCATGCGAGGACTGATGAGCTAGGGATGAGGGCGAAGTAAAAAGTGCAAACTCATCATAAAATCAATAAAACCAACCAGACACTCACAACATGCAGGAATCGAAAGCCAAGGGAATCAAGTCAAGAAGCGAGCTTAAGGCTATGGGTAAATTAAGTTGTCAATTAATATGCTAAGTCAAACCTTTTTTTTTTACCCAATTAAAAGTACAGAAACGAACACGTAAGTAAAAAATAATCTACCATGAGAATACAATAAAACAGGTGTACCGTAGCCCAAGTCGCCCACTCCGAGTCGTTGTCCCGCATGCTTAGTGCAGCTCCTGCTTGTCAACTGATGAGACTTCAATGGTACCTCCCATCCAACGCTAGGGGTACTCTTCTTACCCCTTAGCCCCCCGAGCTGCAAAGGGGCCACGCACAATGAACCAGAGATCAGCTAGCTCCCAGCTTGCCTCGCAAGGCCGAGCTACCACTCCCCACCGAGATGGGTATCCCAACTCCCAGAATCTAAGTCAGTCAAGTCTAAATTTCAGCAGCGTAACGTTACACATAACAGAAGAGATCCATCCTCCTCCTCCTCCTCCCTCCTTTATATAGAGTTTCTAAGTCATCTACTTTCCCAAAATCCCATTTAATTTATTGTTCTATAACTTAATTCATAAAAATCCTCCTCGTACATGTGTCACCCCCTTTTCGTCATATGATTAATGATTATTATTGTTATTATTATTATTATTTAACCACAAGTATTACTTTAGACCTAGATTTTAATTTTCGAGGTTGGGCGACATTTTATTAGGGAATTTGTTTTTAAATCTTTCTTATCACAATATTCATTCTAAGGCCATCTAGGTTTATTCACTTATCGGTTAACAATGTGACGTGCCCTTCAGGATGCACTAGGTGCTCCAAGGGTGCCACTCGCCTCCTTTTGTTTCCCTTGTACAGCGTGCCCTTCAGGACGCACTACATGCTCCAAGGGTGCCACTCGCCTCATTCAATTTTTCTTGCGCGACGTGCCCTTCAAGACGCACCACATGCTCCAAGGGTGCCACTCACCTCTTGACTGACTTGGTAGACATCAAAAACCCCTGGAGTCAATACTCTGCTGGGTGATCTTGTGGGAGACTAAGAGCCTCTAAGGAATAAGTTCGTTTCCTTATTGCGTGCCCCTTAGAATCCTCATGAGCGACTATCATAGTCTGCCCTCATGACATCATGGGTCTTCTCGAACTAGGTAATCGTTAACCTAGAGTTTGAGCCACATCGGAAATGCTAGTAGGTTGTGGCAAGGTTGTTATCCACACCTCTCCCTCAACGTCTCTGGTAGTCATGCATGACCCCTCTACTCCACATGTGAGTCTGGTCGGCAAGCTATCGTCATCCTGCATCATCAACAAATCATGTTAGAAATAAAATCCATAGTCATATCATCTAATCAGATGCACAAATGTCACATATATACACCAATCAAACCCTAATAGTCCCCTCCCTGACTCGATTCAGAGTCCAAGGGTTTCATCGATGCCTCAACATCCTCAAGGTCCAAATCCTGCACACTCAGGAGAACCAAGTCAATAGCACCTGTCTAAGTCGATACAACAAAATAACATATAATCACATTCATAATGCCTCATAAGAAAAATAAACGATCAATGGTATAATAATATGGATCACTTGCAAGCAAGTGTCCTCAAAGAATAAGTTCTCTTAGTATGCGCAAAAGAGGGATGTTACAAAAAATGTAAAGAAAAATTAATAGATTTTAGATTTCAAGAGTCCAATCTCTTTAGGGATACCATAGTCATCTTTGACCATAATTGTAATAAAATCTTTAGGAATACCATAGTCATGTTTGACAATATAATTGTAATAAAATCATGAATAAAAGTGATTCAAATGAAAGATGAAAATCATCTTGGTTCAACCCATGTGTTTATTGTGTATAACCAAGATATAGATCGATATCAACAATGATGCCCATAAAAGGATGACATATATGTAACCCTATCTATATGCTAATCAATATTTATAGACTATATCTTTCGAGATCATCTTGATATTATTGATATAACGTATCGTCATTTGATATTGTTCATCATATCAATTAACATACTATATCATTTTAGTCAATGTTAAATCATATTGATCAATATCATTTCTATATCTATCTCTCAATATATATCGAACACTATCAATCATGGTAGTATGTGAGTTAAGATATTGGTTAAATGATATTTCTTTCCATGTTTTATCTTACATGGGTCATGATTAGTTAGCATGTTATCTTTTATTGTAATGTTGTTAGTTGATTCTCATCATATACACGGGTCATGATTAGTTAGCATGTTATCTTTTATTCTAATAATGTTGTTGGTTGATTTTCATCACAATATGTGTTGATGATGTGGATAAATTATGTTCATGTATGTATTAATATTATATTAATAGTTATTATTTATTTATATTAATTGTATTTTTTTTCGAGGAAATGTAATTATGAAAAATATTTTGAATATGTCTCCATGTTTTATAGATGCTAAGTGGAGTAAACTGTCGACCTTGATTATGGGGTTTCGCTCTAGGGAAATCAAGAGAGTTGAACTTGTGACCAACAACAAGCATGATAAACTCACATCTGACTCTAGACCAATTGAGTTAACCCTCATAACTCCCTATATCAATCATATGTTTAATATATACTAATCAATATCTATGCAATTGGTTCGATAGTAAGTTTAATATTAACTTCTATACATTTTAAGTTAATTTTGAGAAGAGAGAAAATATATTTCCATTTTTTAAAGTAATTATAAGTTAGCCTACATACACTCTGTCATATTTTACATATTTTCAAATATTATTTTACGAAGTATATCATTATATGCATTCATTTAGCCTATTTACATCAATATAATGATGCATAAATATAAAATAATAATGATATATTTTATTTAGCTTATGTACATAAATACAATGATGCATAAACATAAAATAAATATAATATAATAATGGTATAAGAGATTTATGGAATCCATGCATAATGTATGTACTTGATGTTTTTGTTTCTTTATTATTGTATCAAAGTTGGACTACATATGCATATTTGCATTGAGATAAATAAGGTGCTCTTTCAATTTTAGAAAAGGAAGGTGCTCGTTCAATTTTAGAAAAGGAAGTATGTGAAGCATATTTTTATGCAAATAAATTAAAATTAAGAAATGATATTTGATATTCAATAAAAAAAATTAACATATATCTATTTTGATTTTAGTTTCTAGATCTTGTAAGATGTATGAATTTCTACTTAATTATTTTTTTTTTTGTTTGTCTTTTTTTTATGGAGTCATATATCTTAATTTAAGATGGATTTATGTTACTTTTTTTCAAAGGAAAATTTAGTAGGAAAATCCAAGGGTTGCTTCCCCACATTTGTGGAATTCATCCCTAATAAATCCATCAACATAAACTAGTGCATGCCACTCAGAAGAATTTGAGCTAGGCACCTAGTCAAATGTCCAACAACATTTGCAATAATTAGTTAACCTATGTAATTATACCTTCACTAAATCAATAAATTATACATGATGTAATGGTCTAATAATCACTCAATTGACCTAATTGATACTAGTTTTCCAATTGATTGAATTTCAAATTGATTACATAGTGGACTTAACAAAAAAACCAACAATTTTTATGATAGATTAGAATTAACATAAATTAAATAAAAATACAAATAACTAATTATAATTTTCTTAAAACAACTAAATAAATTTACCTTTTATAAATTGAGGATTTCCTAACCCCATAAATATTACATATCATAGATAAATAAAATTGATTAATAACTCAATTATTTGATCCTTAAACTACTCAATATAAATTAAGAATTTTTTCCAAGCCCCTAAATATTACATATTATAGCTAAGTAATATTGATATTACATATTATAGCTAAATAATATTGATTGATGAATCAATTATTTATTTGGTCCCGTTCCCCATCTTATTGGAGACATGGCCTTGCATAACTTTAAGTTCAATCGAGGGTACTTTATGGAAATATGTTGCAACTGCATTCCCCTCATGAAGGTGATTGAAAGCCTTAGTAATTTTTTTTATTTTTTTTTAAACTAGGTTGCTTTACCTACTTTGTCATGTTGATATTCATTGATTATGTAGACTATTGAAAATTGTGTGTAACAGAGCTTTAATGATTGGAAAAACTAAGTGTATAGGAAGTGGAATAAAGTTTGAATGCAAAATGTAATGCTAATTCACCTTCAACCACTTTTTGTTTCCAAATGGTGTATATGCGAGATATTAAATACTTCTTAGACATAACTTTATAATTTTTAATTACGTGTTGGTTAAATAGTTTGCACTTGATTTACTACCATATATTACACATGAAGAGGGATGCATGGATTCAATTTGATAGACTTTACTTGTATTAACATAACTACATAGGTTAGTCAGAGGCACGGACTCAAGAATAAGAGGAAAAAATTAGAAGCACGAGGAAGATGTCATTGAAGAAGAAAAATATAAAAAAATACAAAGCTCGATCCACATCAAGGAGTCGAGGGTCATAATGAAGGATAAACAAATTTATGTGCAAATCAACATCAACAATTAAATAGAAAAGGATGTTGCATAATGTCAATTGACTTTTTTGAAGTTTTAATAGTAGCATCCAAATTGATGTGAATGGTGAAGACAAAGTATTAAATTTGGTATTAATGGTGAAGGCAATATATTCGTATTTGGTACGATTTGATATCTCAAAATTAGGAAGACTTTTATTCAAATCTTGATGTATGGGATTCCAATTATTCCATTGATTTAGGAAGAACTTTTATTCAAATCTTGATGTATGGGATTCCAATTATTCCATGATGTTAATGGATGGTAATTTTTTTCGATTATTGTTTATGAGCAACAATACACATATATGTATATTTCACCCCTATGTATTATCTCTCGAGCTTAATAAAATGCGAGTTAATGTAGAAATTTATGTGTAACTCTTTCAATTTCATGGCTTTGGTGTAGGTTTTTTAATTTAATGTGTGCTTAGCACTTTGGACTATGGATGTTTTCATGAAAGTTGTAGCAATCTCAGTCTTGTAAACACAATGTAGGCACCTTGGTTTGATCATTGGTTTAAGAGAATGTTGATTTGTCTCACTCCCTGAGTCAAATTGGTATTTTTGGGTGTTTTTCCTTTTCCCACAGATTATCCACAACATTCTTTTGCTTACTAGGCAATTTTTTTCCTCTTCAATGGAGCCATACATTCAATTCTACTCCTACCTGAGCAAGTTTACATACTCCTAGGTGTTTTATTTATTTCCTGGGAAAATTCACGTACCCCTGGGCATTTTATTTACTGCTTGGGCAAATTTTCATTCACCTTGTGCATTTTATCCACTGCATGGGTGAATTTGCATTCCTCTTGGGCATTTTATCCATTGCGTGGGAAAAATTACATCCCCCTGGGCATTTTACATTGCCTAGGAGACTTTATTCACTTACCTAACCGATTTTCCCTTGTTGGTCAAACTCCTTTCGTTGCTAGGTCAAGTTTTGTTGGATGGTGTTGTGAATGGGTACAATTATAGTTAGTTGGTTGGAATAACTTACCTTCAACAAGAAAAAAAAAAAAATAGTAAAAGGAGAGGCAAAAGAATCTATTGCTACAAAAGTTGTTAAAGAGGCAATGAATTCAAATTACACAAACAAACATCAATGCAAGAAGCATATGTCTTGATGAGACAGACAAACCATAAGCTTACCATATACAAATCACATGGTATGAAAGAAGGATCATCATAGAACTTGAATGACTTGTCATGGGAAAAGTCTCGAAGAGGGAGAAGATGGAAGAGTTGAGAGACATTGAACGTCAAATCCAAGAAGAAAGTTGGTATTGGAAGAAAATAGAGGATAAGATGGAAAAAGAGCTTGCCAAGCACCAGGACTCCTTCACCACCATGAGGGAAGAATTAGACAAGAGTAGATTGCATCTCTTGCATTTGGGGGATAAATTCATTGAGTCAGATAACTAGTAAGAGGAGTGGTTCACCGAATTCATTGCTCAAGTATACTAATATTTGGTAGCAAAATAAGAGGCCTTGAAGTAGCTAGAAGCAATTGTCTAAGAGACCAAGAAAACCCCTTCCATTTCCATTATTGAATCTAACACCATGATAGAGGAAATCATGGTAAACTCACCTTCCAAGACCCTTTCTCAAGAGACCTTTGGTGACTTTGAAAATCACACTAGAGGCATTGGTTTCAAGCTCATGAGGAAAATGGGCTATGATGGACACGGGATAGGAAAGGAAAGCAAAAGGATTCCGATCCCCATTGTAGCTCAATTGTAATACCCCAGTTTTGAGTCCCCAGATTAATAATGTAATTGTGTATATTTTATGAAAGGTCAGAGTGCCTGTAAAGTTGAAAGGCCAGAGAGACTAGCAATCTCATAATTTGAATATTAATAATAAAAATGAATCGTTGACTGCAGTACTAACAAGGATAGATTTATAGGGGGATATGATTCCATGAGAGAGGGGGGTAAAGGGGATGAGCATTATTACATTTGTATTCACCCATATCAGAATTAATTGGGAAAATTGGTTATGTGGACTTCTTGGGAGGCCATGTGGTGCATTATTGCATTTAATTATATAAACCATGTTTTTGGCCATAGAGAGGCTCCTCAATGATTCCTCAATTATTTTTTGGAATTGTTCCTTTTTCATTTCTTCTTTCTCTTGCTCTTGTTTTGGGAATATAAATGAATTGTTGGAGGTAGAGAGACATTATTAGTTGGTTGTATGTATTTACTGGTTATTTCAAGAAGAAATTGATGTTTGTGTGCATGGGAATGATGTCAGTTGTGAAAGAACTGTCCACATTTGAGAATCCTTAGAATTTCAAGTATTCAAATTTCCTGACCAATATAATTGGAGCCTTGGAAAGAAGTGGAACATCCGAAGGGAAAAAATTGTAGAGAAAGGGGTTCATTTATTTGGGTTGTGTAGGTTGAGGGATAAAGAGAGCTAAAAAACTAGGATTTTTTGTGTGTATGATAAAACTATGAGAGATTGATAGTTGATTGTTGTGTGAAACTTAGAGTTGATGTAGGAACCCATCCTCATGGATTCATAGCCTTGGCTCAGGGGTGGCTTGTTGTAGATAGTGGTATATCGTTTTCAACCATTAATCTACACCTGATCTTTGTCGTCCAATCTAGGGGTTAGAAATGATGCACACTAGGGGTAAGGTGTGGGATAAGACCTATCCATCCTCACAAAAAATGGATGGTTTCCATGTGGAAACTAGTATGGGTGGGGTTGTAATATAAAATAAATAAAGAAAGAAAATAAAACAAAGGAAGAGAGAGCCCCCGGGTTGTAAGGTAGTCAATGGTTGACCATATTGTTAAGGCACTCCGTTATGTGAAGTCACCAGTTCAAAACCCAGTCTTACCTTGTGTGTTGTGTATGGGGAATCATGGGAACACTTGGAGGTTATAGGGGTATAAGTCGGATAAAACGACCACGTCTCATGCGAGTATGTTCCCAACTAGTTGTTGATTCCGCTAGTCACAAAAAAAAATAAAGGAAGAGAGAAGGGAAGAAGAAGAAAGGAGGACGATGAGGTAGGGATAAGGTGGTTGGAGGGTTGACATGGAATCCCCTTATGGTTCCATGTGGAATCAATAAGCAGTCCACCAACATATGCCAGATATGGAAATGATATCTTATGTTTAAAAAAAAACTAAGTCTGGAGCCAAAACAATCTTTTGTCCATAACAAGATTAGAATAAAACAAAATCATATAAAATTTTATAGGTATGTCTGCAACAAGGAGAGATACAAAAGTTCCAGTGAGGGCCATTGGTCATTTCTACTTAAATTCTTCAGAAAGTAGAAAATAGTGGTTTTTAAATATCTAGGTCCATTTTAATGACCAGGGTCCAGATTAAGATGAAAATTTTAGAAATATTTCAAAAGGAAGATACAAAAATACCTAGTGAAGAAATTGGCTAGAATCTAAAGGGTTTGGAATGGGGATGCTGAAACAGGGAAAAATCCACTATTTTAGTTCACTTTTCAAGGAGTCGAGAGTCATAATGAAGGATAAGAAAATCTAGGTGCAAATCAACGATTAAATAGAAAAGGATGCTGCATAATTTCAATTGACTTATTTTGAAGTTTAAATAGTACCATCCAAATTGATATTAATGGTGATGACAATGTATTCAAATTTGTTATTAATGGTGAAGGAAACATATTTGTATTTGGTACGATTTGATATCTAAAATTTAGGAAGAAATTTTATTCAAATCTTGATGTATGGGATTCCAATTATTCCACGATGTCAATGGACAATAAATATTTTCGATTATTGTCTATGAGTAACAATACACATACATGTATATCTCACCCCTGTGTATTATCTCTCGAGCTTAATAAAATGTGATTTAATGTGGAAATTTATGTGTAATTGTTTCAATTTCATGGCTTTGGTGTGGGTTATTTAATTTATTGTGTGCTTGAGAACTCTGGGCTATGGATGTTTTCATGAAATTTGTATCAATCTTAGTCTTGTAAACACAATGTAGGCACCTTGGTTTGATCATTGGTTTAAGAGAATGTTGATTTGTCTCACTTCCTGAGTCGAATTGGTATTGTTGGGTGTTTTTACTTTTCCCACAGACTATCCACAACATTTTTTTTCTTTCTAGGAATTTTTTTTCCTCTTCAATGGAGATGTACATTAATTATACACTTACCTGAGCAAATTTACATACACCTAGGTATTTTATTTATTTCCTTGGAAAATTTACGTACCCCTGGGCATTTTATTTACTTCCTGGGAAAAGTTTCATTCACCCTGTATGTTTTATCCACTACATGGATGAATTTGCATTCCTCCTAGGAATTTTATCCATTGCATGGGAAAATTTACATCCCTCTGGGAATTTTACATTGCCTAGGCGACTTTATTCACTTACCTAACCATTTTTCCCTTTCTCGTCAAATTACTTTCGTTGTTGGGTCAATTTTTTTTTGTCGGTGTTGTGAATGGGTATAATTATAGTTGGTTGGTTGACATAATTTACCTTCAAGAAGCAAAAGAAAATTAGTAAAAGAAGAGGAAAAATAATCTATTTCTACAAAATTTGTTAAAGAGGTAGTGAATTCAAATTATACAAACAAACATCAATTGAACAAGCATATGTTTTGATGAGATAGATAGGCCATAGGCCTACCATATAGAAATCATATGGTATGAGAGAAGGTTCATCATAGAACTTGAATGAGTTTCCATGGGAAAAGTATTGAAGAGGGAGAAGATGGAAGAGTTGAGAGACTTTGATAGTCAAATCCAAGAATAAAGTTGGTATTGGAGGAAAAGAGAGGATAAGATTGAAAAAGAGTTTTCCAAGCACTAGGAATCCTTCACCACCATGAGGGAAGAATTAGACAAGAGTAGATTGCATATCTTGAAGTTGGGGGTGAAATTGATTGAGCCTGATAACTGGTAAGAGGAGAGGTTCACCAAAGTCATTTCTCAAGTATACTAGTATTTGGTAGCAAAAGAAGAGGCCTTGAAGGAGCTAGAAGCAACTGTCCAAGAGACCAAAAAATCCCCTTCCATTGCCACTATTGAATCTAACACCATGATAGAGGAAATCATGGTAAACTCACCTTCCAATATGATTTCTCAAGAAACCTTTGGTGTCTTTGAAAATCACACTATAGGCATTGGTTCCAAGCTCATGAGGAAAATGGTATATGATTGCCAAGGGATAGGCAAGGAAATCCAAGGGATTCTTATTCCCATTGTAGCTCAATTGTGATACTCTAGTTTTGATTCCCTAAATTAATAATGTAATTGTGTATATTTTATGAAAGGTCATAGTGCTTGTAAAGTTGAAAGGCCAAAGAGCCTAACAATGTAATAATTTGAATATTAATAATAAAAATTCATTGTTGACTACATGACGAACAAGGATAGATTTATAGGGGGCCATGATTCCATGAGAGAGGGGGATAAAGGGGATGGAACTTTTATTATATTTTTATTCACCCATCTCATAATTAGTTTGGAAAATTGGTTATGTCATCTTCTTGGGGAGGCCATGTGGTGCATTATTGCATGTAATTATATAAACCATGTTTTTGTTCATAGGGAGGCTCCTCAATGGTTCCTCAATTATTTTTTGGAATTGTTCCTCATTCATTTCTTCTTTCTCTTGTTCTTGTTTTGGGAATGGAAATGAATTATTATTGGTAGAGAGACATTGTTAGTTAGTTGTAGGTATCTACTGGTTATTTCAACAAGAAATTGATGCTTGTGTGCATGGGAATGATGGTTGTTCTGAAAGAACTGCCCACATTTAAGAATCCTTGGAATTTCCAGCATTAAGATTTCCTAACCAATATAATTGGATCCTTGGAAAGAGGTGGACCATCCTGAGGGAGAATATTGTAGAGAAATGGGTTCATTTCTTTGGGTTGTGTAGGTTGAGGAGGGAAGAGAGCTAGCAAAATAGGATTTGTTGTGTGTTTGAGAAAACTATGAGAACTTGATGGGTGATTGTTGTGTGAAACTCAGAGTTGACTTAGGCACCCATCCTCGTCGATTCATAGCCTTGTCTCAGGGGTGGCTTGTTGTAGAGAGTTTATCTGCAATAGAGCCTAAGGTTGGGTGGAATTTCTGGCGTCTATAGCCAATTGATGAAGTTTTCTTTAAAATATAAGTTCTCAGTGTTTCTTGTAAATTATATTCCTGCTATGTATTTAATGTTATCTCCGTGTTGAGTTTATAACATAATTGTTTTTTGTTAATGTTGTGGATGTCCTGATACATTTTTATCTTACAATTCAATCTGTTTCTTGAATATTGCATGTGTTGGTATCATGTTTTTTGTTTTATTAATCTGTATCAAAAATTTGGAATCAATCAAAAGCGTGAATATTTGAGGTACCCTGGTAGTGGGTACGTCACAGATTGGTATCAGAGTGCTGATTGCAGTGCTTGGTCCACATGGGCTGACACACCAGTTGAAAAATTATTATTTTGATAGAGGCCAAACCAAAGGGTGCTTGGGTGGCTGAAGCAAGTTTTCTTGAAATTAAGCATTTTTTTATCATTTTTGGGAAAATTTCAAATTTTTTGTATAGTGACATTAGCGATGATGTGGAGGCCACATGTCAAGTGACATGGTGGTCGTGATGTAGAAGGGACATGGTGGAAGGTCCATGGTGATGGGGCCACTACGATAGGTCCACGATGGAGGGTGCATGGTGGCAGGTCCACGGTGGTAGACCACTAGTAGGGTAGCAGGCTATTGTGGCAAACTGATACCACGATGTTGGAACCTTTGGGAGGTAGTTTGTGAAGTTTATTTTTATCGCGAGATGAATTAGAATGCACCACAGATACCTAGATTTTTATGGTGGTATCGATACCTTTGTTACCATTAACACTCCTCCACCTTGAACTTCTAATACCATTGTCATCCATTAATCTACCCCTGATCTCTATCGTCTAATATGGGGGTCAGGAATGTTGCACACTAGGGATAAGGTGTGGGATGGGACCTACCCATGATCACAACCAATGGATGGTTTCCATGTGGAAACTAGTATGGGTGCGGATGTAATATAAAATAAACAAAGAAATAAAATAAAATAAAGGAAGAGAGAGCCCTTGGGTTGTAGGGAAGTTAGTGATGGAGTGTATTGTTAAGACACTCAGTTATGTGAAGTCATTGGTTCAAAACCTAGGATTACCTTATGTGTTTCATATGGGGCATCATGGGAACAATTGGAGGTTATAGTGGTATAAGTCGAATAACGTGACCACGTGTCACATGAGTATGTGCCCAACTAGTTGTTGATTCTGCTAGTCAAAAAAAATAAAGGAAGAGAGAAGGGAAGAAGAAGAAAGGAGGATGATTAGGTAGGAATAAGGTGGCTGGAGGGGTGACATGAAATCCCCTTAGGGTTCCATGTGGACCCGATAAGAATTCCACCAACATATGACACATATGGAAAGAATATCCTATCCTTAAAAGAAAAATTAGTCTGGAGCCAAAATAATCTTTTGGCCATAACAAGATTAGAAAAACTCAAAATAGGACAAAATTTTATGGTTATGTCTGCAATGAGGAGGGATACAAAAGTGTCAGTGAGGTCCATTGGCCATTTCTACTTAAATTCTTCAGAAAGTACAAATTAGTGGTTTTTAAAGATCTAGGTTCAGTTCAATGACCAGGATCCATATTAAGATGAAATTTTTAGAAAGAGTTCAAAAAGAAAATACAAAAATACCCAATGAAGCAATTGGATAGAATCTAAGGGGTTTGAAATGGGGATGCTGAAACAGGGATAAATCCACTATTTTCGGTCACTTTTTAGGGATTTTTTGGATTTTGAGAGGAAGAAAAGGGACCCCAGATCACAAAAATGTAAAAGTTTAGTTATTCTACATTTTATATACTCATAAATCTATACAAGTTTTCTTTTGTGATTTTGTTTCATAAATACTTAGTTTGGGAGATAAGTCAGTTTTGCTAAAAAATTGCAAGTTTGGAAAAATTGTAAAAAGGAAAAAGTTGCAAATTCTATATTTGTAACACACCCAACCCCCTAATCATCACTTAGGTTGGTGGGATGTTAGTTTTTCCTTTCTTTCCTTGAGACACAAATTCATATTTCATCATTTGTTTAAGAGAAGACTTCTCTTATCACAACATATGCTATATTAAGTATTAAAAATTCATAGATAAGTTCCTCCATTGAGTTTACTAAGGTGACCATGTGCCTAAATGCCCTCAATCGGATGGTCATAATTACTTATCACCATCATATTAATTATATGTGGCTATTTGGGCCCATTCCTGTCGGAATGCTCAATCACCAAGGTTGGCCTTTTATTCATTGGAATTAGTCTAACAGGTCATCCTAAGGGATCCAATGTTCCTCAGTATTAGGGTTCAACGACTATGATTGCATCAAAACTTCTACTTACTTGACGATTACTCTCCACTTAAATGCCCAATCTACTTACTAATGAATGGAACCCATGGAATATACGACCGATATTAAATCTCACCCACACATTTATCAATGGTCCACCTTCATTCTCAGAGTCCCTCCGCATTAGAGCATCTCCACTCTGGTGTCATGGACCACTCCAACCATCTCACTCCAACCACAAACACTTCAAGAGATCAAACAATCCACATTCATTTCATTTGAAACATATTGTATACTTTAGGTTTTACAAGTATTCTCCAGTTAAGGTTCCTGGACCCCCCCTCCTTGGAGCAATTCACATAAAATCCAATGAATGAGATCCCACTAGGCATCTCCCCCTCTATATAAACAATCATCGGACTACCAAGTCATCATATTCCTTCGCAACCTTCCATTCAGGCCTCTGACAACCTTCCCTCTGATGGACTCATGACTCGTATCAACGGTTCTAAAATCATCGATACACTCTCTGATGAATCAACAACTATCATTGACTCAGATTCCCCCCCCATCAGATTCCCAGCATAGCCTTGTACTAGTCCATTGTAACGACTACCTGCTCCAACCAATGGTCAGGATATTCCAGTTAAGTCAATCCAATAGTTGTGAATCCTTTTGGCTTAAAATGTTGGTTTTCTTCATTGAATCAATCCAAATCAAGACTTAACCAATTTGGGGTTCCCTCTAGGGTATTTTCTAAGGTTCTATCAAGCTCAGGAATCCAATTTTAAACTGGCTAAGGAATTCCATTAGGAATTTGGATAATATTTGCATGTCTTCCAAGATTTCCATCTAATACTAGTGATTTTGTCAGGGCTTAAGGTTCCTTGACCTACACAAAGCTTCCAAAATAGCAGGGCACTCCTGTTACTTTGCAAATGAAGGATTTTTCCATATCCTATAAACTTTCCTCTCAAGAGTAAGAAGTTTCGCTGAATATAGGTCCTATGGATCTACAAAGAGACCCTCCTCAATCACTAAGACATCTCCAATGTCAGTTTCTAGGTGAACATTTTATTCATATCATGTAATATTCCCATCAAAGATTTGTAGTCCTCATAGGAATACACCCTACTATCATACTTCTCACATGGATTTATAATTCTAGCATGTAATGAATGGAAACAAAATTACTCCATTTTACTCAGAAACTCAATCATTCCTTAGATACATTGGCATTTCCTATTTAAACCATGAAATAATAGATTTACATCAAACATATTGAGTTAAAACACTTATTTGTTCAATGAATATCAAAAACCAATTGACTGAGAGAGGATGCCTTTCCTTCCAACCTTATGCTATTATGTGGAGAACCCTCCTACAACATGCCATTCCTGTGCCAAGCCATCATATAAAAAGGGGATTGATTTAGTTGGTTTTTAGACTTAGAATGATCCATAAAGGTTACTATCATTCCTCCACTAGCAACATCAAAAGTTTCCCTCTTCCCACTAAGCTTAGGACTTCCACAAGTTTATCAAGTACCCTCCAAAATGGATTTTGTATACACTAGGGATTCCATTTTCTACTACAAAGTCCCTCGACATCCTTCCCTTACTAGTGTCAGTTTATTTCCAATAGATACCAAGTTGTATTCCTTTGTTTCTCCAGTTTGGATATGGTTCTTCTTTGTTCTAGGGTAATCGATAATATTTTGGAAAATATTTCTATTTTCTTCAAGAACATATTTACAATTTCTTCTATTCCTTAGATATGTGCAGGTGAACTCCCCTTTCCATCACATCATCTTTCCATGAGTCTGCTACTCACTTTATCTTCCTTATGTTATTCTCTTGGGTTGACTCCACTCATGTCTCCCCACTTGTTGTTGTGAGATATTCTCCTCATGTTCTCTTCGTCTCTATTTTCTATGTGTTTCACGAGTTTCATCCTCTACGTGTAATCTGTGTCTACTGCTCTCCTTCTCCTCTTGTACATTTGGTGATGTTTTCCACTTTTGGCCTCTTCTTCCACCCAATCCTTGGGATTCCCATGGATTTTGTCAGACGCAACTTCCAGTCAGGGATCCAAATTTTGAAGGGGAAATCCAAGGGATGTACTTCTGTTAGGTTTTTTAGTTGACCCTTTCCTCTTCAAGAGATCAATTTTTTCAGTTGTTATAATTGCTTAAAACACCAATCCTGCTTACCATAACTAGTCATGTGGATCCATGCAAATTAAAGTACGCTGACATATGTGTATTAATGGTTTTTATATGTAAGATGGAATGATGGATGAGATTCCCAATTTATTCATAGAACCCTCTCCATTCCACCTCATCACTCCACCTCACCATTCCACCTTACCAATCCCACTTCATGAATTACCACTTGCGATATCATGGAGAGTACTCAAGGATTTTCCTTCTCAATCAACTCTATGATGTTTTTCATTAATAAAAAATTAATTACATGCTTCATAATTACATTATATGAAGATTTAACATAATTATAGTCATGGGGGAAAACAAGGTGTTACAATATTTTTGAAAAATCCTACTGGAGGAATAGATGGATAATATTAAAGTTGATCTATGTTCACCATAATTAGTATTATCGGTTCCCACTACAAAAAATTTCTTGGTTCTTGATGGATTTTCTTCTACAGTTGGCATAAGTTTCCTCTTAGTCAAAGTGCACCAGTGGAGAATAGTCATTGGAAAGATGATTTAGAGGAGACTGATATTTAAATATTATAATTTGGAGAAGTGTGATATGATTCTTCATGAATTGCGAAGAAGGACCTATAACATTAATTGATTTTTTTTTTATAATATGCATAACTCTAACAAAAATGGTTGCTTGCATATTTTGTAGAAATAGAGGTAGAAGTAGATCAATTCAAGATCATGATTGAAGATCAGATGAATGAAGGATGCACAAGGAGCCTATAGTAATGAAATATAAGCTAAAGGACTAAATATTATTGTAGGTAACGAGAAGACAAAATCTAATGGACATAGGAGTAGGGTGGAGACAACATAATTGGTAGAGACTATGATGCGTTTGAGAATGGAAGTGCATAGTTATGGAGATAATAATGAGAAGATAATAAGATATCAGGAGGAACACAATTAAATCAATACTCAGTTGATGCAAAACCTAATCCAGTTGGATAAGGCTCAAGACATGAAGAAGAATTCAGACCTAATGGAATGAGAGATAAACACATAGGACCCATGCACTCAAGAAGTTCTAGTAGATCTCAAAGATATCATTACTCACGTACTAATTCATCTAGGAAGTTTTATGCATCTGAAGAGTCAAGGAGCATCCCATAAGTCTCTTCTATTAGTAATCAAAGAAGAATCTATGAGTTGGACAACTTGCAAGGGGAACTTAGGAAGCTTAAGCCACTATCATTTGATGGTGAAAGAAAAAGGGGAGATGATGTTGAAGCATGGTTTCTTGGAATTGGAAAATATTTTTAGTTTCATAGCTATTCCTATAGCCTAGAAACCAATGTTTTCATATCCCATTTGCATGTAAAATCTTCTATGTGGTGGGATCAATTGAAGAAATTCAAGGACATTTATGAGAATAGGATTTCTTGGAAGCAATTCAAGAAATATTTCTAATAAGAGAATCTTTCACATAACTATTATGACAAGAAGATGCATCATTTATTTGAACTCAAGATGGGAATCATGACCATGGAAGAATATGAAAACAAGTTCTTGGAGCTGCTGAGGTATGTGTGTTTTATCAAATATGAGAAGGTGAAAGTACACATGTTTCTAAGTGGACTTCCATATTTCTATAAAGAAAATATTCAATTTGACGAACCCATATCTTTGAGAGAGACCATTAGAAAGGACAAGTACCTGTATGAGAAAAGAAAAGGAAGAAAACTTTTCATAAATCTTGGAAGGATAAGAAGAAGGAGAAACTGAATCAAAGAAGGAAGGGATTCAACCCTCCTTTAGGTAGAAATAGTCCTAATACATGTCAACAAAATTATCCTGCTAAGAATGAATCCAAGATGGAATATTCCTTGGGAAAAGAGGACGTCTATCAATAAAATGTTGGGGATATAAAGAAGATCACATGTAAAAATATTTCCCTCATAGAGAATAAAAAATGAGGAACTTTCACAACATTCAAGAGACTACTATAATGGAAGACATGGGAATAAATATTCCAAGGATATATGCAACCTTAGAAGATAACAAAGCAAAGCATCAATCCCATATGATTCAAGTGGAAGGTAAGATTATAAATCAACCTATTTATATTTTAATTGATTCAGGAGAAATCCATAGTTACATTTATCCTAAAGTAGTGGACATATTTCATTTGATGAAAAGTAAACTTGAAATATCATGGTTGGTTTAGCTAGCCACTAAAACCAAAAGAATGTTCAATGGAACTTTCATAGGTTTCCCAATGTCTGAATGGAGTAAATACAAATGTTGATCGGAATATCATACCATTAGGATATTATGATATCATGATTTGTTAAGAACCAAATATCAATATAGCATAGAAAATCCTCAAAAAAAGTACTCAAGGCCTTGAAAAAGAGATAATTTCAGATAATAAGCCTCTTCGAGGGGGAAACCTCCTTTTACCCCACTTAAATGTTCAAGTACAAGATG
>ML808034.1:174044-186902 GCA_009831015.1 Picea engelmannii
TGGCCAAGTATCACTTTTGAACCTTGATTTTGAGGTGGTTCTGCTAGACAATATTTCTTCTATTGTATCTCCCAAGTTTCGGCCCTTCTGGGTATGAAACTTTATTTTATGTATTTCTCTGATATTTCTTCTCTACAATGCCACAGGTATGATCAATATTGGATGAGCCAAGTGGAATTTACGGTAACTTCCCCACAACTTGCCAATTTTTGTCCTTTCCAGGAGATCTCACTTGTATAGTGTCCCCCACACAAAATAATTGATATAAAATTCTGAAACTCGCACCAGAAATACTAGAAACTGTCCATGATCCAATGAAACCAGTCCCACACAATTTGGATACTCTAGGAAGAAGTTATGATTGTTTTACCTAGAACACCTTCTTGAGACTAGTCAATAGGACTAGTCAGATACCCTATCTTACACAGGGTGTATCTACAAATGTAAGATGACCCAGAAGCTAAACTTTTTACCACAGATACCTTACTAATTTCTGTAAATAGCCTCTGGAGTTTCGGGTCTGAAACATTACATAAAAGTTTTTATAGCGAAAATTCCACAATGACTTATTTTAGGATGATTCCAGAACCCTATCTTCTACAGGCTGTATCTCCAAAATTATAAGGCCTCAGGAGATGAATTTTGAACCCAACGTACCTTGATCCGTCTACTAAACATTTTCCAAGTTGTTTCTTCTGAAACATTGTAGAAAAAAATTTATAGCTAAAATTCCAAGGTGTCTCAGATGTAGCAGTGAAACCCCAAGACCTTGAGCTTTGATACCATATGTTAAGAACCAAATATCAATATAGCATAGAAAATCCTCAGAAAAAGTACTCAATGCCTTGAAAAGGAGATAATTTCAGATAATAAACCTCTTCGAGGGGGCAACCTCCTTTTACCCCACTTAAATGTTCAAGTACAAGATGATTCGAAATGAAAATGGGTCCTTGGTATATATAGGAGACTAGGAGGTATAATTACAACTAATGGCCTAAAGCCGACATAAATAAAGTAACATTACTAATATAATATGCCCCAATTAAGGGGTAATGAGCCAATATTAGGGCTTAACATGATTGGAATGGATTGGTTGGACACACATCATGGTATCCTAGATTGTCATAATAAGACATTTACATATCTTAATGACGAAGGAAAGTAGAGCATGGTACAAGGAATTCCAAGACCTATTTCTATAAGGAATATTTCATCCTTACAACTAAAGAGATGTTTTAGGAAAGGATGCCAATTGTATGAAACTCATGTGGAGGAGCTATACCAAACCAAAGGGCCAAGTCTTGAATATGTTTTCAGTATTGTAAGACTTTGAGGATGTATTCAAAGAAATACCATGATTGCCACCAAAGAGGAATATATATTTCTCTATTGATTTAGTACCCAAAGTTTCCCCAATATCAAATAATCCTTATAGAATCAGTACACCATAATTAAAATAATTATAAATAAAACTAGAAGAATTATTGAAGAAAGGGTACATACACCCAAGTGTTTCACTTTGGGGAGCACCAATACTCTTTGTGAAAAATAAATATGGAATGTTTAGGTTATGTATTGACTTTAGAAAGGTGAATAAAGCCACTATAAAGAAAAAATAACCTCTACCCAGAATTGATGACCTATTTGATCAACTAAAAGGAGCAAAGATATTTTCAATGATAGACCTAAGATTATAATATCACCAAGTGAGAATAAAGGAAGAATACATCAGTAAGAAAATTTTTATAACTAGGTTTGGGCATTATGAATTTGTAGTGGTGCCATTTGGACTGACAAATGCACCGACTGTCTTTATGTTCTTAATGAATGGCACATTCAGAAACTACCTGAATAAGTTTTTCATTGTGTTATTGGCTGACATACTTATATATTCCAAGATAGAGGAGGAACATGAACAACACTTGATATTGGTACTACAAGTGCTAAAAGAGAATCATTTGTATGCTAAGCTAAGAAAGTTCTCTTTTTACCAAGAGAAGATCCATTATTTGGGGCACATTATTTCATAGAAAGGCATAGTAGTGGATCCAGAGAATATTGAATTCATTAGGGGATGGTTAACACCAAATAATGTCTTATAAGTTAGATATTTTATGGGATTAGACAAATACTACAAGAGTTTTATAGCAGGTTTCTCTAAAATTTCTCATCCCATCAATTATTTACAAAAGAAGGGAATTGAGTTTGAATGGACAGTAGAGCGTGAAGAAAGTTTTCATTTATTGAAAGATTCACTAACTAGTGCACCTATTTTGAAGATTGTTGATCCAAATGAAAATTGTGTGGTATGTACAGATGCATGCAAACAAGGACTTGGTGGAGTCCTCACTCAGAATGGATATGTCATTGGTTATGAGTCCAAAAAGGTTAAAGAACACGAGAGGAATTATGCCACACTTGATTTCGATCTTGCTGCCATAGACTTCAAGGATGATTTTAGGGGCTAAATTATGTTCATGGGCTAATTTTCCATGTTTTTTCCAAAAACGTGATTCACTATTTTAAAAATGATTCACCCAAATTATATAGGATAAAATTATTTTACCTTAAAAATTGACAAAATTTTATAAAAACTATATTAAATCCTTAGAAATTTGAATATATTTACAAAAATATCGCCAATAATTTATAGTTGGCATATGAAGGATTAGTAATATTATCCAAGGTTTCTACATTTTAAAATAAATTTCCATCCTTAAAATCATCCTTGGCCATAGTTCATGCATTAAAGATGTGGAGGCATTATTTAATGGGGAAGAAATTTTAATTAAGGACAGACCATAGTGGTCTAAAATATTTGTTTGAACAACCAACATGAAATGTGAGGTAAACAAGATGGATGGAATTTTTAAGTGAGTATGATTTCGACATCAAACATATCAAAGGAAAAGAGAATAAATTTGTTGATGCACTCAACAGAAGGGTGCATATCATGCATGCTACAACCATTAATATGCATCAATCAGATTTAAAGAGCATAATTTTAGATGATTCTATTACAGACCAACATTACCTACACGTGAAAGAAAGATTACAATAGGAAGATGTAAAACATAAATTTAAATAATATAAGATGAAAGAAGATGGTGTACTTATGTATAAAAACATAATTTATGTTCCTAATTATGGAGAACTAAGGAATTTGATGTTAAAATAAATGCATAATTTTCCATATGCCAAACATCCTGGTTACCAGAAAACAACTGCAACAATGAGAAACAAATGTGTTTTTCCAAGAATGAAGAAGGATGTTTCTGATTAAATTTCCAGATGCATGGAATGTCAAAGAGTGAAGGCTAAGCATAGACACCTAGTATAGTTGCTATAACCATTGCCAATCCTAGAGTGGAAATGTGAAGTAGTAACCATTGATTTTATTACTAAATTGCCTAGGACGACAAGGCCACATGATTCAATAATGGTAGTCATGGATAAATTAAAAAGGTTGTATTTTTTATTCTAGTAAAGATGACTCATAAGACAACTAATATTGTAGAAATTTAAATGAAGAAAATTTCTAGGTTGCCTTGAGTACCTAAGGCAATTGTTTCTGACAGAGATATACAATTTACTTCAAACTTTTGGAGAGAATTGTTTAAGGGATTTGGTACAAATCTAAATTTTAGTACAACATACCATCCACAATTAGATGGAAAGACAGAGAGATTTAACCAAGTGATTGAAGACATATTAAGAATGAATGTGATGGATAAGCCATATAAGTGGGAAGAATATTTTCATTTGGTTGAGTTTGCCTACAACAATGGGTATCAATATTCATTGAAGATGATCCCATTTGAAGCTCTATATGGTAGGAAACACAATACTCTACTAAGTTGGGAAAATCCAACAGACAAAGTGGTAGTTGGACTAGAATTGCTAAAGGAGATGGTTAAAATTAAGCATGATTTGAAGGTAACACAAGATAGGAAAATGATTTATGCAGATAAGAGAAGGATAGATAAAGAATTTAAAGTGGGAGATTATGTATTTTTGAAAGTGAAGCCCAAGAAAATATCATTGATATTGGGAAACTATACTAAGCTAGCAGCTAGATTTTGTGGTCCATTTGAAATATTGGATAGAATAGGGTCAGATCCATACATGATTGCATTCCATGATTCCATGAATGTTCATAGTGTATTTCATGTAACTTTTATGAAGAATTATGTGCATGATCCTAACCATGACATTGGATGAACTTTGATTTAGGTGGAGCCATAAGGAGACTTTCAGGTACAACCAATGCATATATTGGACATGAAGGTCATGGTGCTCCTAAATAAAGCCATAGGGAAGGTGATAGTCCAATGGACATGATACAACCCTGAAAAAGTGACATTTTAGTTGGAAGATGTCGAATAACTGAGAGGGGGGTTGAATTAGCAATAGATATTTTTAATCCTTTTAACCATAATATGAAAGTGTTATTTATGTTTATGATCAATATAGAATTATCATCCAATAAGTGCAGAGTAAATAAACCATGAAAAAATGAACAATCATATACATACACAGTACACCAATATTTTTTACGTGGAAACCAAATGCGGGAGAAAACCATGGAATGATTTTTCTTATTTTTATTTAAGAATTACAATCATTGGAAGCACCAACTTCCTTTGTTTTCCAGTTGCAACTGGAAGGAGGCTCCAACCTCCTATTTTCAGGCTACAACCTGAGGGAAGCTCCAACTTCCCAATTCTATGGCTACAACCAGAAGGAAGCTACAACCCCCTATGTTCTCCGACTACAACCGAAAGGTGGATACAAACACCTATCCTTGCCCCATCCAACCTCCATGAAATATAAGTGCCAAATGTTGAAACTGGATATGTCATTGTCACAACCTGTTCTGTCAAATATGTCATAAAGAAACCTGTCACTGTATACTCATCAACCAACCTGATCTGATCACATATACCTCAAATACTATGCCACAAGTCTGTACCTCAAACCATGTGCTAGAACCTCACTATTATAAAACCTCTATCTGTACCAATAAATTCAGCAACGTAACTCAACCAAAATCCATCAAATATGAAACAATAATAAACTTCATTAGATCTGCCTCAGATCAACTCTACAACAAGCCTTAAACTTCGAAGAGGGCATCCAATAGATTTACTAGGAAAACCCTCAACCAAATTCATAAATTAAACACTACACATATGAAAACCATACCTTTTTTCTTCTTGTAGCATTCTCTTGCTGTGGTTTTGCTGTCGTGATTCTGTTGTCGCGAATTTGCTACCATGATTTTTCTACCGCAGTTTTTATGCCATGATTTTTCTGCCGCACTTTTTCTGCCACGGTTTTTATGTCGTGGTTTTTCTGCTGCACTTTTTCTGCCACACTTTTCTTGCCACGATTTTTCTGCCACACTTTTTCTGCTACAATTTTACTGCCACGATTTTTCTTCCGCACTTTTCCTGCCGCACTTTTTCTGCCACACTTTTCTCTATCAATAATGCTTGCCCAAATAACCTTTCACAAAATAGATATTCAATGATATTCAATAGGTGCCAATGGGAGATGTTTTCTCTCTTATTTATACTTCCATGTAACTTCCTCTAGAAGTATCAACTTTTGTCCACTTAACCACTTTGTCCACTTAGCCACTTTGTCCACTTAACATAACCACTTTGTCCACTTAACTTGATCACTTTCCATAAATAGTAAGTTCTCCACTGCTAGTTGCAATTAACTTTATTACTTAATTAATTTCTTTTGCAACCACTTTGACTTATCCATAAATAGTAAACTCACCACTTCTTGTTGCAACCACTTTATTATTTAAATAATTTATCTTTGTAACCACTTTAACTAATTCATTATTTAAATAATTTATCTTTACTCACAACTTCTTGTTGCAACTAACTTTTCTATAATTAGTCAATTCATAACTTATTTGCCCTTAACTAACTTCTTGTTGCAACCACTTTATTATTTAATATATTTCTTGGTCAACCACTTTGACTATTCAATCTTCCCATCACAACTAATTTACCATAATTACCAAACTCACAACTTCTTGTTACAACTAATTTATTTTTAATTATTTTCTTAATGCAACAACTATACCCATGGATAAGTCCTTATTTCACCCACTTGAATAGTCAAGTTCTTCTAGGAGATTTTAGAAATAATTTGACTTATTTGACCTTCTAGATAACTCATGAGGGTTCTCCACTTCACGAGGTCATAAATCTCTAACCATGAGGAGTTATGTAACGTTCCGCATATCAATGGAAATTGAATGACATGTACTATCCATGTAGAATAATATTACCTACAAATATATTAAACTTCATAACATTATACATCAATCAAAATGAAGTCCCTTAATCATATTGTTTGGGCTACCAAAATTTTCTATCGGACTTGCTTCAAGGGTTGACATCAATGAAAACCAACCTAATTAATCAACAATATCCCCCTTTGGCATTGATGGAAACACTCTGATGCAATGTTGAAGTCATATCGCTTATGCTCCCCCTGTGACCATCGCTCCCCTTGAACCATGCCTCTATTCTCTCTCTCCAAGAATCTAACTTGCTATTCTGCATCTGATAAATCTCTCCCCCTCTGACATTAATGACAAAGGTAAATTCTCGTCTAGGGCTTCTCCCCCTAACTGAAATGTCCTTGGGGATGCTACCCTTGACTGAAATCTTCTTGAAACTGCTCCCCCAACTTGAACTATCATATTTATGGTGTTTCCTTATGTAAATCTAAGATATATAAGATAAGCATTCAAAAGAATTCATTTTGGATTAGAAAATACTCTGAGCCTCTGGCGAAGATACTCAAAGGCTTCCCTTGGAAGCGATTTTGTAAATATATCTGCCACTTGTTCTTTTGTTCCCACATATTCAACTCTGGTGTTCTTCTTTGCAACCTATTCCCATAGAAAGTGATACTTGATTGGAATATTCTTCATCTTGGAGGGCACCACCGAGTTCTTTGAGATACTAATGGTGCTTATTTATCACAATAGAATGGAATGAGCTCATCATACTAAACTTGTATATCTGCCATATTTTGTTTCATCCATAGAACCTCTATACAACATGTTGTTGCTGCAATATACTCTGCTTTGGTTGTAGATAATGATAATGATGATTGTTTCTTTCTTAGACAAGATACTAAACACTCACCCAAGTAGAACATTGCTCCACTGGTGCTTCATCGGTCATCAATGAAACCTTCCCAATCTACATGTGTGTAGGAAATAAGTGATAAATCCTTTCCTTTTGAATAGCATAATCTAAACTCTTATGTACCCTTGAGATATATGAATATCCTCTTTACTGCTAGAACATGTGATTACTTTGGTGCTTCTTGAACTATTTCCACATGTCCAACTACCTACATTACATATGGTTTGGATGTTGTCACATAAAGTAAGCTGCAAAACATTGACCTGTACTACCTCTGATCTATAGACTTTGAATCATCATCTTTACTTAACTTGCAACTGGTTTGCATAGGAGTACTGACTAGTTTGAAATCTTCCATTACAAACCTCTTTAGCATTTCTCTGATATACTTGGTTGAGAAATAGAAATTCCTTGGTTTCTTTAACATATCTAAAGACCCATAAAGAAGGATAGTTCTCCAAGTAATGATTTCAAATTCATTCTGCATATCCTTTGGAAATTTCTGGTTCAACCTGTCATCATCACTTCCAAAAATAATATCATCAACATAAACTTCAATTAATAAAATACTATATTGAGGTACCTTTATGTAGAGGTTTTTGTCTGCATTTCATTTCCTAAACCCTTGTTGTTGTAAGTATCTGTCTAGTCTGAAATACCTTGCTCTGGGGGCCTATTTGAGACCACACAATGCCTTCTTGAATCTGCAAATATAATCTTTATTTTTTTATAACTAAAATCCTTTCGGTTTCTCAATGTAGACTTATTCTTCTAGTTCTCCATTCAAAAAAGTTGATTTCACGTCCATCTGATAAACTTTAATATTGTTTGAACATGCATAATCTAGTATCAATCTGATTGTTTCCATTTTGGCAACCAGGGAAAATGTCTCTTCAAATTTGATACCTTCAACCTATGCGTAGTAATGGGCAAAATCCTCGTATATTAGGTCTAGGTATAGGAAGAGCACTGACTTCCCTTAAAATACTATTCTACCCTTAGGCTACCCCAAAACTATCTAAAATGAATGATGTTGGCACATGGGCAGACCCAGGGTTCAATGCTTCAACAAAACACCAACAAAACCCTAACTACCAGCCCTTTCGGCAACACCTGCAAAGCAGATGAAGTCTCACCCGAGGTAGAGGTAGGGGGGTTGTAGGACCCATGTGTCTACAACCTAGTTGGGACATAGATTTGTGATCACAACACTCAATAGAGCACTTAGACAACAATATGCATTAGGTTATGATTATTATTCACATCGTAGATTAACCCTTATTATAGATTAGTGCAATAGCAATCAAGATCTAACCCTTAAAACCTCTTAGCACATAGCATAAGCTCAAATCTAACATTCATCATACATAAAGAACTAAGCATCCATAGATCTATCTATCATATATCAAGATCAGTGCACTAAGCAGATAAATACATAAATAATATGAACAACATTACACAAAGCACATCAACAAAGGATATACGTGGTTCACCCCAGTGTGGGGCTACGTCCACCACCTTCTTCTTCTTCTTTATTAGTCTTCAAGCCTCTTACATTCCTATGCTTCTATGCACAAAGCCATAGAGCCAACTCCACAAAGGACAAGAGATCTGGGCGCACCTCGCCATATCCTCCTTCTTCGAATTAGGTCTGGGTACAAATCCTTACACAATCTGTGCACAAAGCCTCTTACAATCACTTGCACTTAGATCTGCAAGTCTTAACATACTCTAGTTGTGCACTAAGCCAATGAAATATCCTACTTACATCGCCTAGCTACTTATTTATACATTAAAAAATGCCTAAGAATGGGTAAACCCATCAACCGACATCCCATACCCGTTACATAAACCCTAAAATCCCACAAATCCTACAAAATGGGCGAGATCCCGCGATCTCCACTTTGCCCGAGCGCTCCGTCTTCAACCAGCCTATCGAAGTCTCAAAAATGGTCAAACACGACCAATGTTTCCTCAAAACTTGGTTGAGTGCCAGCAAATGAGAAGAGAGAGGAAAGAAGGTCAATAGGTGCACCTTTAGTCCTTGTGGATGGTCTATACCTCTTTCTCCTTTGCAACTTCCTAGATTGCGGGTATCCTCCCAAAGATGACCTGCAAAATCTTAGAAAAATGATGTTACAACATAAACGATCTCTACTTATCACTTTCAATGTTTAGATATAGACATAAATGCATAAATCAATAAAATCATATAGACATAATGTTTTGGTACAAGAATGAACTATTTTATTCAATAATAAGATTACAATGATTACAACCTTCGTTGGAAATCGCTCCACGAACTAGGTCTAGGCTCCTCTATTGTGTCTCCGAGTGAATCAATCCCATGCAAGCCTTGTAGAACCAAATTATCACTTGGGAAAGGAGAAAGGGTTGGAGGGGAATACTAAGGCCAAAACTTAGAATAGGATGCAAAACTTAGGCTAAGAAGGGGAAGGGATTTTGGTAGTGTTTTCTTATTCTCTTTCTTGTCTTCTCAAATGAGACCCCAAGACCTCTTTTTATATGAGAAAAATATGGTTATTCGAATTGGGGACAAGATACAATGGGTAAAATGGTTGGGAAACCCTCTATAGCCTATAAACTCCGCCAAATTCCTTGCAATTTTATATTTTTTGCAAATTTTGGAGGTAAACATCGGCTAACTAGCATGCATATTGCGTATGTCCGCGAGCCAACTAGTATGGAGCATGCATGTGTATGCAGGCTATCAGGTCAGCAAAGAACACACACTTTCCAATTTTATATTTTTAAGAAGAAGCCTCAACATTATTTTGGAAAAGTGTGTAAGTGGAAAGGCCAATGTCATGTATGCATAGGTAAGGAATTTTTGGAATAAAACAAATGCTCCTTAATGTGTGAGGTCAGACGAGTAGCTTATGGATGAAATACATTACAATATATTTACCAATGGGAAAGAATGAAGTTGAGTGAGCCTAGAACGAGTGTTCGGGAGCGTTCCATCTGCAAGACAATGATAATCTCTCTTAGGCGAGCATACCCATGCTCGAGATGAACTAAGAATCGCTTCCAATCAAGTACACTACAAATCCATGTCACATATGACTGTTAGAAAAAATATAAGTGTCCATATAAAGTGGATCCCTAAGAAATACACAACGGATATACATCTCAAGATCATCTGATGATATACAAGTACAATATGATATGCATATTCAAGAAGCATGAATTCATGTGGCTGGAGATAAGGACTTCATTGCTCGAGCAACAACTTCAAGATATTCCAAAGCTCAGGTAGGAGTACAATAGGAGTTTAATAATCACTACCCCAAGGCCTTGAACATGTCGTCGGGGAAATACTAGAGGATGGGGAAATACTAGAGGATCTCGATCATCAGGCGCAAAAATTCATTGATTTTGAATCCAAAATTGATTGGACTCTCGAGATGGTCAACTCATGGAAGGCAAGAGATAAACTGCAGAATGGTTGACACAGGTTGGATAAAACTTCCCTTGGAAAAAAACACAAAAGAATGATGAGACTCAGGAAGCGTAATATTGACATAAGTCTGTGATACAAGAGGCACCACAAACTCTCCATATTTTTGGAAGAGTAACGAAATGGAGGAGGACCCAACTCTATGTAACGAGAACAACTTCCTAAAGTCATACTAGATCCCAATGCTTGGCGAAAAAACAAAAGAATGTGCTTTGTCCAAGGGAGACTATATTGCTGCTGAAAAAAGAGAATATATATCCCGTCCCCTCTTTTTGGAATATTTGAATTTTTTGTCTTTTTCAAATTTTTAATGATCTTGAAAAAGAATAAAATAATTCTACTTTACAAAGGAGCATCAAGTATTGCGGGTGAGAAAACTAGTTCCAAGCACATGGAACATATTGATACTCGGGTCAAGGAGACATGTGAAGGATAAGGACACTCGGGAAAATTCCTCCATGGGTCAAGGTGTTAGATCTCAAGGGAAAAAGTGTTGCAAAGATTGCATTTAAGGAATTCTTTGAAGGTTTAGTTAATAGAAACATGAAGCCGACATTGGTTCAAATATGCAAGGATGAGACATACGATGCGATGAAGTATGACACAAGAAGACTCCTTCATGTGAAGTTTTACAAGCCCATAGAAAGTAAGATCGATGGTTTTTCACGTTTAGAGAGTCTGAAAAACACTAAAAGAAGACTCCAGATAGTTCCTTTTTCGTAACTAGTCCAGTTGGTTTGAAAAGGATTAAAATTATACCAAAAGGACGTCTCTTCAAAATCATTTTAACGAGTGTGAATGAGATAAGATCACTCGACTATCTTTCAATTTTAAGGAGTCTTAAAAGAGCTTAACTATGGACTCACAACCTTTCTCTAAGTTTAGTCTCCTTAGCCCTAAAAATTATAAAATATAACTTAGGATAACTCTCTCGGTGATACATGTCTCTCGAGGTGTACCTTTTTTCCTGGATAATCTATTGGCCGGAAAAAGTGTTGAACTTATGCCAAATATATATTCCTTCTGGACCAATTAACAAGTGTGAAAGGAACAAGGTCACTCCATGATCTTTTCATATTTAGGGAGTCTGAAAATAGCTTAATTATGGACTCCGAGGGGGTTCCTTTTTCGTAAGTAATCTCCAAAGCCTGAAAAAAAGAGATAAACCAAAACCAAGGAGAATCCCCCTTTTTTGAAAATTTAGTCCCTCAAGCCCGAAAAGGGTTAAACTTACGCTTGAGAATGCTCTCCTAGCGAACTGAAGCTCCTATGACATACCTTTATTTGTAAATTAATCGTTCGGACCGAAAAAGGGGTAAACTATCACCAGACAAATGTTCCTTCAAATTTTGGTTTGACGAGCGTGAAGGGCAAAAATATCGCTCGACAATATTTTCAATTTAAGAGAGTCTGAAAAGGGATTAAATAATAATCCAGGGGGTATTATTTTCTTAAGTAATCCAAACAAGATCGAAAATAATAAATAAGTTCTCGTTAGATGTCACTTTCAAAGTTTAAGTGAGCTTGAAAGAACACAAACCATGCTCTATGGGAGTCCCATGGGTATAGGCTAGAAAAATAATGAAGAAGAAGGATGAGGTTTCAACACAAAGTCATGGAGGGACTAAAAGGGACTCTTGTGCCTATGAAGTACTTCGAAATGGGAACTGTTGGTCACTATAATTGCTTAATTAATTTTAAACAACTAAGTGAAACATAAATTATCAACCCAGGGAAGTCTTTTGTTTCAAAGATAACTGCGCACTATATATGCTCAATTCCAAAAGCAGCTTAGTGTTGTAGTAAAGAAACTTATACTAATCTTACTTGCTCAAATAAACTGAAGTTCTGTATTCAATTACAGGAAAGTAACTTCCCTATTGCAAACCTTTAAAGATCAATTTAAGAATCCTGGATTACATTTAAAACAATACTTGCAATGGGAAAGAACAACTATTCTGCAATTAGAGAACAAGACCCTTACTCTCAACAGAGACTTCAGTATTAACACTCTTTCATGAAAATAACAATGCAGAAAACAATTAACTCTAATTGACAGAAAACAAAGCCACTTAGTTCCTTTCTTTCTAAGCAGGATCTTTGAGCCTTACTTCTGTTAGCACACTTGTGAGGTTGAGGTTTACAGAGACAGAGCAGTCTGATCCCTTCCTTTCTGAGCAGGGATTACTAACC
>ML808034.1:188066-241584 GCA_009831015.1 Picea engelmannii
CACTTCTAATCAATAGTTAAGTACGAGAGTGATGTAAAATATCATGCAAAACAGATTAAGCATATAGTAATGAGAAAGGACGTTGTATACCTTTGATATGATCAGACAAAGTGATAGTATAGGTTCAAATGTAGGTGATCAAGTTTATAATAATGGCAAAAAGTATAGGCAAAAAGGTGCATAGTGTGGTCCTAACAGGAACCAAATGGAAAACAAGGCTCTAACTAGGATTCCCATGGAAGGAAGGCTATACCATATAAAGTACGACACATTGATCAAAAAGGAAGATTAGTGTCGCAATTCAGTGGGGTTGATCCGAAGGAAAAATGAACCAGGAAATGGATAATGAAAAAATGACAGTAGGGAAAAACCTAACCTATATTCCATTTTCGAGGTCAATACTTGTCAGAACGGATCGATACGATGAAAAAATGTCAAAGAAAAAAATTTCTCCAAGATTCTGCATATAAATCTAGTAACACTCATCCAGAAGTTAATAAATCCAATATAGATAGAAACTTCATAAAATAAGAGGAGCTAGCAAATGAAAAAATTGAAAACACCAAACCAGGAATGTACAATATGGTACAAGGAAATGCACAACCTTATGGATCATGCAGAGTACTAATTCAGGTAGAGCCCGCTGATAGGCTCTGACTAAGAGTCTCTTTGATAGTTAACCTGGAAAGTCTCCCAAAAGGGAAGAAAACACAAACCACGGTGTAAGTATTTCCATGGTATATAAACCGTAGTCATGGATTCAATGATATCCTCATCCGAAGACAAATCAATATCCGATAGATCACGTGAACAAGGAGGGTCAACAGACCCAAAGGGTGAAGCAAAATGACCATAATCCATATGACGATGGAGGTTATGATCAAGACTAGGAGAGTCTATCGGCGAAGAATTAGAAGAATGAGGACTTGAGGATCTACAAAAAATGAGATCAGACTCAAAAGGAAACTAAAGATCACTCGGACCAAGAGGGGGAAGTAAGGGCTCCCATGCCCCTATTGGATAAACCAATGGATCAATTGTTGAGACCAAATCTCAAGAAGGAAAATGTGAGTGAACAAGTTCCTTCTCAGGAGCAATTGAACACCAAGGATAAGATGCCACATAATTAATCTGTGGTAGGATAGAGTCTACATGAATATTAGGAACATATAAAAGGGAATCTTGAACTAATGCCGAATTAGGATGGTGATTATCATATGCCAGCTGGTTGATAGTGACAATTCTTCTATTGTGAGGGAAATGCATCACCCAAAAGAGCGTAGACACCACAATGTACATAACATATACATAATCACGCCTGAGAAGCATATTGAAATATAACGGGGCTTGCATCACTATAACATCGACAAGGAGATTATTCCCACCTAATGAGATAGGAAACTGAGGAAGAATCCCTAAATATTGACTAGGATGTCTGTCAAAATCCAACAACTCATGTGATGTAGACACAAGCTCAAGAGAACCCAAAGATTGCCAAGATAAGGAGGATAAAATACTTGTAGAGGCTCCTTCATCTACAATACATTAGTAATTTTTTTTTCAATTAACTTCAAACCTTATTTGAAAGGGTGCAGAAGAAGGAAGATGAGGCTTAACAAGGTCATTCCGATCAAATGAAACAATCCTAAGACTTAGAGGGGGTGTGCTTGAAGTGAGTGGAATACCCCTTTGTTCTCAAAGTACTGAAATGGAAATGTTAAAAACATAGTCAGTAGACACATCACTCCCAAAGAGAAGAGTGGGATCAACCAAAGATTGCATCGGCATGACCACTTTGGTAGACTCAACACTCTCCAAGAGAAGAGTGGGATTAACCAAAGATTGCATTGACATGACCACTTTCTCAACCACTGGATAAATAGGTTTCTAGACAACATGGTCTAAAGGTGTATCACCCCCCAAAAGAGGAGTGGGATAAGACAAAGATTGCATCGGCATGAACAATTTCTCAACCACTAGATGAATAGGATGTGAGACAACATGGTCTAAAGGAGCATCACCCCCCAAAATAGGAGTGGGATCAACGAAATATTGCATCGACATGACCACTATCTCAACCCCTGGATGAATAGACTATGAGGAAACCTCAAAATACTCAGAATCAGAAGAGCTTGCAGATAGAGACCACAATCTTCATGCCTCTGGAAGGACGGGCATAAATACGTAAGGTGATATCCCTTGGAAATATTACAAGGAAACTTAGGCTTATGTCCTATCCGTGTAGGTTTCTCAACAAAATGAATGCCTCCAACATGACTAGCAATGGCTAGTTACTTGTCCTCAACATGACTTGTAGAGTTTGTTGACAAATATCCAACATGACTAGCATAGGTTGGTGATATATCACTCATATGAATCACATTTATGAGACTTGTTCCCCTAACATGACTTTCAATTGTTGGTTACACATCTCCAACATGACTTACAAAGGTTGGTGATTGGTTGATAACATGAGTCTCAGAGGCTACAAACCTATTTCCAGTATGACTAGTAGTGACTGGACTTTTCCCCCCAACATGACTTGCAGAGGCTAGATGTTGGTCTTCAACATGACTTGCAGAGGTTAAGGACCCATCTCTCGCATGACTCACAAAAGATGAATATTTCTTCTTCCTATTCTTCCTCTTTCTATTTCGTTTAGACTTCTAGTTACTAGTAGTTATACTTTCATGAAGGAAGGAAGAAGGAGGCGGAACAGACTTTTTTGATGAAGGAACATCAAGATGATTCCCATGACATAAGGTTCTTACCTGAGAAGTGTCAAGAGAATTTGGGACATTTGGAATGGTACCCAACCAAACCAGTAGTCCCACATTCAACCCAGGAATGTACAACATGGCAATCAAAGGGACACCGACATTTCCAAAGAAAGGAAAAGCACAAGAATTCCCTTGTGAAGGGGTTCCTTGGCTGGTATCATCTGTAAATTTTTCCATGAAGATATTATGCATAGGTTCCTCCCTTGTGGGATCATTCAAGTCCGTAAAATTCTCACACACTGACTCTAATGAACCAATGGTATAAAAAACAATGCCTATAAAGAGGCGTCTCCACATTTCTAATCGGAATACCAAAACGTTCTCATGACTAGTGGAGTGGGCGGTCTACCACCTTAGTTCAAAGAACCAAAGAAATGACTAGCTAACTCAGTATGGAAAACTAGGGAGCACAAAGCACACCACTAAGAAGAAAATCATAAAAAGATACCAACCAAAAAAACTACCCTTATGAATGCTTCCGACCCAGGTAGATGAATTCCTAATCATCCAAAGCATTCACAAAGGCAAACGATTGGCCAAGAGAAGAAGTTACCCAAACCTCTGATCGATGGTCTCTTCGGCTGTAGCCTAGAGAATAAAAATTCTTCCTCAAGTACAATGATACACCCCTCGCAGTGACCTGTGTTTCAACCTATAAAATGTCAACTAGAACACCAAATTGTAATCAAGAACTAGGGGGGTATAGTCGATAGTCATGCGAGTGTATGGGAAGGGTAACTAAGCCCAAAGATCCTCCTGAATCCTGAAATGAAACAGGGTTAGAGTCACTCTTAGAGTACCTTGGATAGATCCAAGTGTCTCAGAGGTTTGACAAAAGTCAGGACAGTAACGCTACAATATTCATCCCCAACACACACTCTCCCAAACTCTTTGTCACGATCAGAGGTGGATATCTCCATCACCGTCCTCCACTTGGCCTTGTGTTTGACTGCTGTGTGTGAAGAGCTTCCTGGATTGAGTAATTACAAGGTGATTTTTTCACTCCCTAACACAGACACCTTAGTTAAGTTTTGGTTGGCCTTGGAGAGTTTACCTCTCCACACCTAATCCAAGGCCCTAGCCTAAGCTATTGGTGAACCCTAGAAACATTGTTACTAATATATTTAAGATTAGCGTGTTCGTTTTAGGGGCTTTTCTTACTCAAGGAATGGAAGTGAAACTAATGTTGTTTGAGACACTTGCAAAAAATGAAACTTATAAGAAAACTGACAAATAAAACTTTACACTAATCCTTCAAATGAAAAAGAGTTTCAAGAAAGAGAATGCATGAACAATCCTTCAAACCTAAAGATGTAATCTTTTCTCCTTTCCATGCAAAAGGCACAATGCAATTTTCGAGTGAAACAAAAGAGAAAATGAAAGGATTTTATTTCGAAATTCTTTCGAGATGAGAAGAAAACACAACCCTATGCTAATTTCTTTTTCTTTTTCAAAAAACAATGAAAAGAAAGAGACCTAAAAAACTAGTTTTGTTTTGTTTTTTTTTAATTTTTTTTAATTTTAGAATTTCTTCCAATCAAAGAAAAAACTAACAAAAGATTCTAAAAAAAACTGCAGAATACACGATTCATGGCCAATAGGATTTATTTTTTTATTTCATAAACAATCTAAGCCTGCAAATTATCTCAACAACAAACAACAGAGGCTTCTGGGACTCAGGAAGACCTGGGAACCACAAGTTTCTTGTAGGAAAATGAAAATATTTTGAAAACATTCTCTAAAACAACAAATACGCTATTGTTCATGGCCATCCTATGTATGTACATGGATTTTATATAATGTAGACCACGTATGTATGTGTGTTGTATAGAGAATAGGGCACATACACCTCTGTAAATTTTCAAAAAAAGAAAAAGTTTGGACAAAGAACTTGGGCAAGGGAAGTTGTTCGAAACTTGGAAGGTGACAAGAGACCCAACATGACTCAGAACACTCATAAAAATAAGAAATAAACTGAAAATCAAATCAAACCAAGATCTCCCACTAAGACCCTAGGGAGACTCCCCAACGGAGTCGCCAATTATGCTAACAAGGAAAATCCCCTTATATTGGATCTAGGTACATGCATAGCAATGACTACCCTTAAGATGCCCCGAAAATATCTAAACTGAATGACAAGAGAGAGGAAATAAGGTCAATAGGTGCACCTTTAGTCCTTGTGGATGGTGTAGACCTCTTTCTCCTTTGCAGCTTCCTAGATTGTGGGTCTACTCCCAAACATGACCTGCAAAAGCTTAGTAAAATGATGTTATAACATATACGATCTCTACTTATCACTTTCAATGTTAAGATATAAACATAAATGTATAAATCAATAAAATAATATAGACATAATGTTTTGGGACAAGCATGAACTTTTTTATTCAATAATAAGATTACAATGATTACAACCTTTGTCGACAATCGCTCCATAAACCAGGTCTAGGCTCTTCTATCATGGCTCCAAGTGCATCAATACCATGCAATCCTCTCACAACCAACTTATCAGTTGGGAAAGGAGAAAGGGCTGGAGAGGAAGACTGAGACCAAAACTCAAAATAGGATGCAAAACTTGGGCTAAGAAAGGGAATGGATTTTGGTAGAGTTTTCTTATTCTCTTTCTTGTCTTCTCAAATGAGACCCCTATACCTCTTTTTATATGATAAAAATATGGTTATTAGGTTTTGGGATGGGCTACAATGGGTAAAATGGTTGGGAAACCCTCTATAGCCCATGAACTATGTCGAATTCCTTGCAATTTTATAGTTTTTGCAACTTTTGGAGGTAAACACAAGCTAACTAGCACACAACTCGCGTATGTACGCGAGCCAAATAGTATTCAACACACATGTGCACATAGACTATCTGTTCAACAGGGCTCATACACTTTCCAAAAAATGTTTTTTTAAGAAGAAGCCTCAACAATATTTTGGCAAAGTGTGTAAGTGGAAAGGTCAATGTCATGTATGCATAGGTAAGGCATTTTTGGACTATAATAGTGCATATCCTTTACATACCAATCTAGATTTTTTCCTAGTAACCTATCCATTTTCATTTAATTTATTTATGAAGACCCATTTTTTGTTGATCACATTCTTGTACCTTGGTCTTCGAAACAATTCCCAAGTGTCATTCTTCTCTATCTTATCCAATTATTCATCCATGGCCTCTATCCATAATTCATCCTTGTTGGCTTCTTCAAAACTATTTGGTTCAATCAAATATAAGAGTTCTAAGTGCAGTTGTTCTGGTGAATGAAGTCTTCTTCTAGTCTCAACTCCTACATATTTGTTCCCGATAATCTGAACTAATGGATGATTCTTCTGTATTTGTTTTCTAGGTTTCTTTGGAGGTACTTGTTGTTCTCTCTCTTCTACTTCTATTTGATCTTCTTCATCTTCCCCTTGTACTGCTTCTTCATCCTTTTCTTTTTCTTTGTAAATATGTTCCACTGACTCTTTTTATTCTTCCTTTAATTTTCGTCCACCTGTCTCATCAACCATTACATTGATGCTTTCCACAACTTTGCTGATCCTTAGATTGTAACATTTGTATTTTTTTCTTGTACTTGAGTAACCAACAAGTATACCTTTGTCTATGCGAGAATCAAACTTTCTCATTCTTCCATATTCTCTTTTGATGTAGCATTTTCTTCCAAAGACTCTGAAGTGCTTCACATTTGTTGGTATTCCTTTCCATATCTCGTAAGGAGTTTTGCCACTGTTTTTCTTGAGCATTACTCTATTTTGAATGTGAACTGTTGTATGCACTGCATGTGTCCAAAAACATCTATCAAGTTGTAATCCATTAACATCGTTCGAGTCATCTCCTATACTGTCCTGTTCTTTCTTTCGACAACCCCATTTTGTTGAGGTGTTACAACAACGAATAATTTCCTTTTTATACCATGCTTGCTGTAGAAATCCATAAATCACTTTGAAGTAAACTCTCCTCCATTATCATATCTAAAGCATTTGATTTTTGAATCCATTTCATTTTCAACATTTTCCTTGTATACCTTGAAGTTTTCAAATTCTTTTGACTTATTCCTGAGAAAACAAACTGCAGTCATTCTTGTATAATCATCAAACAATAACATATAGTATTGCTCACCTTTTAAACCCTTTGTTCTAGTTGGTCCAGTAGATCAGTATGCACAATTTCCATTGGTCTTGTCGTTGAGTATTCCTTTGATTTGAACCTAGTCTTTGTTTTCTTTCCTTGTTGACAATGCTTGCATAAAGTGTTGGTTGGCTTCGTGATCTGGGGCATTTCTCTGACTGCTTCCTTTTTTCAAACTTTGATAAGGTTATCAAAGTTTATGTGACCCATTCTTCTGTGACATAGCCAAACTTCATCTTCCTTCCCTAGAAAACACTTTTCATTTCCAATTTCACTTAATACATATATGTTGCTTGAAGTTCTTACAACTATTACAACCAATTTTCCTTAACCTGCTTTTCTTATCTTGCATTTCTGTGAATCGAACATAACATTGTGACCTTGGTCACACATTTTACTTACACTTATAATATTATGTTTCATATCTTCCACTAGTAGAACATTTTCTGCCTTGGTACCCTTGTTTCCAATTCTGACTGTGCCCTTTCCAATGATTCTAGCTGAGTCGTCGCTTCCAATGGAGACTAATCCATATCTTTCCTTTCTCAATGTTAGAAACTTGTCTTCATCACCTGTCATATTCTTTGAGAAACCACTGTCAACATATCAACCACGTTTCTTATGCTTAGCTTGTAGAGAGAGTGTGCATTCTTCATTTCTATATTGATTCTTGTTTCCTATCCATGTTCTCTTCTGAGGTTCCTGTCTATGACTATTGTTATTTTGTTGTGATTCTCTAGAAGGGACTGCCATTCTACAATATTTGTCCATGGGTCCAAAGTTGTTTCACTTGTATCATTACACTTAAATGCTCAATGATTCAAACTTGTTGTATCTTCTTCTTTGTGTTTCCCTAAGCCTTCTTGGATAACCATTTTGTGTATGAATTTCAAAGTTGTTTATATTCCTACTATTAGCTCTGCAATTTACAACTTTATGTCCAAAATTATTGCTTGCATAACATAAACCAAAAAAGATAGTTTGATACCTGGGAGTTGAATATTTTCTGCATCTTTCTTCTTCCTAAGGTCTATTTGTTTCCAACTATCGTTGATTATGAAATATAGATCTTTTCGGTGGAGGAGTGTCCCTTCGATATTCCTTGTAGAAATTCCTATCCCCTCTGACTGTTTCTGCATATCTTTTTGGATATATTTCCTGATCTGTCATTTTGGAACTTGATCAATTTTCTATATGACTGTATCCAAGTTCAGACTTGTCATGATTAGGCCTTTGACTGCTGATAATGTCATCCAAAACTTTTCAGCTATTCTACATATTTTTCTTTTGAAGATCCTTTCTCAATGTGACAATCTTTGCTTCCAAATTTCCAATGATCTTGTCTCTTTATTCTAACTATTCTTTGAGTGCTTCTTCAATTTTTTTATCTTCTTCTATTTGAACCTTCAATTCTGTGATCATCTCCTCTAGTTATTGAGTGTCTTCTTTCTTTTCTAGTTATGCTTGGAGCTTCATGTTTTTCTTCTTTTCTCTTTTAATAACTTCTATAACACTCAACATTTCTTCTCGATAGTCAACTTCCACCTCTGCATATTCTTCTTCGGTGTATTCTTTATCAGAATCTTATATTTCCATGAATATAACTCTTTATATCTCACTTTCACCGATTTCATCTTCATCTGATGAGGAGTTGTCTTCTTTGGTACAAAATTTTTTCTTGAAGACTTTATTTTTGGTTATTTTTCCTTTATATGTTTGTTTTCTATTTGAATCATCTTCATCATTTCTTTTAATTTTCTTATGAGGACATTTTTTATCAAAATTAACAATACCATCACAATTAAAACAAATCAATGGAAGATTACCTTTATATATGTCGTTGGTTCCTCTTCTCAATCTTCTGACAAAGTTGGCCACTTATTCATCGTCTTTCGAGATGTCACTGCTACTTCTATATTCATTTTATTTTTTCTTTCCTTTTGCTTTGACCTTTTGGATGCTTTGAATGCTCCTTCTTTTATACCTAGGGTTTCCTGTTCAGTTCTCATTTCATAGGCTGTGAAGATTCCATGTAGTTCATACATGCTTATTGAGTCTAGATATGCTCTTTCTTCTAGTGCTGAGATATTAGGATCAAATACCATTGGAAGAGATCTTAGTACCTTTTGAACAATTATAGATTATTCAATTTCTTCTCCCAATCCTATGATTGCATTCATTGTTTCATCAAATCGTAAGAAGTAAGATGCAATATTCTCATCTTCCTTCATCTTTAGTTGTTTTAATTGACCTCTGCAAGTTTGAATCTTTGTTTCTTTGAATTTTCAATCACCTTCATAAATATTTTGAAGTTTTTCCCAAATATATTTAGTGGAAATACAATGTATAACTATAACTTTGGTATATACTGAATCACAATGACCATTCAAAAGTGCATTTGTGGCTTTTGAACTATTTATACTGAGTTTCTTTCTGTTTTCATTTGTTGACGAAACTGTTGGTTTTTTGTATCCATCTACAACTTATTTCCAAACTTCAAATCCCTATGCCTGTACATATGTTTTCATCGTTCTTCTCTAAAATGCATACTTTTGTCCATCAAACTGCGGTATTCCATTTTTATACACATTGTTTCTCTCTATTATGTACATTTCAGTGGTTAAACTGATTTCTAAAGAACCTGCTCTGATACCAATTGTTGGATTACTAAGAGGGGGGTGAATCATATTGGACACATCGATCAAACTAAGAGGGGGGGGGTGAGTCAGTGTAGTTCTCTTTTTCACTTCCTTTCACAAAACTCCTTAGTTAGAAATCACAATTTAATCAACACTTGTTACTGTCAATTTATAATTAGTTGTATATAAACATATATCAGAAACATAGATCATCAATAAGCCATCCCCACAAGGAACACAAATAACATAAGATGTATGTACATTTTTATTTTTATTATGGACTACAATCCTTGGGGTTTTATCAGCAACAACTGAATAGAGTAACAACTCCACAAGAGCACCATCTCTGCAATGCAAGACTCAACTTACACAACTCAACACCAACTAAGACGAGCATTCAATCCTCAAAAGATACCAATATGTCAATAGGTATGCAACCTGTCAGTAGTGCAACACGCGTATGTATGTGCTTGAACAATAGTGAACCCCGCGTATGTACGCAGTCTGGCTCACAACAACCTGTGTATGCCTCCTTAAGAACTAGAGTTTTCTCTCTCCATGAAAACACAAATCTTCTGCAACTTCTGTCACATCCACTTCTACCTTTTACTGTCCAGTCTGTACCATAATGAATCAAAACACATCTATGATGTCCAACAACTTACTCATGCTCCTCAACCATACAATATGAATGTTAATTAATCATGTATAAGAAGTCAATATACTATAGCAATATATCAGTACTGAAACATAAGAGTGTTTCTCACTCTATCAATCAACCAACATAAACCATATCACAGCAGCCATACCAAGAATGCCTTAAGCATTCAACATACCATAAGCAAAAGTATCCATCAAAACAATCATGTAACCATACCAGAACTTCTATGGTAGATATGAGCCCATATAATGTAGATTTGGAACTTGCTTCCGACTTCAGGAATCTGGCACCAGCTCACACTCAAGTCTCCATGACTTTCTCCAACTATACATGCTCTGATCTCCTTCATCTCGCACGTGTACACGTCTTGCCTCACTGCATCCCGCGTATGTACGTGCTTTGGCTCACTGCAGCCCACATACTCCTTTAGAAACTAGGGTTTCTAAACTTCTGAAACTTTTGCTATCAAGATCTCAAACTTACAGAAAAATTGATGCATCCATGAGTACCTGTAATAACTCTCTCACTCAGAATATATCTTCAATATATTCTCAAGAGATGTCTTTACAAGAGACCCTTGCCTCTTATTTATACTCTCCAAGTATCTTCCTTTAGAAGCATCCACTTAGTCAATTTGTCCACATATCCACTTTATCCACAAAACTATTTTGTCCACATAGCCATCTTTATCCAACTTTGTCCACTTAGCCTCTCTGTTTACATGGCCACTTGTCCACTTAAACCACTTTCCTTATTTTAGGGTTAACCCACTTATAACCACTTTCCATAATTAGAAAGTTCTCCATTAAATTTATTATTTAAATAATCCTCTTTTACTTCATCACTTCACTTTATTATTTAAATAATTTCTTCTTTGGAAACACTTTGACTTCTTTGACCTTTTGGGGCTTCTAGCCAACACATGAGGGTCCTCCAACTGCACAAGGCCATAACTCTCTAACTGTGAGGATTTATGTGATGTTCCACATACCAGTGGAAATGGCATGACAAGCACTATCCATCTAGGATAGTTTCACTGACAAATTCACTGATCTTTATCTCATTATTCCACATTTAAGATTGGGTTCTCTACCCATACTTCTAAGATAACTCAACCACAAAGCGTCTTCCCATGAGGTATTTCACCATAAGGGGACCACTTTGGAGTTCATCCATTTGTACTCCCTATCAACCATGATAAGACAATAATGAGTCATCTTTACATCAATGCATTGGACTAACCCATGGCAAACACATCACTGTGACATTGTCCCTTTATCATTGATTCCATGCATGACCAAATGATCCAATGATCAATACATTAATGCATAAATCCATCTATGTATCATATATCGATGACAACACATCGATATATCTTCATTTATGCATCAATCCATCTATGCATCATATATCAATGACAACTCATTGATCCAGCTTCATCTTTGCATGACATCATCTATGCATTATATATCAATGACTTCACTTGATATCAATCCATTGACAACAATGGAAACACATATTTCATCAATATACTATGACATGACATTGTTCCTTTGACATCAATGGAAACATGATCCAACAATCTCCCCCTTTGGCATTGATGGCAATACCAACATTGATGTCAATACCAATCATTGATGGAAACATGTAGACAAGGGATTGATCTACATCAATATTCATCTCAATCACATCAATGTGATTATCTCTTCCCCTTTGACATCATTGGCAAAGGGTAGTTCTCTCCTTGGGGCTGCTCCCCCTGCTTGAACTCTCCTTGGGGCTGCTCCCCTTGCATGGATTCCTTGATATTCCTCTGAATAATATATCCCATTTTGAAAAATGGATATCACTCTGATGTAATGATGAAGACATATTGATCATACTCCCCCCTTGACCATCTCTCTTGTGTGCTCTTTATCCAAGAATTTACCTTTGCATCTGATAAATCTCTCCTCCTGGAAACGTAGGAAGAAGAATGACTCCCCCTGTGGGTATGTCTCCCCCTATCTTCTCTGCAATATAAATAATATTCTATTGTTTCTATATGCTTCTGATGAAAATGATACTACTCAACTTGAACATATATCAACTGATCAATAATGATCCTCTCTTCCTATGATGATCCTTGGACCTATCCATGCATCAAAATCGTGCCATACCATACATCATGAAGCAAGATATATTTCAACAATGAATAGAGAATCATGAACAAAACATCAACCATGTACATCTTGTGCCATATTGTGTGCCAACCATGCACAACACTCATGTACATCAACCATGTACATCAATACCATACAATATACCATAAGATATCATCAATGGAGTGTATCAACCATAAGCATCTACCAACATTCCAAACAAGTGGCATATCACTCATGATATGCCTCTACCATGAACCAAGTGACTCAACCATGTATCTCAACCACCGAGCATCATAAAAAGTGTCTCAACTATATCATCCCATACATCATGTACCAAAACAAGTGCATCAACCATGCACCAAACCTCAACAATATGAGCTACACGATGTGATCTCATACATGTATTCCATATCAACCAAAAACCATGTGCCGATCATACTTCTAGCAGGTGCCTCTAACAATGTACCAAAAGTGTACCAATCATGCATCAACTATATATCAATCTATGATTCATCAATGATGTAAAACATAACCACCTCATCAACTCATCAACTACATGTCCCAATATGTATATCAAACACATGCCAAATGGATGCACCAATATATCCAACAAATATGCCTCTAATGATACATCACAAAATATATCAATGGAACTCAAATATGTACCATCCATGTTCCCCAAGAAATCTTCCTTAACCACCATTGACTACAACAAATACTAACCATCCAAAAATACATGTACTAGAAGTGTGCCTCAATATATCAATGACATCTCTATCTAGCATCATCATGATATATCTCATAACCAAAGTGCCATAAATTCATTTTCACAACCAACATTGTTCCTCAACAGAAAAAGCCTCAATCCACACTCTAGAGTTAGTATAATGCATCAAGGATAGACTTTAAAAACTCAACCATGTGTCATCACCATACATATATCAATTATGTATGCCAACATGTATTCATGAAAACCTGCAACAAACCATGTCAGACACTGTAACAAACCATGCCATACTTTGCAACATGGAGTTATACCAACACACCAAGCTGCAACTTATTTGCATAGCCTACTTTCCAAGGATTTTACCACATGTAAGCGACTTGCTATACAAACATCTCGTGTATGTACATGACCTATTTATAGGTCATCTCGCATATGCACACGACTGTTATCAATGTAACCCACGTATTCGTCAGAAGAAGTCAAGCTTGAGCTTGCCTTAAGGTTTCCATTCTATTTTGATTGTTCAGTCTTTTCACCCACTTCTGAAGGTGTCCCAGCTTCTTAGAACTTGAGCTCTAAGCTTCCATATTTCCAACATTGTCTTCCTTTCTAGACTCATGTGTTCTTCTAGTCATACTATATGAAACACTCCTCATGGATTGTCTTCTTGTGTTCCAACAATCTTGGTATTTGTAACCAAATCCACAACAACTGTAGCATCTCATGGTGTGACAATGAGCAACAATGTGTCCCACTTGATTACATCTCCAAAACCTTAGGGTGTTATGAAACCTTCCATTATCCTTCCTTGCATAATGTTTGCAATCCAAACCTTTGTGACCATATTAATTGCATGAATAATAGTGACTATAAAAAAAAAATTCATACCTTTTTTGTGGTGTCCATTTTGAAGGTGTCTCTCTTCTAAATTTTCTTTGAGGTGTAAAGATGGCTTCTTGATGTCTTCCTTGATTTTTTCTTTTGAAAGTTTCCTTTCTTTGTGTAGATGGTTGACTGACAACATTATTTCCATCTTTTGAGAATGAGGGACTTACCTCATGTTTATTTGAGGTTCTTGCTTCAAAATGTGTAGCTTATTTGTTGTATCCAAGACCTGATTTATCATTTGATTATATTTGACTATCCAAGATTTCATTCAATATTTTTGAGCTATTCAAGAATTTGTTTGACTTCTCTACTTTCTTTCTAAGATCAACAACTTTAGCTTCCAACTTATGACATGAATATTCCTTTTCATTTACTTGATTATTTAATAGTTCCTCTACCCTTTTGGCTTCTTCAATTTGGGTCTTGAGATGGATATTAACTTCAAGAATTTTGCTAATCTCATTAGCTATCTTTTTATTTTATTCTATTTCATTCTTTAGCCTTTTGATCTCTTCTCCCTTTTCTTCTAATTGAGTCCTTTTACCTTCTTCTTGTTCCTTGAGAATTTCCTTTAGTTTGAAAATATGCTTTTGATTCTTTTCAAGAAACCTTTTAGTGTTTTCAGAAAGATAGCTATAGTATATATGACTATGGTCATAGTTGTATTCATATAGACCCCAGTCAACTTTCCTTTTAATCTTTGAAAGTTCTTCTTCTAATTCTTCCATGGGATAACTGTCATCTGATTCTACACAAACTATTTCTAGATCTTGTTCTTCAATTGTGAGAAACATTCAACTTCATTACATTTAGAATTAATGCAATCAGAGGATTTTGGAGATTATTTACCTTCATTGTTCTTGATGGAGTTGTCTTTAGTGTCTTCCTTTTTTCCTTGGTATGTCTTCTTTAGATTTAGCCATAGATCCTTGGCAGAAGTGAATTGTCTCATGCTTTCTTTGATAGAACTTGAGAGTCCATTGAAAATGGTCTTGAGAGCCAATGCATCATTCTTCTTTTCTTCCTTTTGAGTTGCAAACTTTGACTTGTTCTTCAAGGGAACTAATCCACCAATAGTTTCTTTCCAAACAACTCCTCCTTTTTCTTTCAAATACTCTTTCATCTCTATTCTCCATGTTGAATAATTTTCCTCATCAAGGATTGGAACTTAATCATCCATTTGTGTGTCCATGGATCTCCTCCAACCTTGTTAAGGCATTATAGTGAAGGCCTGCTATGATACCAATTGTTGGACATACTGATCACAATGAGAGGGGGGTGGCGAATCAGTATAGGGATATTTTTCACTTCCTTTAAAAAAAATCCTTAGTTAGCAATCACAATCTACTCAACACTTATTACTGTCAATTTATAATCAGTTGTATATAAACATATATCCACAACAAATATCATTAATAAGCCATCAACACAAGGAACACAAAGAACAGAAGATGTATGTACAATTTTCTTTTCATTATGGACTATAATCCTTGGGTTTTTATCAACAACAATTGAATAGAGTAACAACTCCACAAGAGCACCAACTTTTCAATGTGAGACTCATCTTACACAAATCAAGACCAACTGAGATGAGGATCCAATCCTCAATAGATACCAATCTGTCAACAGGTACGCGACCTGTTAGTAGTGCAACACGTGTATGTACACACCCTACCAATAGTGCAGCCCGTGTATGTACACGGTCTGGCTCACAACAGCCTGCGTATGCCTCCTTAAGGTTTTCTCTCTCCATGAAAACTCAGATCTTATGCAACTTCTATCACATCCATTTCTTCCTTTTATTGTCCATTCTGTACCGTAACCAATCAAAACACATATATGTTGTCCAACAACTTACTCATGCTCATCAACCATACAATATGAATGTTACTTAATCATGTATAAGTAACCAATATACTATAGAAATCATATCAGTACTGAAACATAAGAATGATTCTCACTCTATCAATCAACCAACATAAACCATATCACAACAACCATACAAAGAATGCCTTAAGAATTCACCACATCATAAGCAAAAGTATCCATCAAAGCAATCATGTAGCCATAACAGAACTTCTATGATAGATCTGAGCCCATATAATGCAGATCCATAACTTTCTTTCGACTTCAGGAACCTGGCACCAACTCACACTCAATTCTCCATGAATTTCTCCAACTATACGTGCTCTGATCTCCTTCATCCAGTGTGTGTACACGTCCTACCTCATTGCAGTCTGCATAAGTACACGCTTTGGCTCACTAAAACCCGCATACTCTTTAGAAACTAGGGTTTCTGAACTTCTGAAACTTTTTCCATCAATATCTCATACTTACAGAAACTTCGATGCATCCATGAGTACCTACAATGGAACGTTAAGAATGTCACAGATGAAGCTATCAAAATAACTCAGTTCAGTACAACTCTCAGAGATCACGCACTGAGTTGGTACATGAAACTTGTCAAGGACTTGCACGGCCTAAGCCATTGAATTAGATCAAGAACGCGTTGATTGCAGAATTTAAGACACCTAAGTCAAAGTCCCAATGTATCATAGAGCTGAAAGAGATCAAGTAGAAGGTGGTTGAACCTGTTTGGGAGTTTGATCAGAGATTCAAGACCTTAATAGGCCGATTGACTTTTTCATATCCCAGACAAACAAAACAAGGAATGGTTCATTGATGACCTTCTACCACACATCAGAGTTCACCTGATGCAACAGAAGATTGATTCATAGGTTGAGGCGTTGGAGATCGCCATGAAGCTAGAATCAACCCCTATGGGAGAATCCAACTCAAGTATGAGCCATATCTTGAGTCAGCTAACTAGTTTGTCTCTACAGGTCAAAGATATGAAGAAAGACAAGGGAAAATATAAAAGAGAATACATATGGTGTGTCAGATGCAGATCAGAAGGCCATGATAAGGAACAATGCCCTCTATTCAATGAATACTTGGCTTCTGGAGCTCCGAGCCCCTTGAAGCAAATCACCTTACCCTAGTGAGAGATATGAAGAAACAGACATCGTACTGGTGACTGCTATTATATGAAAAAGTATGTTCAGACACCTAAAAATTTGTACTGTACTTTTTGTAAGTCCATAGAACATGATGATATGGATTGTAGGGCCTATGACCTCATGCATGAAAGGTCAAGAGACACATACAAGATTCAAGGCGAAGTACATCAAGAAGGAAACACTATGCAATACAACTCTCCAGGAAGAGGAAAATTCAATCCTTGTGGTGGATTCAGAGGATGAGGACGACGAGGAGGAATGGGTTGATCCCAAGGACAGATCATTTCTATAATTGTGCACAACTAGGACACCTTGCAATGGATTTTCAGAACCCTTGTACCACTTGCAACTATTGCAACTTGTTTGACCATGTTATAGAAGATTGTCGTGTGCTGCTAGCTAAGCTTCAGGAAAGACGAGGACCTCAGCAAAACCTGCAAGTGCAACTGATCTATGTTGAACCTCACGGAGAAGACCCTAGAGTCATTGTTATAACAAGAGGAGGCGCTATTATAGGACAAGACATACCAACACAATGGAAGACTACAAAAGATTCGGGAATCAGGAAAGCTACAGAGAAGACACAAATGTTTGATGCAAATAAAGAAAGACAGATGTTTGAGGAAGTTGAGGCTCTACATCAAAGACAAGACCATAAGTGAGAGAATATGGAATGCCTCTGGAATTTGATCAGTCTTCTTTTCCAAAAGAAGTAAAAGAGGTAACTAAGCTCATGGAATTTTTATACACTTGTATTAAGTTGGTTCAGGATGAAAGCGTTGTACAAAAATTACAAAATTTAATCAGACAATATGAGCTAGGGAAGATAGATCCCTTGCTGAATAGGGAAGTACACCAAATTGGTAAGAAGAGAAGGAAAAATAAAGAATTGCATTTGAATGCTCAAATAGGAGAGTATGAGATAAACTATGTAGTCCTTGACTTAGGGTCGTAGGTCAATGTCATGAGAAGAAAACCTGGGCACTGATGGGAAAACTGAAGTTGATCTATTCCCCTATCAAGATTAGGATGGATAACCAGTAAGTTGTCATCCCATTTGGACGATTGGAGCATGTCCCTGTGGACATTGATGGAGTGAGAACATTTGCAAATTTTGAGGTAATTGAAATAGTTGATTACAATTGTCCTTATCCCACACTGTTAGAAATTGACTAGGCCTTCAATAACTCTACTGTTGTTGACTTAAAGAAAAGATATATGAATTTTGAAAGAGATGGACTTAGGTTCATCTCACCTTTAGATCCAGATGAAGGTCAGTGGTACACAAAACCTATCAGAGAAGAAGACCACACATATGCACTATAAAACATATATAAACTAACAACCAAACAAGAGGATTACATTAATCCTATAGACAATGGGAATCTAAGTTGGCGAAGTGACAACACATTCTCATCAGACTCAGAAGAAGCACTGGAGAACTGGAAGAACTAGATGTTTGAAGTATCTACAAGGAGATGTGCTAGATTAACCAGAGAAGTTTGTTGGATCGGCACAACAACAAGTAACTTACCCACATTTGATGGTCTGAATCTGTTAGAAGCCTTCCTATCAGAATTTGAAGAAACTATACCAACACAACAGAGGTTGTTGGAAATGGATGAGGCCTTGAAATCTACACCAGCAAGATGGTGGGGGACACACAAAAGTAATATCACAGATTGGGTACAATGTTGTACTCTAATGACAGTGCGATTCTTAGCACAAGTAGAAGGTTGCACAGTTCTCTACATAGGTAAAAGATTCACAAAGGACCATGTGCGAAGCTGTGAGGAAGCCTGACGCAACATTCCTCAATAAAAATGGGTACACAGATTCATCAACATGCTGGACATGACACCTATCAACTGGTATGTTCAAGCATAACTGTGCCTCATCACTACAGATTGGAAAGCTACGACTCAGAATTTTGTAACCACCCTCTTATTTGAAATTCAATATCTTTCAGTAGATCAAGCACTGTAGGTTGTGAGACAAAAATTATTTGAGGAGGTATCTAGCCTTCCCTTAGAACAGGGAGAGGATGAACGGACTGCACCTCTCCAGAAACGACAAGGCTGTTACAACATCAATGTCGATGAAGACGATGATCCGAGGAAGGTGAACATCGCAGAAACAAAGGGCCAGAGAGATGTGGAAGGACCAGGAGTTAAGTTTCCATTCATTAGACAACCAATCAAAATCAAGAAAGTCAATATTGGAACAGAACAGACACCAAAGTTTGCAAACGTTGGAGATTATTGGGATGTTGCTACCATTGATAAAATTACAGAGTTACTGCATGAATATTAGGACTTCTTTCCAACCAAGTTCACTGATATGAAGGGCATTAAAGGGCCTATGGGAGAGATGAGGATCCCTTTGAAGACAGATGATAGACCAGTCAAACAAAGACCTTACAGATTGAACCTTAAATATAAGGAGAAAGTGAATATTGAGCTTGACAGAATGTTGGAAGTAGGAATTATAGAACCTATCGGAGAGTCAGAGTGGATAAGACCTATGGTGGTGAAAGACGAGAAAACATGAGAAATCAGGATATGCATAGACCTTAGGAAGCTGAATGATGCTTGTTTGCATGACCCCTTCCCTACACCATTCACTGATGAAGTGTTAGATAATGTGGGAGGCCAGGAAGTATATTCTTTTACAGATGGATTTTCAGGATATCATCAGATCCGGATTGCCAAGGAAGACCGCCATAAGACCACATTTGCAACAGAATGGGGATCCTACCAATATACAGTGATGTCATTCAGATTGAATAATTCCCCAACCATATTTTCTAGGGTGGTGGTCGAAGCATTCAAGAAATTTCTGCATAAGTTTTTAGAATCATACTTTGATGATTGGACTGTTTTTAGCTTATTGAAAAATCACATTGAATGTCTAAGGCTAATGTTGGATAAATGCAGACAGTGTCAAATTTTTTTGAACCTGAAGAAATGTATTTTCTTTTCACCATTTGGTATGTTGTTAGGTCATATTATATGGAAGAAAGGATTGCTGGTAGATCCATCCAAGATTGCCATTATAGTTTATCTACCCCCTCCTACGTCAGTCAAACAGTTGCACACTGCGTTGGGACACACATGCTACTATAGAAAGTTCATTAAGGGCTATGCTCAGATTACAACGCTCATGGAGAAACTGTTGAAGAAGGATTGTCAGTTTAGTTGGACAGAAGAATGCCAACAGAGCTTCGACACACTGAAATAGAAGATGGTTACTATGCCCATTCTGGTTTTCCTAGATTGGACCAAGGTGTTTCGTGTGCATGTGGATGCCTCTTCCATTTCTTTAGGAGCTGTGTTAGCACAACCGAGAGAAGGAGACATCGACCACCCATTAGCCTTTGCTAGCAGGAAGCTATCTGCAACTGATATTAATTATACCACTACTGAAAGAGAGGGATTAACAATGGTGTATGCACAACAAAAATTTCACCACTATTTGTTGGGAAGACACTTTAAAATGTTTACTAATCACTCCGTGCTGAAGTACCTAGTCAACAAGCCAGTGTTGGGGGGAAGGATATGCATATGGCTTCTGCTATTTCAAGAATATGATTTTGAGATCATAGTAAAGCCAGGGAGAATGAACAAAGGTCTTGACCACTTATCAAGGTTGGAACATGGAGAAGAGCCAACTAGTTTAGAGGATGCATTTTCAGATGCACAACTACTAGCCATTAGAAATATCGGTGACCACTTCGCAGAGATAGTCCAGTTCATATCAACAGGAATGGCACCTAGTGAGTACACAATTTCTCAGAAGAAATAGTTAGTGGTGCGCGCTGCAGATTTTTCACTTATTGTCAGACATCTATACAAGATGGGACCTGATGAGATTTTGAGAAGGTGTGTTATGGAGGCAGAACGACCACTGATCCTTGTGGAATCTCATGAAGCCATCGCAGGAGGAAATTATGCAAGGAAAAAAACTGTGCAGAAGGTTCTTAGAGCTGGCCTTTGGTGGCCTACTTTACACAGAGATGCTAAAGACTATTTCAGAGCCTACAATGTATGCCAGAGGGTTGGGAAACCATCCATAAGAGATGAAATTTCATTGGCACTGTAGTTGACCCTACAATCATTTGAGAAATGGTCCATTAACTTTTTTGGACCTATAAATCCACCAGGAAATCATACAGGAGCAAGGTACATAATTACAACAACAAAATATTTGACTAGATGGGCCGAAGCAAGAGTAGTCAAGGACTGTAGTGCAACTACAACTGCACGCTTCATATTTGATGACATCATAACCAGGTTTGGATGCCCAAAGATCCTTATGAGTGATCAAGGAACACATTTCATCAATAGGACAGTTGAAGCCTTGACTAAAGAATTTACAGTCCACCATTAGAAGAGCACATCATACCATCCTCAAGCAAATGGGACAATTGAAGAATTCAATAAGATCTTGGAGACAACACTAACCAAGATTTGTTGTGTAAATAGAGATGATTGGGATTTAAGAGTACAAGCAGTGTTATGGGCCTATAGAACCACTTGCAAGAAGCTAACAATGCAGACCCCCTTCAAGTTGGTATATGGTCTTGAAGAAATTGTTCCAATGGAATATCTGGTACCAAGCCTGAGAATTGTTGCCTTTACATATATGGATGACCCTGACGTTGTTCAAGAGAGGCTTGCACAGTTGGCTGAATTGGAAGAGGACAGATTCCTTGTAGGATTCCATCAGCAGGTTCAGAAGGAAAGAGAGAAGGCCTATCATGATAGGCACATCAAGAAGAAGGAATTCAAGCAAGGTGATATAGTACTGGTATATGACAGCAAGTTCATAAAACATCCTGGAAAGTTCAGAGCACATTGGCTAGGGCCATATGATATTGCTTATGTTACAGAGGGAGGAGCTATGTAATTGAAGATTCTGAATGGAGAATGGAAGGACGGTTTAGTGAATGGGAGTCGACTGAATTTGTACTATGACAACCAGCTTCCTTGTAGCTCTCAGTAGAAGCATAAAGAAAAGGGTCTAGGTACCAGGTGCAGTTGAAACTGGGTACCAGACACAGAAAATATAGTTTGCACAAGGGATGGAGAGGAGTTAAAGAGAAGAACGCAAAGGCTACACTGCGCAGCCTAGAGTTGAAGTAAAACATCAAGCTCATATCTGAAGTACCTCGGGACGAGTCACAGGTGAGTGTTGGAGGCCTGTTGGCCCTTGGTTATAGAAGTATGCGAAGATAAAGGAAGAAAAGGGGAGAATGTGAACTGCGTGGAAGACACAGTGACTGTTATTGGGTTGAAGTGAACAAAAGAGAAGAAAATATGGAGCAAAGCCCGAGAAAGAAAGTCGTTGGACAAGGAGATCAGGTATGAAAGATAAGCAAGGAAGAAGGATCATGGACAGGCTAGCAAGCAGAAAAATCCACCGTTGGATGCTATGGAGCACTGCACGAAAAGGAAGGAAAGACAGGCTAGCGAAGCCCTGAAAATATGGGTCAAGTTGACCTAGGGTTTTAGACACCTAGGGTTTTGGTATCTAGGGTTTTGGACACCTAGGTTTAGGCCTAAGGCTATCGTTGAGTGATTGTAATATATAAATAAAGGTCAAGAGGACCTGGGTCGGGTTGGTTTCAAGATAGGTTATCATTGTTGCTAGTGATCGATCTGATTGTTATTGTGAGAGACTATTGTATTGAGAGAGAGAAGTGCTAAGAGTGAGAGCCTTCTAGATTATAAGATCTTCAGTTGGGTGCGAAGATCAACCCTGCAGCTAGGTTCATAGGGAGGGGAGAGAAAGAGAGGAGAAGAGAGGAGATCTGCTAGCTAAGAGCACAGATAAAAAATGTATACTTTACCTTAATATATTATAGCACAGTTCTGTGGACGTATCCCTAGAGAGAGGGTGAACCATGTATATTTTGTGTTGTGTGTGATTGTTACTTTGTGTCTGTCATTGGTATACTGTGATTGCATTAATTATTTAGATATGATAAGTAGATGTGCAGAATAGATCTAAGTTGATAAGTGATATATGAATGTTGTGATGTTCTTATGTTAGATCCACTTGATATTCACTTTGGTTGTAGACATCTCTTTCCTACAACCCCCTCATAACTGCTTCAAGTGAGACTACATCTGCTTCGCAGGTGCTGCTGAAAGGGCCAGTAGTTAGGGCTTGTTGGTGCGCTCTTGGAGTTGAACCCTGGGTTTGCCCCTGTGCCAACAATCTACCAAAAAACAGAGGGTTGGTAGCGCCAGTTTGCAACTCACAGTTTGAAGCGTCATAAAAAATATAGTGGATAAGGTTAATGTTGCAAGAGGAAATTGCAAATTTATCTTTTTGGTATAACATAAAAAACTTGAAAATTTCCAAATTCTAGGATGCCAAAATTGTAGGATTGATTAGTACAAAGAATTTGCAACACAAATAATATGTAACAGTTTGCAGTGCAGAAAAATGAAAACAATTGTATCCATTCCAATCAACCTTTAGACAATGCACCATCACAAAACGAGGTACATGGTGTATCTGAAACTTAAGCTGGTGTCTCACAAACTAGACTGGGATTTTTTTGGAAGCACTCAATCCACTTTCATCGACTACATCTAGTTCACAATGCCATATTTCAAAACAATGGTGGTGCACTTTATTCAAATTGCTAGACTTGTTTCTTGAAACCAACCCGAAGAACATGATGCATTAAAGGAACTGAAAACACTGATATATCCCTTAACACATTTCCAAATATAATGATATGTGATTAGTGCATGAGGTAATTTCTTGAGTCATTGCAAACTTTCAGGTGAGTTTGCAACAGGTTGACTTGACACATGATTTGACCCTAAAATGGTTAAATATGACATAAATAACCTTTGTAGACCCCTATACATCCTATTTTCTAACAAATGGCACACCCCCAAATCACCTTAATGCTAATAAGAAGAGAGCATTACAATTGAGATCATTACAATAACAGTTGCTACATGCCATCTTCTTTAGAAAGAAATATGATGGAGTGTTACTTTGGTTCCTCGAAAATAAATATGTTGATAAGGTTATGAAATAAATGCATGATGGACCAACCGATCACCATTTTTCAGGAGACACAATCGCTCACAAAGTGTTGAGAGATGGATACTATTGGCCCACACTTTTTAAGGATTCCCATGCACACTTAAGAAGATGAAAATCATGCTACAAAGATGTAGGAAAGGAACTCAAATATGTCATTCCACTCCAACTTGTTGCTATTGAATAACCCTTTGAATAGTGGGAGTTGGACATCACTGGTGAGATTAAGCCTCATTCCTCGAAACAACACGGGTACATTCTGACCGCTACCGATTATTTTACACGTTGGATTGAAGTAGTACAATTGGTCAAAGTAAATGAATTGGTAGTGATTATTTTTCTTGAACAAAACATCATCAGAAGGTTTGGAGTTCCTAACTCTCTAATGTTTTATATTGAAACTTATTTTGAATCTTTAAAATTATCTGAGTTTAGATTAGAGAAAGGGAATATTTTGAATTGCTCGACCAACCAATATCCTTAGGGTAATGTCTTGGCAGAATCCACAAACAAAAACATACTCCGCATCCTCAAACGAAGTGTGGTGGATCACCATAGAAATTGGCATAATGATTTATCAAATTCCCTCTGGGATGATTGTGTCACTCCTAAGTCCGCCATAGGGAACTATCCATATTTCATTTTTTATGGGTAAGAATCCTTCTTACCCTCGAATATCTACCTTCCTTCCCTACAACCCACCCAATAGTCCTAAGGAAGAGAGTGCCTCGTCATTCAATGACATATCAATACCTTGCTAAGCTTAGAAGAAAGTCGTGCTAAATCCAAGATCAAGTTTGAAACTCACAACCACATAGTAAAATGATGGTTTGATAATAAATATGCTAGTAAAAAATAATTCCAATTTGGGGATTTATTCCTCAAGTGGGACAAGCCACACAAAGATAAAGCGAAACATTTGAAATTCCAAAAACTATGGCTTGGTATTTACATTATCAAAGAAAATATTAGCCAAGGTACCTTTTGATTGCAAAATATTCAGGGAGAAATTGACAATCTCCCCGTTAATGGCCAAGTCCTCAAATACTACATCAATTATCTGATCTATATGGATATCGGTGGCCACCCACATTTTCCAACTAGCTCAAAACAGTTTTCTGGCAATTTTGGCAATTTACTATTTTTAGCAGTTTTAACTTTCGGGGCCACTTTGAGGGCCTAAATGAAGGTTTTTCAGGATCGAGCTTCTCAGTGAGAGCCAAGGCCTTCAGATCCTCATTGCAATAATCTTCTTGCAAATGCAAGTATCCCTCACATCTCTTCTCAGAGATAAGATGCCACCATTCTAGCGTGTCTTTCACTATGTATTTTTAAAGTCTCTGTACATTTATTTCATTAATAGAAATCATGTATTACTATATATGTGTTTATGGTTGCATATATGATACATTTTTATTATATTATTGGACATATGTGATATCTTTGTGCATTTCTTTATTATATCTCTGATCTCATTTCGTGCCGAAAATAAATCCGGATCAGTGGTATCAAAGCAGGTTTCTCTTGATCAGTTTTTTTTTCAGTGCATGTCCCCGACGAGGTCCGAGTATAGAAATTTGGGTCTTAATCTTGTCTCTCTTGAAGACAATCGCTCTCGCATGCCCAAGAAACCCTCCATGGTAGAAGAAAAAGAAAAATGATGGAGCAGATGATCCTATAAATCTGTTGCTTGAGCAAGCTCTCACACGACATAGAGACGAAATGATGGAGAATTTTTCCCACATCCTTCAACACTTGTCCATAAAAACAGGGGCATCTTCATCAAACAACCACTTTGGAAGCACCTCTCCTTTCAATGTACAGGTTAATTTTTATATTCCCATATTTGAAGGTCAGACAGATGCAGATGCCCTAGACAAATGGTTAAATCTGCTAGACGATTATTTCTCTGTTCACCATTTTACGATAGGAAAAAAATCACCTTCACACTCCTTAAATCTCTACCCCATGTCAAACATTGGTGGGAAACTTACTCGGAGAAAATTTCCACAAAGGATTCTGGAATATATGGGTTCGAGCCCACTTCGGATTTTTTTGTGGATGCGGTAAAAGAACAGTATTACCCTGTTGGAAACTATGAGGACCCATACATGAGATGGACCACACTACGACAAGAGAGGGGCCAAGCAGTTCCAGAGTTCACCAATACCTTCCATACCTTGTGCACCAATCTCGGTATCAAAGACTCCGAACGACATTTGGTTCTGAAATACCGTGGGGCTCTACACAAATACATCCAAACAGAAATGGATTTTCTAGACATCTCATCACTCAGTGCTGCTTATTGATATGATGTTAAAATCGAGAAAAAATTTAAGCACCAGAACAAACAACAGTTCGGGTATGCAAATCTGAAACAACCAAACTATGAAAAAGAAGGTCGTAACAAATAATCTCCTGAAAACCAGTCCAAGCCACAGGAAAAGAAGGGTCACGGGAAGACAAAGAAGGACACTAGAAAATGGTGCAATTTCCACAAAATCCCTTGGCACAACACCGATGAATGTCGCTCAAAATAGTAATTGGTGGCCGAGATCAAAGACGAAGATCCAAACCCTGATTCAGAATTTGATTATGAAAATACTGATAAAAGATAGATCATCGACGCAGACCCCACTGCTATTGTCGCGACTGCAATAATTCAACCAGAAGAAAAAATAGATCTTGAAGAGGGGGAGATCCTTTTTCATTCAGAGATGTAGGTGAAGGGGACCCCACTACATTTTATTGTTGATAGTGGAAGCCAGAAGAACCTCATTTCAGTAGAGGTCATCAAACAGTTGGGATTGTCGAAAACACCACACCCACAGCCATACAACATCAGGTGGCTTTGCCAAGGATGTGATCTTCGTGTCAGCCAGCAGTGTTGATTGTCATACGACATCCAGCCCTTCAAGGATGAGGTATTATGTGATGTTTCCCCACTTGATGTCTGTGATGTTCTCTTGGGCCAACCATATATGTGGAAGCACCATGTTGTTTATGAGTCTCAACCACGCAGTGTCATTGTTTCTCTAGGGGGTCATATCTACAGAATACTAGAGGTAGTTCTGACTACTGTTCCACCTAGAAATTTCCAAAAGGTAGTATCTCATACTAAAAAATTCAGCTTCTTCACTATCTGTTCAAAACATGAACAAAAGGATCCTGCAACCACTACAACCTCGGCCCAAGCACCTTCTATCCAACAGAAGGAGGTTGAAAAGATTCTAGAAAAGTGTAAATATTCCTTCTGCACAAAATAATCTCATGTATCCAGACTGGTTAAAAACATCCAACCCTTCCAACCACATGCTCATGATAACCTTCCACAAACCGAGCAACGTGACGTCTCCAGCAAGGCAAGGAGCTCAACAAGATTCAGATTCAACAAACACTTTTTCCTCTCCCACGGGAACTCAACGCAATGGAGATGATTGCCTCCTAAGGAGGGAGGATTGATCCAGATGGATATCTCTATCCACCCACCTTTTCCAACTAGCTCAAAGTAATTTTCTGGCAATTTTGGCAATTTACTAATTTTAGCAGTTTTAACTTCCGGGGCCTAAATGAAGGTTTTTCGGGATAGATATTCTCAATGATATGTAAATTCATTACTAAGCCCCAAATATGAATATCCTCGACGATACCTTTCCAATGGGATATCATACGCCTAAAACGAAGATCGTATGCAAAAGTTACAACCTCGGGAAGTTGATGTACTAACTTACCCAAACGGGGCCCATATGACTTTTGGTGTTTCATCTCCTAGGGTTAGGTTTTTGGATGTATATGATTTTTTGAATTCTTTTTTATTGTAAAAATTCCTTCAGATCCTCATTGTAATCATCTTCTTGTGAATGCAAGTAGCCGTCACATCTCTTCTCAGAGATAAGTTGCCACCATTATAGCGAGTCTTTCACTCTCTATTTTTACAGTCTCTGTACATTTCTTTCATTAATAGAAATAATGTATTACTGTATATCTGTGTTTATGGTTGCATCTATGATACATTTGTGTTATATTATTGGATATCTGCGCTATCTTTGTGCATTTCTTTATTATATCTCTGCTCTTATTTTGTGCTAAAAATAAATCCGAATTAGTGGTATCAGAGTAGGCCGCTCTTGATCATTTTTTTTCAGTGCATATCCCCGACGAGGTCCGAGTATAGAAATTTGGGCCTCTAGCTTGTATCTCTTGAATGCAATCGCTCTCGCATGCCCAAGAAACCCTCCATCGTGGAAGAAAATAAAAACGACGGAGCAGACGATCCTATAAATATGTTTCTTGAGCAAGCTCTCACGCGACAGAGAGATGAAACGATCGAAAAATTTTCCCACATCCTTCAACGCCTGCTGATAGAAACAGGAACATCTTCATTGAGAAACCACTTTGGAAGCACCTCTCCTTTCAAGGTACAGGTTAATTTTGATATTCCCATATTTGAAGGCTAGATAGATGCGGATGCCCTAGACAAATGGTTAAATCTGTTGGATGGTTATTTCTCTGTTCACCATTTTTTTGATAGGGAAAATATCACCTTCACACTCCTTAAATCTCTCCCCCATGAAAAACATTGGTGGGAAACTTACTCGGAGCAAATTTCCACAGAGGATTCTGGAATATATCTGGTTGAGAGCAACTGGGATTTTTTTGTGGACGCGGTAAAGGAACAATATTACCTTGTTGGCAACTATGAGGACCAATAAATGAGATAGACCACACTACGGCAATAGAGGGGCCAAGTAGTTATGGAGTTCACCAATACCTTCCATACCTTTCACACCAAGTTGGGTATCAAAGACTCCAAACGAAATTTGGTTATGAAATACTGTGGGGCTCTACATAGATACATCCAAACTGAAATGGATTTTCTAGACATCTCATCACTCGGTGTTTCTTATCAATATGTTGTTAAAATTGAGAAGACATTTAAGCACCAGAACAAATAGGATTTTGGATCTGCAAATCCACACCAACCATATTATGACAAAGACGACCCTAAAAAAAATTCTCTTGAAAACCAGTCCAAGCCACAGGAAAAGAAGGGTCATGGGAAGACAAAGAAGGACACCGAAAAATGGTGTGAATTCCACAAAATCCCCTGGCACAACACTGATGAATGTCTTTCAAAATAGTCACTAGTGGTCGAGATCAAAGACACAGAGCCGAACCCTGATTCATAATCTGATTCTGAAAATACTGGTAAAAGACAGATCATCGACGCAGACCCCACTACTATTTTCGCGATCGCAACAATTCAACCAGAAGAACCAACCGATCTTGAAGAGGGGGGGAGCCTTTTTCATTCACATATGTGGGTGAAGGGGACCCTGCTGCATTTTATTGTTGATAGCGGAAGCCAAAAGAACCTCATCTCAGCATAGGTCGTCAAATAGTTGGGATTTTCGACAACACCACACCCGCAGCCATACAACATCCAGTGGCTTCACCAAGAACGATATCTCTGTGTCAGCCAATAGTGTTGATTGTCATACGACATCCACCCTTCAAGGATGATGTATTATGTGATGTTTCCCCATTGGTGTCTGTTATGTTCTCTTGGGCCAACCATATATGTGGAAGCGCCATGTTGTTTATGAGTCTCAACCTTGGTTTTCCATTGTTTCTTTGGGGGGTCAGCAATACAGAATACCAGAGGTAGTTCCGACTACTGTTCCACCTAAAAAGTGTCACAAGGTAGTATCTCATACTACAAAATTCAACTTCTTCACAATCTATTCAAAAGATAAACAAAAGAATCCTACAACCATTATAGCCTCGGCCCAAGCACCTTCTATCCAAGAGAAGCAGGTCGACAAGATTGTAGCAAAGTGTAAAGATTCCTTCTGCACAAAATAATCTCATGTATCCATAATGGTTAAAAATGTCCAACCCTTATAGACACATGCTCGTGATAGCCTTCCACAAACAGAGCAATGCGACGTCTCCAACAAGGCAAGCAGCTCACCAAGATTTAGATTCAGCAAAATATTTTTCCTCTCCTGTAGGCACTCAACGCAATGGATACCATTGCTTCCTAAGGAGGGAGGATTGATCCATATGGATATTGATTTCCACCCACCTTTTCCAACTGGCTCAAAACAGTTTTCTGGCAATTTTGGCAATTTACTAATTTTAGCAGTTTTAACTTCCGAGGCCATTTTGAGGGTCTAAATAAATGCTCTTCTGGATCGAGATTCTCAATTATAGTTGAAGGAATGACTGAGCCCCTATAATGAATCTCCTCTATGATACATTTCCAATGGGCTATCATACGCCTAAAACGAAGATCGTATGCAAAAGTTACGACCCCGAGGAGTTGATGTACTAACTTACCTAAATGGGGCCCACATGACTTTTGGTGCTTCATCTCCTAGGGTTAGGTTTTTGGATCTCTATGGTTTTTGGAATTCCCGTTTGTTGTAAAAATTCCTTTAGATCCTCATTGTAATCATCTTCTTTTGAATGCGAGTAGCTGTCACATCTCTTCTCAAAGATAAGCTGCCAGTATTCTAGCGAGTCTTTCACTGTGTATTTTTACAGTCTCTGTACATTTCTTTCATTAATAGAAATGGTGTATTACTGTATATCTGTGTTTATGGTTTCATATTTGATACATTTATGTTATATTATTAGATATATGTGATATCTATGTTCATTTATTTATTATATTTATGCTCTCATTTCGTGCCAAATATAAATCCAGATCTGTGGTATCAGAGTAGGCTGCTCTTGATCATTTTTTTTTTCAGTGCATGTCCCTGACGAGGTATGAGTATAGAAATTTGGGTCTAGAGATTTTATCTCTTGAATACAATCTCTCTTGCATGCCCAAGAAACCCTCCATGGAGGAAGAAAAGAAAAACGACGGAGCAGACGATCCTATAAATCGGTTGCTTGAGCAAGCTCTCACGCGACAAAGGGACGAAATGATGGAGAATTTTTCCCACATCCTTCAACTCCTGTTGATAACAACAGACACATCTTCATCAAAAAACCACTTTGGAAGCACCTCTCCTTTCAAGGTACAAGTTAATTTTGATATTCCCATATTTGAAGGTCAGATAGATGTGGATGCCCTAGACAAATGATTAAATCTGCTAGATGGTTATTTCTCTTCTTACCATTTTTCCGACAAGGAAAATATCACCTTCACACTCCTTAAATCTCTGTCCCATGTCAAACATTGGTCAGAAACTTATTGGGAGAAAAGTTCCACGGAGGATTCTGGAATATATGGGGCTGAGCCCACTTGGGATTTTTTTGTGGACATGGTAAATGAACAGTATTACCCTGTTGGCAACTATGAGGACTAGTAGATGAGATGGAACACACTACGACAAGAGAGGGGCCAAGTAGTTCTAGAGTTCACCAATACCTTCCATACCTTGCGCACCAAGCTCGGTATCAAAGAATCCGAATGACATATGGTTCAGAAATACCGTGGGGCTCTACACAGATACATCCAAACCGAAATGGATTTTCTGGACATCTCATCACTCAGTATTGCTTATTGATATGTTGTTAAAATCAAGCAGAAATTCAAGCACCAGAACAAACGGGAGTCCAGGACTGCAAATACACAACAACCAAAGTATGAAAAAGACAGATCTAACAAACAGTATCCTGAAAACTAGTCCAAGCCATAGGAAAATAAGGGTCATGGGAAGACAAAGAAGGACACCGGAAAATGGTATGATTTCCACAAAAGCCCCTGTCACAACACCGATGAATGTCGCTCAAAAAATTCAATGGTGGCCAAGATCAAAGACAAGGAGCTGAACCTTGATTCAGAATCTGATTCTGAAAATATTGATAAAAGACAGATCATCGATGTAGACCCCACTGCTATTGTCGTGACTGCAACAATTCAACCAGAAGAACCAACAGATCCTGAAGAGGGGCAATGCCTTTTTCATTCAAAGATGCGGATGAAGGGGACATCACTGCATTTTATTGTTGATAGCATAAGCCAGAAGAACCTCATGTCATTGGAGGTCATCAAATAGTTGGGATTCCCAACAACATCACACTCATAGCCATAAAACATCGCATGGATTCGCTAAGAATAAGATCTTCGTGTCAGCGAGCAGTGTCGATGTCATATGATATCCAACCCTTCAAGGATGAGGTATTATGTGATGTTTCCACACTGGTTGTCTGTGATTTTCTCTTGGGACAACCATATATGTGGAAGCATCATGATGTTTATGAGTCTCGATCCTGTATAGTCATTGTTTCTCTAAATGGTCATCTCTATAGAATACTAGAGGTATTTCCGACTACTATTCCACCTAAAAAGTTTCGCAAGGTAGTATCTTATACTACAAAATTCAATTTCTTCACAATCTATTCAAAAGATGAACAAAAGGATCCTGCAACAACTACAGCCTCGGCCCAAGAACCTTCTATCCAACAGACGCAGGTAGACAAGATTGTAGCAAAGTGTAATATTCCTTCTACAAAAAGAATCTCATGTATCCATACTGGTTAAAAAGGTCCAACCCTTCCATCCACATGCTCGTGATATCATTCCACAAATCGACAAGAGCGACATCTCTAGCAAGGCAAGCATCTCACCAAGATTCAGATTCAACAAATGCTTTTTCCTCTCCCCTAGGAACTCAATGCAATGGAGACCATTGGTTCCTAAGGAGGGAGGATTGATCCAAATGGATATCGGTGGCCACCCACCTTTTCCATTTGTCTCAAAACAATTTTTTGGCAATTTTGGCAATTTACTATTTTTAGCAGTTTTAACTCCCGGTGCCATTTTGAGGGCCTAAATGAAGTTTTTTTAGGATAGAGCTTCTCAATGATGGATGAAGGCATAATTTAGCCCCCAAAATAAATCTCCTAGACAATACCTTTCCAACGGGTTATCATATGCCTAAAACGAAGATCGTATGCAAAAGTTACGACCCCGAGAAGTTGATGTACTAACTTACCGAAGCGGGGCCCACATGACTTTTGGTGCTTCATCTCCTAGGGTTAGGTTTTGGGATGTCTAGTGTTTTTTTCATTCCTGTTTATTGTAAAAAGGCCTTCAGAGCCTCATTGTAATCATATTCTTACAAATGCGAGTAGTTGTCATGTCTCTTCTCAGAGATAAGCTGCCACCATTCTAGCGAGTCTTTCACTCTGTATTTTTATCATCTCTGTACATTTATTTCATTAATAGAAATCGTGTATTACTGTATATCTGTGTTTATGGTTGCATATCTGATAAATTTATGTTATATTATTGGATATATGCGATATCTCTATGAATTTATTTATTATATCTCCGCTCTCATTTAGTGCCGAAAATAAATCCGGATCAGTGGTATCAGAGAAGGCTTCTCTTGATCACTTTTTTTTAGTGCATGTCCCTGACGAAGTCTGAGTATAGAAAGTAGGGTCTCGAGCTTGTATCTCTTGAAGAAAATTGCTCTCGTACGCCCAAGAAACCCTCTATGGCGGAAGAAAAGAAAAATGACGAAGCAGACGATATTATAAATCTGTTGCTTGAGCAAGCTCTCACGTGACAGAGGGACGAAATGATGGAGAATTTTTCCCACGTCCTTCAACACCTTCCGATAGAAGCATGTGCATATTCATCAAACAACCACTTTGGAAGCACCTCTCCCTTCAAGGTACATGTTAATTTTGATATTCCCATATTTGAAGGTCAGATAGATGTGGATGCCCTAGACAAATGGTTAAATATGCTAGACAGTTATTTCTCTATTCACCATTTTTCCAACAAGGAAAATATCACCTTCGCACTCCTTAAAGTTCTCACCCATGTCAGACATTGGTGGGAAACTTACTAAGAGAAAAGTTCCACAGAGAATTATGGAATATATGGGGCCGATCCCACTTGGGATTTTTTTATGGACGCGGTAAAGGAACAATATTACCCTATTGGCAACTATAAGGACTAGTACATGAGATGGACCACACTGTGGCAATAGAGGGGCCAAGAAGTTCCCGAGCTCACCAATACCTTCCATACCTTGCACATAAATCTAGGTATCAGAGACTCCAAACAAAATTCGGTTTTGAAATACCGTGGGGCTCTACACAGATACATCCAAACTGAAATGGATTTTCTGGACATGTCATCACTTGGTGCTTCTTATCGATATGTTGTTAAAATCGAGTAGAAATTTAAGCACCAAAACAAGCAGGAGTTTGGTTCGGCAAATCTGCAACAACCAAAGTATGAAAAAGACGGCCCTAACAAATAGTCTCCTAAAAAATAGTCCTAGCCATAGGAAAATAAGGGTCATGGGAAGATAAAGAAGGACACTGAAAAATGGTGTGATTTCCACAAAATCCCCTAGCACAACATCGATGAATGTCGCTCAAAATAGTCATTGTTGGTCGAGATCAAAGAAAAGGAGCCGAACCCTGATTCTGAATCTGATTATGAAAATATTGTTAAAAGACAGATCATCTCCACAAACCCCATTGCTATTGTCGAGACCACAACAATTCAACCAGAAGAACCAACAGATCCTGAAGAGGGGGAGTGCCTTTTTCATTCACAGATGTGGGTGAAGGGGACCTCGGTTCATTTTATTGTTGATAGCGGAAGCTAGAAGAACCTCATCTCAGCAGAGGTCGTCAAACAGTTGGGATTGTTGAAAACACCACACCCGCAGCCATACAACATTGGGTGGCTTCGCCAAAGACATGATGTTCATGTCAGCCAGCAGTGTCGATTGTCATACGACATCCAACCCTTCAAGGATGAGGTATTATGTGATGTTTCCCCACTAGATGTCTGTGATGTTCTCTTGGGCCAACCATATATGTGGAAGCATCATGTTGTTTATGAGTCTCGACCCTGTAGTGTCATTGTTTTTCTGGGGGGGTCATCTCTACAGAATACTAGAGGTAGTTCCGACTACTGTTCCACCTAAAACGTTTTGCAAGGTAGTATCTCATACTACAAAATTCAACTTCTTCACAATCCCTTCAAAACATGAACAAAAGGATCCTGCAACCACTACAACCTCGGCCCACAGACCTTATATCCAATAGAAGCAGGTTGAAAAGATTGTAGAAAAGTTTAAATATTCCTTCTGTAAAAAATAATATCATGTATCTAGACTGGTTAAAAAGGTCCAACCCTTCCAGCCAGATGCTCGTGATATCCTTCCACAAACCAAGCAGCGCGATGTCTCCAGCAAGGCAAGAAGCTCACCACGATTCAAATTCAGAAAACGCTTTTTCCTCTCCCCCGAGCACTCAATGCAATGGAGAACATTTCTTCCTAAGGAGAGAGGATTGATCCATATGGATATCGATGGCCACCCACCTTTTTCAACTGGCTCAAAACAATTTTCTGATAATCTTGGCAATTTACTATTTTTAGCAATTTAAACTTCCGGGGCCATTTTGATGGTCTAAATGAAGGTTTTTCGGGATCGAGATTGTCATTTATAAATGAAGGAATGATTGAGCCTCCAAAATTAATCTCTTCGACGATACCTTTCCAACGGGCTATCATACGCCTAAATCAAAGATCGTATGCAAAACTTACGACCCCGAGAAGTTGATGTACTAACTTACCCAAACAAAGCCCACATGACTTTTGGCGCTTCATCTCCTTGGGTTAGGTTTTTTGATGTCTAGGGTTTTTTGAATTCATGTTTATTGTAAAACAGCCTTCAGAGCCTCATTGTAATCATCTTCTTGTGAATGAGAGTATGCTTCACATCTCTTCTCATAGATAAGTTGCCACCATTCTAGCGAGTCTTTCACTCTCTATTTTTAGTCTCTGTACATTTCTTTCATTAATAGAAATCATGCATTACTGTATATTTGTGTTTATGGTTTCATCTCTGATACATTTCTATTATATTATTGGATATATGTGATATCTCTATGCATTTCTTTATTATATCTCCACTCTCATTTCGTGTCGAAAATAAATCCAGATTAGTGGTATTAGAGCAGGCTGCTCTTGATCGTTTCTTTTTCAGTGCATGTCCCTGATGAGCTCCGAGTATAGAAATTTGGTTCTCGAGCTTATATCTCTTGAATAAAATATCTCTCGCATGCCTAAGAAACCCTCCATGTCGGAAGAAAATAAAAACGACGTAGAATACGATCCTATAAATCTTTTGCTTGAGCAAGCTCTCATGCGGTAGAGGGACGAAATGATGGAGAATTTTTCCCACATCCTTCAACGTATGTTGATAGAAACATGTGCATCTTCATCAAACAAACACTTTGGAAGAACCTCTCCTTTAAATTTACAGGTTAATTTGGATATTCCCATAGTTGAATGTCAGATAGATGCGGATGCCCTAGACAAATGGTTAAATCTGCTAGACGGTTATTTCTCTGTTCACCATTTTTCTGACAGGGAAAAGATCACCTTCACACTCGTTAAATATCTCCCCCATGTCAAACATTGGTGGGAAACTTACTGAGAGAAAATTTCCACAGAGGAGTCTGGAATATATGGGGCCGAGCCCACTTGGGATTTTTTTGTGGATGCGGTAAAGGAATAGTATTACCCTGTTGGCAACTATGAGGAGAAGTACATGAGATGGACCACACTGGGGCGAGAGAGGGTCCAAGCAGTTATGTATTTCACCAATACCTTCCATACATTGTTCACCAAGCTGGGTATCAAAGACTCTATGATGGAGAATTTTTCCCACATCCTTCAACGTCTGTCGATAGAAACAGGTGCATCTTCATCAAACAACCACTTTGGAATAACCTCTCCTTTCAAGTTATAGGTTAATTTGGATATTCCCATATTTGAATGTCAGATAGATGCAGATTCCCTAGACAAATGGTTAAATATGCTAGACGATTATTTCTCTGTTCACCATTTTCCGACAGGAAAAATATCACCTTCGCACTCCTTAAAGCTTTACCCCATGTCAAACATTGGTGTGAAGCTTACTCGTAGCAAATTTCCATAGAGGATTCTGGAATATATGGGTTCGAGCCCACTTTGGATTTTTTTGTGGACACAGTAAAGGAACAGTATTATCCTATTGGAAACTATGAGGACCCGTACATGAGATGGACCACACTACGGAAAGATAGGGGCCAAGCAGTTCCAGAGTTCACCAATACCTTCCATTCCTTGTGCACCAAGCTCGGTATTGAAGACTCTGAACGACATTTGGTTCTGAAAAACCATGGGGCTCTACACAGATACATCCAAACTGAAATGTATTTTCTAGACATCTCATCACTCAGTGCTACTTATCAATATGTTGTTAAAATCGAGCAAAAATTTAAGCACCAGAACAAACAAGAGTTCGGGTATGAAAATCTAAAACAACCAAACTATGACAAAGAAGGTCGTAAGGAACAGTCTCCTGAAAACCAGTCCAATCCACAGAAAAAGAAGGGTCACAGGAAGACAAAGAAGGGCACTAGAGAATGGTGTGGTTTCCACAAAGTACCCTGGCACAACACCGATGAATGTCGCTCAAAATAGTCATTGGTGGCCGAGATCAAATACAAGGAGCCGAACCATGATTTAGAATCTGATTATGAAAATACTAGAAAAAGATAGATCATCGACGCAAACCCCATTGTTATTGTCGCAGCCACAACAATTCAACGAGAATAAACACTAGATCCTGAAGAGTGGGAGCACCTTTTTCATTCATAGATGTGGGTGAAGGGGACCCCGCTGCATTTTATGGTTGATAGCAGAAGCCGGAATAAACTCATCTCAGCAGAGGTCGTCAAACAATTGGGATTGTCGACAACACCACACCCGTATCCATACAACATCAAGTGGCTTCTCCAAGGTCAAGATCTTCGTGTCATCCAGCAGTGTCGATTTTCATACATCATCCATCCCTTCAAGGATGAGGTATTATATGATGTTTCCCCATTGGATGTCTGTGATGTTCTCTTGCACCAACGATATATGTGGAAGCGCCATGCTATTTATGAGTCTTGACCCCGCAGTGTCATTATTTCTTTGGGGGTCATATATACAGAATACCAGAGATAGTTCGACGTATTGTTGAACCTAAAAAGTGCCGCAAGGTAGTATCTCATACTACAAAATTCAGCTTCTTCACAATCTGTTCAAAAGATGAACAAAAGGATCCTGCAACCACTATAGCCTCGCCCCAAGCACCTTTTATCCAACAGAATCAAGTCGAATAGATTGTAGCAAAGTGTAAATATTCCTTCTGCACAAAATAATATCATGTATCCAGACTAGTTAAAAATGTCCAACCCTTCCAGCCACATGCTCTTGATAGCCTTCCACAAACCAAGCAACACGATGCCTCCATCAAGGCAAGCATCTCACCAAGATTTAGATTCAGCAAACGCTTTTTCCTCTCCCCTAGGAACTCAACCCAATGTAGACCATTGATTCCTAAGGAGGGAGGACTAATACAGATGGATATCAATGGTCACCCACCTTTTCCAACTGGCTCAAAATAGTTTTCTGGCAATTTTGGCAATTTATTATTTTTAGCAGTTTTAACTTCGATGACCATTTTGAGGGCCCAAATTAAGGTTTTCCAGGATTGAGCTTCTCAAAGATAGCCGAAGGAATGATTTATCCCCCAAAATGAATCTCCTCGACGATGCCTTTCCAACGGGCTATAATACGCCTAAAATGAAGATCCAATGCAAAAGTTACGACCCCAAGAAGTTGATGTACTAACTTACCCAAACGGGGCCCACGTGACTTTTGGTGCTTCATCTCCTAGGGTTAGGTTTTTGGATGTATAGGGTTTTTGGCATTCCTGTTTATTGTAAAAATGCCTTCAGAGCCTCATTTTAATCATCTTCTTGCGAATGCGAGTAGCTGTCACATCTCTTCTGAGAGATAAGCTGCCACCATTCTAGTGAGTCTTTCACTCTATATTTTTACAGTCTCTGTACATTTATTTCATTAATATAAATCATGTATTACTATATATCTGTGTTTATGGTTTCATCTATGATAAATTTATGTTATATTATTGTATATCTGCGATATCTATGTGCATTTCTTTATTATATCTCCGCTCTCATTTCGTGTCGAAAATAAATCCAGATCAGTGGTATCAGAGCAGGCTACTCTTGATCATTTTTTTTCTCAGTGCATGTCCCCGATGATGTCTGAGTATTGCAAGTTGGGTCTCGCACTTGTCTCTCTTGAATAAAATGCTCTCTCGCTCCCAAGAAACCCTCGATGGTGGAAGAAAATAAAAACAATGGAGTAGACTATCCTATAAATCTGTTGCTTGAGCAAACTCTCATGCGACAAAGGGACAAAATGATGGAGAATTATTCCCACATCCTTCAACGCCTGTCGATAGAAACAAGCGCATATTCATCAAACAACCACTTTGGAAGAACCTCTCCTTTCAAGGTACATGTTAATTTTGATATTTCCATATTTGAAGGTCAGATAGATGCGGATTCCCTAGAAAAATGGTTAAATCTACTAGACGATTATTTCTCTGTTCACCATTTTTATGACAAGGAAAATATCACCTTCACACTCCTTAAATCTCTCCCCCATGTCAAAAATTGGTGGGAAACTTACTCAGATAAAAGTTCCATAGAGGAGTCTAGAATATATGGGGTCGAGCCCACTTGGGGATTTTTTGTGGACACGATAAAGGAATAGTATTACCCTGTTGGCAACTATGAGGACGAGTACATGAGATGTACCACACTGCAAAAAGAGAGGGTCCAAGTAGTTCTAGAGTTCACCAATACCTTCCATACCTTGCACACCAAGCTGGGTATCAAAGACTCTGAAAGAAATTTGGTTCTTAAATACCGTGGGGCTCTGCACAGATACATCCAAACTGAAATGAATTTTTTGGACATCTCATCACTCGGTGCTGCTTATTGATATGTTGTTAAAATCAAGAAGACATTTAAGAACCAAAAAAAATGGGATTTTTGGTCTGCAAATATGGAACAACCAAAGTATGACAAAGATGGCCCTAAAAAACAGTCTCCTGAAAACCAGTCCAAGCCACAGGAAAAGAAGGGTCACGGGAAGACAAAGAAGGACACTGGAAAATGGTGCGATTTCCACAAAATCCCCTGGCACAACACTGATGAATGTTGCTCAAAACAATCATTGGTGGACGAGATCAAATATAAGGAACCAAACCCCTATTCAGAATCTGATTTTGAAAATACTGGTAAAAGACAAATCATCGACGCAGACCCCGCTACTATTTTCGTGACCGCAGTAATTCAACCAGAAGAACCAAAATATCCTGAAGAGGGGGAGAACCCTTTTCATTCATAGATGTGGGTGAAGGGGTCCCCACTGAATTTTATTGTTGATAGCAGAAGAGAGAAGAACCTCATCTCAGTAGAGGTCATCAAACAGTTGGGATTGTCGACAACACCACACCCGAAGCCATACAACATCGGGTGGGTTCACCAAGGTCGATATCTTTGTTTCATCCAACAGTGTCGATTGTCATACTACATCCAACCCTTCAAGGATGAGGTATTATGTGATGTTTCCCCACTGGATGTCTGTGATGTTCTCTTGGGCCAACCATATATATGGAAGCACCATGTTGTTTATGAGTCCAGACCCCGCAGTGTCATTGTTTCTATGGGGGGTCATTTCTACAGAAAACCAAGGGTAGTTATGACTACTATTCCACCTAAAACGTTATGCAAGGTAGTATCTCATACTAGAAAATTCATCTTCTTCACAATCTGTTCAAAATATGAACAAAAGGATCCTGCAACAACTACAACCTCGACCCAAGCACCTTCTATCCAACAAAAGCATGTCAACAAGATTGTAGCAAAGTGTAAATATTCCTTATGCACAAAATAATATCATGTATCTAGACTGGTTAAAAAGGTCCAACCCTTCCAGCCACATATTCGTGATAGCCTTCCACAAACTAAGCAGCACGGCGTCTCCAACAAGGCAAGCAACTCACCAAGATTCAGATTTAGCAAACTCTTTTTCCTCTCCCCCGAGAACTCAACGCAATGGCGACCATTGATTCCTAAGGAGGGACAATTTATCCAGATGGATATTGATGGCCACCCACCTTTTCCAACTGGCTCAAAACAATTTTCTGACAATTTTGGCAATTTACTATTTTTAGCAATTTTAACTTCTGGGGCCATTTTGAGGGCATAAATAAAGGTTTTTCATGATCCATATGATGGAAAAAGGAATTATTTACCCCCCAAAATGAATCTCCTCGATGATACCTTTCCAACGGACTATCATATGCCTAAAATGAAGATCATATGCAAAAGTTACGACCCCGGGAAGTTGATGTACTAACTTACCCAAACGGGGTCCACATGACTTTTGGCGCTTCATCTCCTAGGGTTAGGTTTTTGGATGTCTATGGTTTTTGGCATTCTTGTTTATTGTAAAAATGCCTTTAGAGCCTCATTTTAATCATCTTCTTTTGAATTCAAGTAGCCATCACATCTCTTCTCAAAGATAAGTTCCCACCATTCTAGCGAGTCTTTCACTCTGTATTTTTACAGTCTCTGTATATTTCTTTCATTAATAGAAATCATGTACTAATGTATATATGTGTTTATGGTTTCATCTCTGATATATTTATGTTATATTATTGGATATCTGCGATATCTATGTGCATTTCTTTATTATATCTCCACTCTGATTTCGTGTTGAAAATAAATCCCAATCAATGGTATTAGAGCAGGCTGCTCTTGATCATTTTTTTTTTCAATGCATGTCCCCGACGAGGTCCGAATATAGAAATTTGGGTCTCTATCTTGTCTCCCTTGAAGAAAATCTCTCTCGCACGCCCAAGAAACCCTCCATGGCAGAAGAAAAGAAAAATGATGGAGCAGACGATCCTATAAATCTGTTGCTTGAGAAAGCTCTCACGTGACAGAGGGACAAAATGATGGAGAATTTTTCCCACATCCTTCAATGCCTGTCGATAGCAACATGAACATATTCATCAAACAACCACTTTGGAAGAACCTCTCCTTTCAAGGTACATGTTAATTTTGATATTCCCATATTTGAAGGTCAGTTAGATGTGGATGCCCTAGACAAATGGTTAAATCTGCTAGACGGTTATTTCTTTGTTCACCATTTTTCCGACAGGGAAAAGATCACCTTCACACTCCTTAAATCTCTCCCCCATGTCAAACATTGGTGGGAAACTTATTCGGAGAAAAGTTCCACAGAGGAGTCTGGAATATGTGGGGCCGATCCCACTTGGGATTTCTTTGTGGACACGGTAAAGGAATAGTATTACCCTGTTGGCAACTATGAGGACTAGTACAGTAGATAGACCAGACTATAGCAAGAGAGGGGCCAAGCAATTCTGGAGTTCACAAATACCTTCCATACCTTGTGCACCAATCTGGGTATCAAAGACTCTGAACTAAATTTGGTTTTGAAATATCGTGGGGCTCTACACAGATACATCCAAACCGAAATAGATTTTCTAGACATCTCATCACTCGGTGTTGCTTATCGATATGTTGTTAAAATTGAGCAGACATTTAAGCACCAGAACAAACAGGATTTTGTGTCTGCAAATCTGCAACAACCAAAGTATGACAAAGACGACCCTAAAAAATAGTCTCCTAAAACCTATCCAAGCCACTGGAAAAGAAGGGTCACAGGAAGACAAAGAAGGACACCAGAAAATGGTGCGATTTCTACAAAATCCCCTGGAACAACACTGATGAATGTCTCTCAAAACAATTATTGGTGGATTAGATCAAAGACAAGGATCCAAACCCCTATTCAGAATCTGATTCTGAAAATACTGGTAAAAGACAGATCATCGACGCAGACCCCACTGCTATTTTCGTGACCGCAACAATTCAATAAGAAGAACAAATAGATCCTGAAGAGGGGGGGTGCCTTTTTCATTCATAGATGTGGGTGAAGGGGACCCCGTTGCATTTTATTGTTGATAACAGAAGTGAGAAGAACCTCATCCCAACAAAGGTCATCAAATAGTTGGGATTGTCGACAACACCACACCCACAACCATACAACATCGGGTGGGTTCTCCAAGGATGAGATCTTTGTATCATCCAGCAGTGTCTATTTCCATACGGCATCCAACCCTTCAAGGATGAGGTATTATATGATGTTTCCCCACTAGATGTCTATGATGTTCTCTTGGGCCAACCATATATGTGGAAGCGTCATGTTGTTTATGAATCCTGACCCCGTAGTGTCATTGTTTTTCTGGGGACTCATTTCTACATAATACTAGAGGTATTTCTGACTACTGTTCCACCTAAAAAGCGTCGCAAGGTAGTATCTCATACTACAAAATTCATCTTCTTCACAATCTGTTTAAAAGATGAAAAAAAGGATCTTGCAACAACTACAGCCTCGGCCCAAGCACCTTCTATCCAATAGAAGCAGGTTGACAAGATTGTAGCAAAGTGTAAATATTCCTTATGCACAAAATAATTTCATGTATCTAGACTGTTTAAAAAGGTCCAACCCTTCCATCCACATGCTCGTGATAGCCTTCCACAAACCGAGCAGGGCGACGTCTCCAGCAAGGCAAGCAACTCACCAAGATTCAGATTCAACAAACACTTTTTCCTCTCCCTAGGGCACTCAACGCAATGGAGAAAATTTCTTCCTAAGGAGGGAGGATTGATCCAGATGGATATCGGTGGCCACCCACCTTTTCCAACTAACTCAAAACAATTTTCTGGCAATTTTGGCAATTTACTATTTTTAGCAGTTTTAACTTCTGGGGCAATTTTGAGGGCCTAAATGAAAGTTTTCTGGGATCGATATTCCCAATGATACTTGAATGCATAATTGATTCCCCAAAATAAATCTCATTGACGATGCCTTTCCAACGGGCTATCATACGCCTAAAACGAAGATCGTATGCAAAAGTTACGACCTCGAGAAGTTGATGTACTAACTTATCCAAATGGGGCCCACATGACTTTTGGCACTTCATCTCCTAGGGTTAGGTTTTTTTATGTCTACGGTTTTTGGAATTCCTCTTTATTGTAAAAATACCTTTAGAGCCTCAATGTAATCATCTTCCTATGAATGCGAGTAGCCATCACACCTCTTCTCAGAGATAAGTTTCCACCATTCTAGTGAGTCTTTTACTCTGTATTTTTATAGTCTCTGTATATTTCTTTCATTAATAGAAATTGTGTATTATTGTATATCTGTGTTTATGGCTTCATCTCTGATACATTTCTGTTATATTATTGAATATCTGCGATATCTCTGTGCATTTCTTTATTAAATCTCCACTCTCATTTCGTGCCGAAAATAAATTCGGATGATTATCCTTCAAGATTGTTTCTCCCTTGTACATAAATAAATTCCTAGTTTTTTCTTTTTGTTCCTCACTTATTTTTTATTCCTTCTTGTTTTCCAGCATGTCTAGTTTGTTTAATTTTTATATTCTTGTTTCCTCTTGAAAACTACCTTCTTGGTTCCTTGATTTTCCAACAGCTTAGTCCTGGTCATACACTTAAATGGTAACACATATGGTATCAATAGATTGAACATTATATGAACCATTGTCTTTCCACATACCGTCTTAATCGTGTAAGCATTGTTTTTCACTATCTCAAGTCAAATCTAGTAGTGGAACATAGCTCATCAATATACAAGAATAATGTCATGAAACAGAGAACCATGGACCTCTTCTTAAGAATATATTGTTACATTGTTTGAACCAAAAGAAAATGATTTGGGAAAGATGTTTGCAATATTCCATAAACCATTACTCAAGGAGTTCGCTCATCTATAATCAAGTTAGCAAATATCAACATCAATGGTGTCATCCCTAGTTCCTTTAAAGGATAACTACAATCCCCCATCCACCTCTCTTTAAACAAAAGAGAATACAATTTTATAAAACATAAAGTCTTGGGGAAAGACTTTCCATATCACATGGGACATGCAAGTATATCCATCAGGGCTATGGCTGCGCGTTGGTAGCAGAGAAAGGCTTGTGACACTGAGTGACTCCATTGAGACTATGGACGCTCGATGATAGCAAGGAAATACCAGAGAAATGTACTATAACTTGCATTCTCAACATTCCAGAAGTTTCATTTCCATCATACTGCCTACACCTCCTCCTTTTGTCATTTATCATATGAATAAAAAATAATTAAAAAGAAATATGGTCTACAGTAAGGTTGACCCCTTCTTTGTATCGTCTAAATTATTTTTTATCAGAATATGAGCTCTGGGACCTTTCTTTTTTTTCCCTCTTGAGACGTACATGATAATGCACCCTTCCCAAAAATATTTGTGGATACCATCTTACAGATATTTGAGGCTTCTCCCAGTGTGTCACCATTTGTTGTGCTAGGCACCACAACCCTCCATTTCTTATAATCCAATTGCAATTTCCTCTCGAGAAATGGAGCCCCTTTTTTTTATGTGTTTTCTAAAGAGTCCCTTGCTATCCTCCTTACTTTACCTCAAACACTCTTTCAATAATTACTTTAATTCAACACTAGAAAAAGAAACACTAGAAGAAATCATTTTCTAAGAAAGTTTGAGAGATTTGAAAAAATTAACTTTAAATCCTATGATTTACATCAAAGGAGTTCCCTTTAACTCCTTCAATGTACATCGGAGGATTTACATTTATCTCCTTCGATCTACATCAAAGGAGTTTCTTCAACCACTCTAATTGGACTTCTTCCTATATCCCTTACTCCCTCTGAAAACCTTCTTATTGCACAACTTGTCCACAACTTCTCTGATGGAATCACAAGAGTTGACTCCAACTCCTTCGATGTCCATCAAAGGAGTTTCCTCCAAGTTTACAGATACGCTTGGAACACTTTGTGGAAATTTATCCGATACACATTGGAGGATGTCCCACAAAGTCCTCCAATGTATATCGGAGTACTTAATCACAAGTCCTGTGATCATAAATACCTAACCAATGGCAATAAATGTTGAAATTTGTCGATTCCTATATATTCATTGATTGACCCATCCTTCTCACCATTTCACTAAGAGTTAAAGGATTTCTCTCTCGAGATGAAGAACGTGTAGAACCCTCTCTTTCACACCCTCAGACTCTTGCAGTCTACCACGTGGCAGTGTGTTTCTAGGTAAGCCGCAATGCATTGCCTCTTGCTAGGGTTAGGTTTTTATATCTTCATATTTTGTTGCTTTTTTTCATAACTATACCAAATACTTCCACAACTACCTGCTTATCAACCTTCTCCCTCCGGTTCTACATTTCCCTTTCACCAAGACTCTAGGATCGAACAAAACAAAAAATTCCCCAAACCAAACCCTTCACCGGGGTCTTGCCTTTGAATGAAGCTAGTTAATCATTGGTACTACACCCATTTATCATAATTCCCTAACCCTCCCCAAATTTGGCATGACCATGACCATCGAGACCACTCTTCCTAACAAGCTAAGGTTATCCATACTTTTCCCCTAAGACCAGCCTAAGTCAACCAAGCGAATTAATATTGAAATATCTCCACAAGTCTCACTAGGCAAGTCCATCATCAACATAGCAAGAGTAAAATTCAGAGGAGTTCTTAGGAATTGCGTCGATTCCCTTCCCATAATCCATGATTCAGAAATTTTGAGCTCAACCTATTTGATGCGCTATCAGAGGATTTGACACTGACTATATCGATAACACACCAGATATTTCTCAAAAAACTTCCCCAATACTTTCGGAGGCCCTAACAATAACTTCTCTTATTCACATCGGAGAACCTCATATTAAATTGTTCAAAGTACATCGGGAATTTTTTTATCAACTCCTCCAATTTCTATTAGAGGAGTTAACCTCAAGACCTACGATTTCATCTTTTAAGTACAATTTTTACCCTTTCCTCATAAAACTTTCACAAACATACTCAACATGCCTTCCATAATCTCATCATTCTCAGACAATGCTTCCCTTCCCAGTGATAGTTCAAATGAGTCTTTTTGTATTTCAAACTAGAGTCAACTTTGTATTATTTTCAATTTTAATCTCAACACTAAGAATGCCTTTTATTTTAGATCCAAATATGTCCCCATGAAAGAAGAAAAAAATTAAATCACTTGGGGTCGAGGCCTCTGGTAGCGGCCAACAAACTAAAGGGGAACTAGAAGTGATTGTCGCCATGTATGATGACACAGCAGGACTCCTAGAAAAGGATGGGGAAACACTAAAGTGGGGAGAAGTATATCACTTTTTCAGGAAATCTAACTTCTCCACTGAAGCCGAAGAACAGGATGAACTTCAAGTATTCAAAAACATCAGAAATATTGGCATATTCAGAGTAACAACCCACTTGGATTTTTTCCCTTGTTCAGATGCCATCAATTGGATTTTGAAGAATATATATGTGAATGGTAGATACATCTATAATGAAAGAAAAGATCCCATAGCTTTGTTTAGGCCTGAATTTCTAGAGAAAATCTATCACATTGAGAGATGGACTAAGAAGTTGTACAAAAAGATCCTCAGTGAGTTCGAATACACCCCCAAGGATTTGTTTCCAAAATGGTACAAGGATGACAAATAGTTCAAGCAAAGGCCCAAGGGAGGATACCCAACAATCTCTCTAAGAATACCTTATTAGTACCAGTTAGCCATGTTATGCAAGCTATATAGTGATCCAGATGCATCCCGATTCCATCTATCATATATTCCTTTGATATATTACTGCACAAATGAGGGAGTATCATTCAATTGGGATGATATCATATCATAAAATATTACAGTGGCAATTTTTGAGGTTAAAGGAGCCTTGGAACATTCCCTAGATTTCACATGTCCTCATATATCTTGGACATCATGTGTGTGGCCCATAAATATCCTAGGATGGGATGGGAATAGTATCTAGCATACCCGACCATCCATGTATACTACAAAGTGCTCTAGATGCACAAGTATCAGACAAAGTACCAAAATATATGTGAGCATTTTTTGTCTCTTTTGTATGAATTCATATTTTGCGCCACACCCACTTGCATGATTGAAAAACCAATAGCAATAATAAGGAGAATTGGATATTGGTACCTCATGGGACATGACATTTATACAAGAGTGTATGGTATGATGAATCCCCCTCATCTTCTCTGTCATTTTTTTCCTAACAAGCTCATGCTCTAGGAGGTTTCATACCTAACCATAATACATGAGGTAGGTGGAATGTTGTATCGAGTAAAGAAGGAAATCTGGCCATCACTACCACTATATGTTTGAAACTACTTCTTCTAAATTACCAAGAAGACTCAAGAAGAGGTAAACACCCTATTATATTACCACTTCATAGAAGAATGGTTTCAAAGACACGATCCCAACAATATCCTGAGAGACCACTTCAACAAAATTGATCTACCCTGGGAATACACAATGAATATTTTGGAGGAGGAAGAAGTACATCAGAATTCATCAACCTACGATGAAGTAATATTCAACATGCATGGCCAACCCAAAGGGAGAATCACAAATGAATAAAGATATAGAGAAGAATCTCAAAAGAAAGAAGAAGAGGAAGTGACCAAAGAATCACCCCACACCTCCACCTCAATACACTTGGGATCAACAGGAGAGGAAGAGGAGCCACCATATGACAAGAAAAGAAGAGAGAAGGAAAAGGTCCACAAGAAGAAGAATGACACTACAAAGAAAAAGTGGAAGATTGAGGAAGATAAGGCCAAAGCCAAAGCTAATGTAGAATCAAGAGCTGCAACCCAAATGGAGATAAAACAAAAAGAAGAAGAAAACATGGAAGAAGTTGAGAGAGAAGTAGCAGAAGAAGAATAAATGGAAGCCAAAGAGGCAACTAAAGTAGAAATACAACAAAAGGATGCAAAAAGAAGAGGTAGTGACACTGACATGATGGAGACAAATATCCTAGAGGTGTCAACTACAGGAATGGGCATAGATATATCAGGAAGTGGCTTAGTACTAGGACTCTGGGAACCATTCCAACCAATTAAAGTACTCGATTTGAGAAGCTTCAGTTATGAAATAAATAACTACAAAATAATGCAAGAACAACTGAATTGGTATCAACAACTGAAGGAACATTGGTCTCAGTTACCACACACGTTCCTGTAACATAATATGTAAGAGATAATCCAATAGAAACTGCTACTTCTGGAATTCCATTCATGAATGTTAATGAGGAAAACTTTCAGATACTATTCCAACAAAATGAGGAGAAAGAAGCAAGGATCAGAGAGTTGGAGGAAAGGCTCCACCAAGTAAGAATTGGTGAAAGAAAAAAGTTTCAAAGCCAGTGTTGAGAAGGTTAGGAAAGAAATAAAAAAGGATATCATATACATGTATGCTCACCTTCACCTCTTCCAGCAAGCAATTTCTACCATAACAGAGAAAAATAATCAAATACAGAAAAAATTGACAAAGTACAACACGATCCATGAAGGCATTGCCGACATTGATAAATGGATCCTAGAAAATCTTGATGCACCAGTTGAACTTTTCCAACCTTAAACATAAAAAAGAAACACATAATTGTATGCAATAGACCATTTCCAATAGGTAGGGAAAAAGGAATATAAGGAGGTTACCAAATCAATGGCAATATTCTCAAAGATACACAAAGTTGCGCAAGAATTGATCAAGAGTAGCCGACTACCTAGGCTAGATGAGCTTGAGAAAAATATAGTAACTTAAGAGCTAGTACACAAGGTTCATGATAGCACAAATTGAAGAAAATAAACAGTCGAATCAACCACTACAATATCTATATATCTCAAATACGAACACTTACTACAACCTGTAAAATTGCACACCATGATACAAGCATTCATGGCGACACTGATAAAATACTTGAGCAACCTTGAAGACAATGTGGCCATAAACAATGTAGCTTTGGAACATTTAACTTACAGAAGGATCAGATCCTTATATGATCAACTATAAATATGGACAAAATACATCAGAGAAAAAAATCCTTGAATAAAGAAAAAATAGTATTTAGAGAATGCTAACACATGTTTCATATTTTGTATTTTTCCAAACCAATCTCAATTTTTTCCTTATTGTACACTTATCACTAAGAAATAGGATTTTTTAACTATTTTGTAACAAAATATTCAAGAGGAAGGAAAAGAGTCACTTAGTAGTTACTGAGAATTGTATAAGAAAGAGTAGAGGCTCATGTGTAAAGGACTTTTGTATTATCAAGCAATGTATCAACCCAAGAACTATTTCGAGAACATATACTTTGTTAATGAATATTGAGAAGCCCTCAAGGCGAGTTTTATGAAGAAGGAATTTTTTTTTTTGAATCTATATATGCTTTGAATTATTTCTAGTGGAGATGAATGTGGTTCACATGGACTATAAGGATGCTTGCTTGCTTATAGATTAATTCTTATGCACTCTATGTTATTCTATAGTTTTAAAGTGTTTTTTCGAATATCTTTAAGTATTTATATTGTTGAGTTGTTAATGCATGAATTGATATAATTTAGATTGTTCTGGTTATATATATTTGCATGCACTTGTTTATGGTTCTTCTCTTCTATTTCATCTATCTGTGCGGAATTTTATGTAGAATTTGGTTTCATTTACAACTTGTCAGTTACTTTAGCGTGCTCCTAGCTAGGATAGATTAGAGTAGATTAGAAATATATTAGTTTGTTTTCAATACAAATTCTTCATCAACATATTTCCATTGCATATTCACTCATCATCCATCCTCATTAGTAAACCAGAATGTAATCGAAAAAAAATCCCCAAAATAGTAACAATGGAAGTCGAGCCAAATTCTGGATGGGACTCATAATTCAAATGGTGCATATTCTAGTTGGGACCGTGTATTGGGGAGTATCCCTCGTTGTTGTTGGGAGAATTTAGACATGTGAACAGGTTCTTTCTTGAGGTCACAAATATTGTATCTGGGAAGATAAGTATGTTGGAATATCTAGCAATACTGAGCGGGGTGGGGGGGGGGAGGGTGAATCAGTATTGCCTACTTTTTCCTTTTAACTTCATCCATATTAAGCACACATATTAATTATTCAATTAAGCAATATATGATGAACAAAAAACCCTTATGAACACAAGATTTTATCGTGGAACCCAACAGGGAAAACCACAAACTATTTTCTACTAACTACAAAATTTGTTTTACATGTTACATAGAAGGAAGATATTCTTCCTTTTCGATCAACACCAACTGATCAAGATGCACCCACACCCTTGTTCACCAGCACCAGCTGGTAGGAGGCTACAACCCCCTGTGTAGTCAGCTACAACTGACAAGGAAGCACCAACTCCCTCTTTTCACCAGCACCAACTGGTAGGAGGCTTCAACCCCTTGTTTAGTCAGTGACCAATGACAAGGAAGCACCTACTCCCCTATAGGATCCAACCTGCCCTTGCACCACCCAACTACCCTTAGTTTATAATGAAATTCAATCTCTTCTGCTCTTCATTGAATTTGACTCATGCAACCATTTTTTGTAACTTCTACTTGTCTGCTGCAACCTTTGCTTGTATGGTCTTCTGTATCAAGTACTGGATTTCATAATTGTTGCTCTGTCTTCTTCTATTCTTTATTTTCAATAAGACATTGACAAACATCTTAGAATGAACATTTCTTCATCTTGGACTATGCTCCTTTTGATCTTCTAATATGAACCTCAGAGACACTATCTTCTCACCACTTTTTATCGTTTATATATTCTTCAAACTGGTGTGAAATTTAAAACATCGTGTCCCTTTATTTGAACCATTGTACCTTTTCATTTAAAATGATAATCTAAACTTTAATTAATATCATTTTTCCTTTTTATTCTTTATTCATATTTTCATGATTTATTCTCTTTTAATCATGACTATGTATCGGTTCATTTTTGTCATTAGTTGATCACATACATGGATTGACTTATTAGATCGTACTCATGTTTCTGCTATGTTCTCGGCTCACCAACAGATCATCTTCGATCATTTATCGATTCTTTGTATTGTTCTGGTGTAACTTTCTGTTGAATGAAATCTGTTATGAGGCACTCCCTTCAAACCAAGTTCATATGACCATAGGCCCAGAACCACAGGCTTATTAATCTAAGCGACATATTACAATCTGCCCTTTCAAATATCTTTACCAATATGACCAACGGCGGTAACCTCACGTTAGGCAAGACAAGCACTTATCAATTCAACGACCATGATTCATTCTTCTGACGAGATGGACCGTTGTCATAACTTCGACACTTTGATCTTCGGGTCTACGTTACGATATCGACAAAACAATTGGACGGTTCACGTTTATATTTTCGAAGATAGATCAATGGTCAGCTTTGACCTTACACTCATTCTTTCACTTCTAAATCTGACATCTATGACTTAATCAAGCAATGAGATGGATAGCCACTAGTTACTTCGCGACTTCATCTATTATTCTTACGCTATCCTTCCACTGTATTGGATTGACGGTTGAGAGTGCTCCAGAAGTGATATTCAGATCGGACGACTCGTGTCCACTTCGTAAATTCGTCCTTCGGGACTTCGGGACTCTGTCCTTCACGACTTCAGCACTTCGGCTCTTCGTGACTTCGGCTCTTCGCGATTTTGGCATTTCAGCTCTTTGCAACTTTGGATTTTCATGATTTCAACCTTTCGACACTTGTTTAGTGCTGAAATTCCCGAAGTACAACTCCTAGTGTGACGTAACTGCTTATGTCACTTGATGGTGTGTCACTAATTCAGTAGCTTCCACGTGTCACTCTGATTTGTGATCTGCACATACCTAAAATGTTGAATCATCTTGATATGTGTCTATGTCTGATTGCACCATGTGTCCTTGCTAATGTAGTCTGCTGACGTGTAGTGGCCAGTAAGAAAAATATCAACAAGCCTAGTCAAAATCCTTACAATTACGCATAACATTTCTAACATAGAACTTCGAATTTCTGAGTGCATAAATAATTCATTAACTTCAAATAAGCATATAAATTTCAGCAGAATTTGACATTTAACATTTAACTACAGCATAAAATTAACTTAGCCAATTCACAAACAATTTACCTGGTTCTGATGCTAATTCGCCTTGTTGCCTTGTTGTTGCCTGGTTCTGATGCTAATTCGCCTTGCTGCCTTGTTGTTTCCTTCCTACTGCCTGATGCACTGACCAACACTGCCCAAACCTACTATCCTCCTTGCCAACTAGGACAACTACCTAGCTCCAGGATATCATATGGATATCCTGGCCCCCGTGCCCAAAACCTCCAGCAAACTGGTGCCTGTACTCATCCAATCCAACTACGAAACTCAACTCCCCTCCCAGCAATCCAAGAGAAACTTCCAGCCAAAAAAATAATCCCGTAGAATCCCCCCTTCGTAAAACTCCTTCCCCTCCATATCCTTCCTTCACCGCCTCTTGCATTTACTTCCTTATCCACCCATTTATTACCTTATCCCCTCATAATTAATATCTTACCCCCTTTTAATTAATATCTTATCCCTTTCCGTGTACGTAACTTTTTTTTAATTTAAACAATATAACTTATTATCCCTTTTA
>ML808034.1:263555-279443 GCA_009831015.1 Picea engelmannii
ACCTTTAATTAATTAATAAATACTTAATTAATATCATTAGACCAATTGTTGTTTAGTTATTAACATGTTAGGAAAAATTAATTACCTAATAAATCTTTTACTTAATAATCCCTAAGTATATATTCTACTAGGGCTGTTACATGGCGTGGTATGCCAACAACAGTCCCGATCCAACGGTCCTCGTTCTCCCTTTGATCGACGATTGTGATCAAATCACAACTTCGCATATCGCGTGTTTGAACATGAGCCACCACTAACACCTCCAACTCCCAATATCTGAAACTTTAGATCAACGGTCCACAATCATCTTTAATCCAACGGTCCATATCTTCTCGGGAATTTTTCACTCTGCAAGTTAGCGAAACGTTAACCCTTCACCACATGCCCTCCTTGACAACGGATGGTCCCAATCATTTCGGAACTTGTCTCATGCACCTTCCTTCGGATCCAATGGTTTGACAAGAACTTGGGTTTGATCCGACAACTGACGAGTATTCGAATATTCGAACTCACAACCTCTTTACCTCACTTATCCTATTTTCTCCAGATCAACGGTCGAGACCTCTCCCTCTGATCAACGACTGTGATCATGTCACGACCTCACTTATCGTGAGTTCATGCAACTCTACTTTTGACTTTCCTGATCTGTGAGTCAGCGAAATTCCAATTGCTCGACACGTTTCCTTTGGCTCCAACGACCAGGATCATTTCACGACCTTGGAGTGTTGATTGACTCCTAGGCTTATCCTCCTTGCAGCTCCACTAGATATAATCGTTGCTGGTCCTTCCCACTCTGATTTGATGGTCACGATAATCCAACGGTCCTTAAGCTCACGGTCACCCATATGACCATTGTTCGTTCTATGAGACAATCAACAGCGTCAATTTCCTTGATCGGACGGTTGCTGACACTTCTCACCTTTTCTGCACATTGATCAATTGTTCAGTCTTTTCACTGATCTCAACGACATCTCTACAATCTGTTCTTCCTTCATAGCTTGATCATTGAATAATTGTTGATCCTATAGTGATAAAAAATAGTCATAGATTTTCTCTCTGTGCAATGTGATATTCCTTCTAAGATTTGATATTTCGATTATTCGCTTCCCCTGTTTTCTCTTTCGATCTCTGCACACTATTTGACATCTTCTGCTAACCGATATACATGTTTACATCAATGACAATCTCATGTGATATACTTCATCATTACAGATCATTGCTTCGACTATTGACATCAATGACAATATTTCCAACAATCTCTCCCTTTGTCATTGAGGTCAACACACTAACTTCATATACAAAGCTCCCCCTGTGTTGATGTTTTCCTCTTATGAAGTTTTCCTTTTATGAAGTTTCTCTCCCCCTTTGACATCAATGGAAAAGGGTTTCTTCTCCTATGATCTATCTGTATAAGTACTTGTCTGACCACTGATAAATTAATGACTCCTTTCTCAATATGCTTTCTTTCTTCTTTTGACTACTCTCCACCTTTGTTTCTGAAAGGGTAGCTCTTCCTGACAAGGTTTCATCCCCTGTTAATTTACTAACTTCTTATCTCAATTGATTGGGATTTTTTGTGTTTCATATGAGTAGTCTTCTTGATAAACGTTTTGTAGTCATCGAGTCTTTTCAAAAATTAATAATCTAGTTACTTTCTTATTTTCTAATTAGAACTTCCCTTGAGTTTTTACTGACTGTTCTCCCCCTTTGTTTCTAAAAGGGTATCTTTTTCTTCCAGGGTTTCTCCACTTGTTATCTCTACAGGATGTCATGTATATCATTTTGTATATTATAACACTGTTGTTTTGGATATTGCTGTCTTATTCAACACAATGCAATTGTAGGTCATATTCTTCAAACAACCCTTGGTTCTGTCCATTGACTCTCATCGATCTCTAACTAGGATACCAATTTGTTTTTATATCATCCACCTTGACATCTATACTCTCAACAATCTTATGTAGCCTAAGATTGTATCATTTGTGTGCTTTCTTGGTAGAAGAATATCCAATAATGATACCTTCATCAGATCTAGCATTAAATTTTCTGAGATTCTCATCACGCCTTTTGATGTAACCCTTAATACCAAAGACCTTGAAGTATTTTACTGAATGAGCTATTCCAAAACAGGGTTCACAAGGAGTTTTACTACTATTAATCCTGAGCTGACCTCTTTTCAATATGAGTACTGATGTGCTTAAAACTTCCCTCCAATATCAATACTAATTGATGGAATATCCATCAGATAATTTGCTTCATTGAGCATAGTCTTTGCAGCTTTCTTGGACAGAGATCACCTTTTTTAATTTTTCTTTTAGAAGGAGTTTCAGTGTACCATTTAAAATAGGATTGAAAGATTTCTGAGATAATCATCACTCAATTCTTCTTGTTGTTCTACCGTTGGTGATTCAACATTAATGACATTATTATGTGCACTAGAAGTTTCTTTATTCTTGTTTTGAGAATAATTCTCATTAGATGTTTCATCCTCCAAAATCCTATTAATAACTTCATCAATTTCAGGAGCAGTATTTTCCTCATATTTCTTGTTTTCTACTTCATATTTTATTTTCCATGTCTTCTTATTTACTCTTGTTTTCATATTATGTGAAGCACTTCTTATTGATTGTCTTTTTGAGTTCCAACATTCATGGTATTTGTGACCAACTCCACCACAATTGTAGCATATCATAGTGTAACACTGTGTAGCAATATGTCCAACAAGATTGCAGTTCCAACATCTTATATTTTTGTAGAAACAAAAAAAAAAAATCTTCCATGATGCCTACAATCCAAGGCTTTATGACCATACTCATTACAAGAAAAACAATAGCCATTAAAAACACTCTCATACTTCCTTTGATTCATCCATGACGATGTCTTTCTTCTAAACTTGCTTTGAGCTGTATGAGTAGCTTCATTATGTCTTCCTTGATCTGATGTTCTAAATGTTGTAATGATGCTTTCATTCTTTGAACATGAAGGACCTGCATCATACCTACTTTCCATTTTTATAAATGAAAAACTTGCATCAGACCTGTCATCACTCTTTACAAATGAAGGACTTGCATCAGGTTTCTTGGGATTACTAATTTCCTCCTTGTTGTAGCCTAGACCGGTTTTGTCATATGGTGATCTTCGACTATCCAAGATCTCATCTAAGATCATAGATTTACTCAAGAACTTGACTTGGGTGTTTGACTTCTCAACCTTCTTTCTAAGATTCACAACTTCTTCTTCCAACTTATGACATGATTCTTCCTTTTTTTCCAACTGGTTCCTTACTACCTTCTCTCTCATTTTGGCTTCTTCAAGTTGTATTTTAAGATTGGCATAGCTTTCCCTTGGTTATTTTAGATCTGCAAGGTTTTTTCTTGAGACATCATCTTTCTTCTTTTCTTCTTTTTCTTAACTGATTTCATTTTTCAGTCTCTTGAATTTCTCTTCCATTTCCTTTGTTAGGTCAACAACTTTTGTTTTCAATTTTTTGATCTCTTCTTCTTTGTTTTCTAACTGAATCTTTTTCTCAGATATGATTTCTTTATTGTCTTTGAGATTTTCTTTTATTTCCAGGATATGCTTCTGATTGCTAAGCTCATCATCTTCCTTCTCCTTTTATTTTACTTGACTAATTTCTTTCTTCAGCTTCTCGATCTTCTCTTCTTTCTCTTCTAACTTATTGTCCTACTCATATATTATTTTTTCATTGTACTTGAGCACTTTATTTATTTCCACGACATGCTTTTGACTCTTTTCAAGAAATTCTTGAGTGTAGTCATGAAGATAGCTATAGTATTATTCATTATGGTGATAGAGGTATTTAGATAGACTCCAATCAACCTTTTGTTTGACCTTTGATAGTTCTTCTTCTTCTTCTTCCATAGGATAAATGATAACATAACATTCTGTTATTGTATCTGAGTCTTCTTCTTTACTTGCAGGGGAGAATTCAATAGCAACATTATTGCAATTGGAAGATTGTGGAGAGTATTTACCTTTATTGATGGCTAAGTCTTTTCTTTTGATTTAATACATCTTCTTGGGAGGATGAATAGAGTCTTTGGAGGTATCATCACTACACATGTCATCTTCAACATCAATATGAGTAATAGGACTTGATCCTTTAATTATGTGTGTGTGGTCATATCCAAAGACAAATTTGTTCGAGGGAGATATTTGTAGATTGAGAAATTTATCAAGGGCTTCAGTCCCTTTCTTGAATTTCTCAACAGTCTTAAGTTGATCCTTTAGTTGTTTACACCTTTGTTTATATTTTCTCAGTTCGTCCAAAGAAATTTCAAGCTCAGCTTCCAGATTGACTTCTGCTTCAATTTCTAAGTATTCTTCAAAAGAATCTTCATCACTAGAATTGTTGTAGACTAAACTTTGTTCTGATTGAAATGCTTCATTTGACTTCTCATCTGAGTAGAGGTATTTTATTTTTTCCCAAAGTTCCTTTGCAGAGTTACATTCACCTATATTTTCTTTGACATCATCAGGTAATCCATCAAGGATTGTATTCATTACCATTTAGTTAATTTTTTTGGCTTTCTTTTGAGCTGGAGTCCTTAGTCTGCTTGGTGGAAGTAATCAATGATTATTGAATTCCATACATCAGGTCCCAATGCCTTTAGACGACTTTCCATTCTTGTACTCCAAAATATGTATTCTACTTTTCCAGGTATTGGAGTTCCATTCTCAGTGTAAATCGTTTTCCCATCCATGTGTGCTTAATTTGATTTTCCTTTCAATTTGTTAGACTGTTCTTTAAAGGAACCTTTGCTCTGATACCAATTGTTAGAATATCCAACAATACTGAGAGGGGGGGGGGTGAATCAATACTTCCTACTTTTTCTTTTTAACTTAATCCATATTAAGCACACATATTAATTATTCAATTAAGCAATATATGATGAACAACAAACCCTTATGAACACAAGATTTTATCGTGAAACCCAACAGGGAAAACCACAAACTTTTTTCTATTAACTGCAAAAAAATTTTTACATGTTACATAGAAGGAAGATATTCTTCCTTTTCGATCAACACCAATTGATCAGGATGCACCTACACCCTTGTTCACTAGCACCAACTGGTAGGAGGCTATGACCCCCTGTTTAGTCAGCTACAACTGACAAGGAAACACCAACTCCCTCTTTTCACCAGCACCAACTGGTAGGAGGCTTCGACCCCCTGTTCAGTCAACTACCATTGTCAAGGAAGAACCTACTCCCCTACAGGATCCAACCTGCCCTTGCACCACCCAACCACCCTTAGTTTATAATGCAATTCAATCTCTTCTTCTCTTCATCGAATTTGACTTATGCAACCATTTGTTGTAACTTGTACTTGTCTGTTGCAACCTTTGCTTGTATGGTGTTCTATATCAAGTACTGGATTGCATATTTATTGATCCTTCTTCTTCTATTCTTTATTTTCAATAAGACATTGGCAGGCATCTTAGAACGAACATTTCTTCATCTTGGACTCTGCTCCTGTTTTTTATCTTCTAATATGAACCTCAGAGACACTATCTTCTCACCACTTTTTCTCGTTTATATATTCTTCAAACTGGTGTAAAATTTAAAACATCGTGTCCCTTTATTTGAACCATTTTACCTTTTCATTTAAAATTATAATCTAAACTTTAATTAATATCATTTTTACTTTTTATTCTTTATTCATATTTTCATGATTTATTCTATTTTAATCATGATTGTGTATCGATTCATTTTTTTCATGAGTTGATCACAGACATGGATCGACTCATTAGATCATACTCATGTTTCAACTGCGTTCTCAGTTCACCAACAGATCATCTTCGATCATTTATCAATTCTCTGTATTGTTATGGTGTAACTTTCTGTTGACTGAAATCTGTTATGAGGCACTCCCTTCAAACCAAGTTCATATGACCATAGGCACATAACCACATGCTTATTAATCTAAGCGACGTATTACAATCTTCCCTTTCAAATCTCTTTACCAATATGACCAACGACGGTGACCTCACCTTAAGAGAGACGAGCACATGAGCACTAATAAATTCAATGACCACGATTCATTCTTCTGACGAGATGGACGGTTGTCGTAACTTCCACACTTTGATCTTCGGGTCTATGTGACTTCCAACATTTCAAAACTCCTGATTACGATATTGTTGAAACAATTGGAAGGTTCACGTTTATATTTGCGAAGACAGATCAACGGTTAGCTTTAACCTTACACTCATTCTTTCACTGCTAAATCTGATGGCTATGAATTAATAAAGCAATGAGATGGATGGCCACCAGTTACTTCATGTCTTTGTCTATTATGATTACGCTAAATTTCCACTGTATTAGATCGACGGTCGAGAGTGCTCCCAAAGTAATCTTCATATCGAACGACTCATGTCCACTTCGAAAATTCATCCTTCAAGACTTTGGGACTCTGTCCTTCGCGACTTCGGCACTTTGGCCTTTCGACACTTCGTCCCTTTGACACTTCAGCTCTTCACAACTTTGGCTCTTCGCTATTTCAGCCTTTCGGCATTTCGACTCTTCACGACTTTAGATTTTCGCGATTTTGGCCTTTCGGCACTTGTTTAGTGGTGAAATTCCTGAAGTACAACTCCGGGTGTGACGTAACTGCTTACATCACTTGATGATGTGTCACTAGTTGAGTAGCTTCCACGTGTCACTCTAATTTGTGATCTGTACATACCTAAAATGTCGAATCATCTAGACACTTGTCTATGTCTGATTGCGCCACATGTCCTTGCTGACGTAGTCTGCTGATGTGGTATGCCAACAATAGTCCTGATCCAACAGTCCTCGTTCTCCCTTTGATCGATAACTATGATCAAATCGCAACTTCTCATATCACGTGTTTGAATGTGAGCCACCACTGACTCTTCCAACTCCTGATATATGAAACTTTAGATAAACGGTCCACAGTCCTCTTTAATCCAATGGTCCAGATCTTATCGGGACTTCTTCACTCTACAAATAAATGAAACGTTAACCCTTCACCACATGCCCTCCTTGACAACGGATGGCCCCGATCATTTCAAAACTTGTCTCGTGCACCTTCCTCTAGATCCAACAGTTTGACAAGAACTCGGGTTTGATCCGACGACTGATGGGTATTCAAATATTCAAACTCACAAGCTCTTTACCTTACTTATCCTATTTTCTCTAGATCAACGATTGATATATCTCCCTCTGATCGACGTATGTGATCATGTTGCAACCTCGCTTATCACAAGTTCATGAAACTCTACTTTTGACTTTCCAGATCTGCAAGTCAGTGAAATCCCAATCGCTTGACACGTGTCCTTTGGCTCCAACGACCAGGATCATTTCATGAACTTGGAGTGTTGACTAACTCCTGGGCTTATTCTCCTTGCAAATCCACTGGATCTAAACGTTGTTAGTCATTCACACTCTAATCCGACGGTCACGATCTTCCAACGGTCCTTAAGCTCACAGTCACCCATATGACCATCGTCTGTTCTATGAGACAATCAACACCGTCAACTTCCTTGATTAGATGGTTGCTGACACTTCTCACCTTTTCTGCGCATTGATCAACTGTTCAGTCTTTTCACTGATCCCAATGACATCTCTACAATCTATTCTTCCTTTAGAGATTTATCATTGAATCATTGTTGATCCAATCATGATCAATAATAGCCGCAGATTTCCTCTCTGTGCAATGTTCTATTCCTTCTGAGCTTTGATATTTCGATTATTCACTTCCCCTATTCACTCTTTCGATATCTGCACATTGTTTGACATCTTCTGCCGACTGATATACATGTTGACATCAATGACAATATCATATGATATACTTCATCATTACAGATCATCACTTCGACTGTTGACATCAATGAAAATATTTCCAACAAAGTATGTGTAAACAAGATCATTGCAATAAATAGATATTGAATAAATTGGTTGATTAAGAGTGAAAAAACTCCATATGTTATATGTTGAAGAGTCATGTATTTCTAGTTTTATTAGAATAAAATCTTAAACATGGAGACAGTTGAACCCTCTCAACACTTGAAAAATAAAACAAATCTAATTATAATGTCCACTAATGACCAAAACATGTCAATGGGATTTCAAGGTACAAGTAACAACAACAAAAGAAGAGTGCATAGGGAATCTCTTTCCTAGAAGAAAAAAGAAAATGATTTAGTAAGAGAATAGAAGCAAGGTTAAACTCAAGATGTGTAAACCCTCGATAATGAAGTACAACCCTGAGGAGGAGAACAAAGAGTAGGAGTTATAACCACAATTCAATAGATGAATAACAAAGTGGTTTCTAGTAAATGTTTGAAGTTGAGGAGGAGATTGTGTTCCCATCAATCATTGTGAATTCATTGCTACTAAGTCAGATAATGCCATTTACAAAGTGGCATGCACTAAGAGAAGCATATTAGGATAAGGGAGACAACTAAGGAATCTACATAGAATCTCTCCTAACATGCAAATTTGATGGGATTTTAGAGGAGGGGAAAATTCTAATGATGCTCCCCTATCCAAGAGAATTATGATACATATGGGAGGAAGCAATAAACCTCTATGTTGAGATATGGAACTAGTTTTTAAATCTAGTAGTGGAGCATTGATCATTGATATGGAAAAAATATTTTATCATGTTTATTCCCAAACATTAAGACCTTGGGAAAATAACTCAATGTACGCATATAACATTTATCAATGTTTCATACAAAATCATTTCAATTGATAAGAACATATTGGGGCGAAAGATAATTGGAAGGTGGATCCTTTCTCACAGTGCAAGGAGCCTCCCTAAATAACTCTTGTAATAGGAACAGGTTTTCCATGTTGATATCCACCTTATGAATTTGTACTATATTCTACAAATAACAAAGATAAACTTCATGATAATTGTATGTGAGACACAACCATCAAAGGGGTGTTATGTTCTTAATAATGGATCTACTGATTATAAACATGGAAGTTGTACAGAGTTCAATATATCTTACTCATCACTCATATTACATGTAATCTTCATCCTAGCTCATACAAAGACAACTTGATGTCTATGTGTTTTGTACATAAATTAATTAAAAAAAACTTGTTTATGTACAGATTAGGAAGAAGCCTTATCATTGACTTTAATGTAACGAATGAATGCATGAAATAAATACTACACAGTGTAATTAACTAATGTAACTAAAAATGTAACTATCTAATGATGCAAGAGAAGTAAAGAATTTGTACCTTGTCAGAAATGCTTTGTGGATTGTGGAGGTGACCACCCTTCGAACCTGCATTCGTCAAAGACAATAATAGGTTAAATGACTAAATAATAAATAAACATTAATGAGTTTGCATTTGAAAAGAAAATTAAACATTATATGACTGGAAAATAATTAAGCATGTACCACACTCTAGAAATACTAAAGGGGATACCTCATGAATGAAATCCTCTTGGTTTCAAGAATAATTTATTCTCTACTAAACAAGACCAACCACGTGAAGGTGGAAGCTCATTTCCCCTCCCCCCCCTCGCATCACTCTCAATTCCCCTTACCCAATTATGCATAACCTGTAGAAAAACAATAATTAAAGGTAAATGAAAGAAATAAGGTACATGCATACAGAACATATAAGGTCCATACACAACTAGAAAAACAAAAAATTGTACAGTCAATAATTTATATTAATAAAATTTGCATGATGATATGTATAATCTGAATAAAGTATTTGGCACTTACAATTCGAGCTTTTAATCTCAATTAACCACCTTGGCAAAGTTTGTGTTTCCCATGTTTTTCTAGCCTTTCCTTGGTTTTTTTTCATGTGTCTGGTACATATTTGAAATATCTTATAACATACTTGAAAATTTTCGTAGGCTCTCATACACTTCAAAAACAAACAAGGAAAGACTAGAAAAAATGAAGTTTATTTTTCATCATCATCGTGTTCTATATCCTTGCTTAAATTTTTCATCCTTTCTTGTCCCTCCTCTATAAGTGGCTTAGACCCAGACCATGTAGTTAGCAAAAGGGGAGAATTAGTACTGAACAATGAATTGTACCTTGTCAAAAATGCATTGTGGATCATGGAGGTGATTTCCCTTCAAACCTTCATTTTTCAAAGACAATAATAGGTTAAATGAATGAATAATAAATAAACATCTATGAGCTCGCATTTTTAAAAGATAATTAAAGTTTATATGACTGGATAATAATTAAACATGTATGACACTCTAGAAATACTAAAGGGGAATACCTCATGAATGAGATCCTCTTGGTTTTGAGAATAATTTATTCTCTAATAAACAGGACCAACCACATGAAGGTGGAAGCTCGTTTGGCCCATCCCCCCCCACATCACTCTCAATTCCCCATACCCAATCATGCATAACAAGTAGAAAAACAATAATTAAAGTTAAATGAAAGAAAGAGGTACATACATACAGAACATATAAGGTACACACAGAACTAGAAAAACAAAAAAAATGCATAGTCAATAATTTATATTATTAAAATTTGTCCTGAAAATATGTACAATAACTTCTTTTTTTTCCTTCTTTTTTATAAAACTCATGAGTGTATCATCATCAGGTTCATCTTGATCTTGACCTTCAAATATTGGGTTTTGTTCTGTTGTTGGAAGGTGATGGGTCATGTCAAGAATTCTACTACTTCAAGTAATAGGATGTGGACATCGATGCACTATAGAGGCACCCACTACAATAACAAAAATCATTAAAATGACATGCTTAGTTATTATTCATAGCATTGTTTCATTAGTACAAATATCATTACTATGTTTTTTACCTGGAGGTTTAGGGGACACCAATGGTTGGATTGTCATCGATTCCTCTCCTCTTCGAGCACCCTCATCTACATGCTCTAACATTGAAACAAAAAAAATTATAATTACACCATTTGAGGGAAATATTTATAATCATCATATTATACATTTTATTTTAAATACATGCATATTGTGATGGCTTTTCCAACCACTAGTATCATGGGGTTGTTTTCCACCACCATCAAATGAACCGATGTTGTTTGTCTACTTAAAACATATAGAGACATAATTGATTGATGGGTGAAATAAATTGTCAATATATTGGACAAGTAATCGACAACTACAATCTTCTCATTTTATGTACCAACTCATTTGAAGGGTCATATTATGTCTGTGATCCCTTCCTTTGTCGATTTTCCACCAAAAAAAAAAAATTGAACTTGAAGTTGAGCATCAAGTCTTATTTTTTAGCGACATTGTTGAATCTACCCCCTCGCATCACATGGAATAAGATATGGATTTTTTCCTATTGGTTGAAATTAGATAATATTTGATTGATGATATATTGTATAATATGAATAAATTGTTTGGTACTTATAATTATATCTTTTAATCTCAAGTAACCACCTTGGCCAAGTTTGTGCTACCCATGTTTATCTATTATTTCCTTTGTTTCTTTTGATGTGTCTGGGAGACTACGAAAATTTTCAAGTAGTTTAGAAGATATCGTGATTTTTTCTATAGAACTAAACAAAATTCAACATATTCAATTCAAAATATCATATATTACCTTTCAGGGCCAAGTGGTTTCTTCCCTTCACGTCTCAATACACTCTTGTTTGTTTCCTCTTGTATGTTCTTCCATTCCCTCTCGGGAATTGGCAGGTCTCTAATGCTCAGGAGGAGCTGATCCAATGGTACAAGTCCCATACTTTTGTGAATAACATCTACTAGGTAAGTGAAATATGTGTTGGTGGGATGATTTAGGATTTAGAACATTATGATTTTGGACCTTACAATCTACCATGCAAGAGAATAAAATATAACCAATTTCCTGATGTAGAACCTAGACTTCAAAGTGGAAGGTTGCTAGATAATGGGTCAGTGAAAAGAGAATTTATATAATTTAATATCTTCTTATAGATGTGGCTATGTGACCATATTCCAAATAATGACCAACATTACCAAAGAGTAGTGGAAGTAATTGTGATTTCTTTAATTTCACACTCTTGAAGTTGAAGTAATCTCTCTCACACTCTGTCTTGGATGCACATTCTCATGAACACACAATCACATCTTGGTACTCATAAAAGAACTATTATGCACACATACCTCGAGAAAATTTGGATGAAAATGATTGGTTACCTCAATTACAAAAGAACAGATTCACATTAGAAATTTAATACTTGATCTAAAATTTTGCAACTCTTAATCTACATGGAAATGCACACCCTCCAAAATTTTGTCCAACTGCAATACTTTCCAAAGGTCACACTCTAGAGAATTAGTTTAAATAACTTCCACAAGATATAATATTTCCACATGCACTTCCTTCGAAATCCCTTGTATATATGTAGGTTTGATGTTTAGGATTCTCTACTTGACCTTCTAGGGATACATTTTCATTCCACTTTTCACAGTTCCAGGTGTCACATGCCATTTGGAATTTTCTTCTTAGCTCTTCTCTTACTCTACATGAGTGTCTTGCTTAAACATCTAACATTAACAATGTTATATATATAACATTCACAACAATATTTAATATAACTAAGAATGCACATTAGGATTGTGATGCAACCAAGTGGTTTTTCCCACCATATGGGTGGTGTTACCACCTAAAAATGTAAAATCCTATTTTCATTTTCAAAATCGCTATTGATGGTAGCATTGCACCACCTTTTTTGTATTTTAATTTGCTATTTTTGGGTTAAGAGGTTGGTATAAGGAACATTATTGGAGAGTTCCCTACATCGAATAAGGACACATGACACTTATATTTCTCCTCCAAAAGTCAAAGGTACAACACCTTCATTTTAAGTTGTTGAGTCCACCTTGCACATTTATCAACGAGACTTAACCATATTTGGGGGAATTTTCATCCTTTCAAGGTTTGATTAGTATTTTATGTATAAAGACATGGTCAAAATGGTTCACAAGGTACACCCTATTAAATACACATATTCCTAGAATTCTCCATGTGAAGGGGTCATGTTATTTATTGGGAACATATATTGAGGAGTCACATGGGTGTCTTAAAGAACCCCCAAAACTACTCTTGCACAATTATTGAGGGTGCACTATTTTTAATATGTGACGTGGTCAAGGTACACTCTTTGAGGAGAACTCCACTAGAGTGTATACTATACATTATTGATACATTGGTTGAGGAATGGAGCTATTTAATGAAAGTGGCCTAGATCTAAGGGGTTCCATGAAGACCCTAACCACTATTGCCACATTCTCCAAGGTTGCGCCACCTATTGAGGCACCTCATTAATGTTTTATTTGGTTAAAGGGTCCAAGAAGAGGGGTGTCCTAGCTTGAGATAATACAAGTGGCAACCATGACCTATTCTAGGAAATTAAAAATGTTATTCAAGGAGTTCTCAGCTTAAGGAAATGACAAGTGGCATAGTGAAACCTTTTTCGAGTTTTCAAAGAGTAGAAAATATTGTTTAAATATTGAAAATTGTGTAGATTTTAAACTTGTACAATTATTTACTGCAAAAAAATTTTCAGTAAAATAACATAAAATATACAAAAGAAAATACACACATTACACAAATATTTTTCCCCTAGAAATCCAAACTGGGAAAACCAACATCTTCTATATTCATTCCACACCATACATTGTTTACAATAAATTATACATATAGGATCTCGTAGCATACAAAACCCTAATCCAATTAACTGGATTATTCAACAACCTTAAGTCCTTAACCGAAAATTGAAAACCATCGACGAAAACCATGTGCCTAAAAATCGCCCAAAAACGGACACAAAAAAACTGCCAATTTTTTTTTTTTTTCTGAGGGCGTTGCCCCCCAACCCCTCTGTGACCCCCGACACAATGTTCTACCCATGTGAATAATATAAAACATACCCAACATTCTCCCACTTGTTTTTTTCTTTTCATACAAGGGGTTACAAGATTACATAGTCAACAATCCAGGGCAACAATTCCCATAGATCCTCTACACCAAGAGAACTTCTTAGTGCTCACAGATTTTTTTAATGAATATGAAACATTATTCAAAGTGTCTACCTTCATCAGAAACACCTTATTTTATTAAACCATGTCTCTCATAAAGTTATATTGAATATCAATATGCTTTGTCTTTGAATGATAAGTCAGGCTCTTCGCTAGAAAAATTACACTCTGACTATCACAATCTATCCTTACAACTTGTTGTACCAACCCAATGCCTGAACACAACATTTGTAACCATACTTCTTCCTTTCTTGCATGAGTGGCTTTCATGTATTCAACTTCTCTATTTGAAAGTGCCACTACAGACCGTCTTTTGCTCATCCAACTGATTTCTCCTCTAAATGGGTTAAACCCATACTCGCTTGTAGATCTTATACAATCCACATCCTCATCCCAGTCTACATTCACAAAGCCATGTATGTTCAACACTTTATCCAAACCTAGTCTTCCTTGGTAGCACAATCCATAAATAGTAGTGCCACGTAAATACCTAAAAACTCTCTTCACTATTGTCCAATTCTCCTTCTCTGGTTTTCACATATACCTGCTCAAAACTCCCACTACATGTGCAATATCCGGTCTAGTATATACCACTGCATACATCAAACTTCTAACTGCACTCGCATATGAAACACAAGACATGTTCTCCTCCTCTTATCGTGTTCTGGGACACTTATCTGTAGATAAATTTACACCTACAAGAATAGGGACCCTGACTATTTTACATTCCTTCATATTAAACCTCTGCAATATTGTCTCCACATATTTTCTTTGATTTAACCATAGTTTCCTATTTTCCAAATCTCTTTCATTTCCATTCCCAAAATTAAATTTGCAGCACCAATATCCTTCATGTCAAATTTAGAGGACAACCGAGTTTTCACATTCTGGAAAATCTCCTTGTTGTTTCCTATCAACAACATGTCATCCACATACAATACCAAATAAATAAAATGATCACCAATTCATTTGAAATACACACAATGATCCTCTTTGCTTCTTGTGAAGCCAAGTCCCAACATATAAGTATCAAATGTTTGATACCACATCCTTGGTGATTGTTTTAAACCATACAGAGACTTTTTCATCTTATGTTAAGCCCTGATATTGGCTCATTACCCCTTAATTGGGGCATATTAGATTAGTAATGCTATTTTATTTATGTCATCTTTAGGCCATTAGTTGTAATTTATATTAGTAATGTTATTTTAATTATGTCGGCTTTAGGCCATTATTTGTAATTATACCTCTTAGTCTCCTATATATACAAAGGAGAAATTTTCATTTTGAATCATCTTGTACTTGAACATTTAAGTGGGGTAAAAGGAGGTTGCCCCCTCGAAGAGGCTTATTAGCTGAAATGATCTCTTTTTCAAGGCATTGAGTACTTTTCCTGAGGTTTTTATATGCTATATTGATGTTTGGTTCTTAACATATGGTATCAAAGCTCAAGGTCTTGGGGTTTCGTTGCTACATCTGAGACACCGTGGCATTTTTGCTATAATTTTTTTCTACAAAGTTTCATAAGGAAAGGCTTGGAGGATATTTAGAAGACGGATCAAGGTACATTGGGTTCAAAATTCAGCTTCTGAGGCCTTATACTTTCAGAGATACAGCCTATACAAGATAGGGTTCTGGAATCATCCTGAAATGAGTCATTGTGTAATTTTTGCTATAACAATTTTTCTGTAACTTTTCAAACCCTGACCTTTGGAGGCCATTTATAGAAATTGGTAATGTATTTGTGGTAAAAGGTTCAGCTTCTGGGTCATCTTAAATTTGTATATACACCCTGTGTAAGATAGGGTATCTGACTAGTCCTATTGACTAGTCTCAAGAAGGTGTTCCAGGTAAAACAATCATAACTTATTCCTAGAGTATCCAAATTGTGTGGGAC
>ML808034.1:284229-360404 GCA_009831015.1 Picea engelmannii
CATCTTGTACTTGAACATTTAAGTGGGGTAAAAGGAGGTTTCCCCCTCGAAGAGTCTTATTATCTGAAATTATCTCTTTTTCAAGGCGTTGAGTACTTTTCCTGAGGTTTTTATATGCTATATTGATGTTTGGTTCTTAACATCTTGCATATCAGCTCCTTCTTTCCCTTTACAACAAATTCTTCTCGATGCTTCATGTAGATTTCTTCATCTAGATCCCCATGTAGGAATGTTGTCTTCACATCCATATGTTCTACTTCAAAATCAAACACAACAACAACAAATAACATCAATCTAATAGAGTTTAACTTGGCAACAAGAGAAAAATATCACCAAAAGAAATTCCCTCAACCTGGGAATAACCCTTTGCTACTAACCGAGCTTTGTATTTCTTCACTTTTCCTTCTTCATTCAACTTCTTTTTAAATACCCATTTTCTACCAATGGGATTTCTTCCAATGAATAAATCCACTAGATCCCAAGCCTCGTTCTTATCCAAGGCTTCCATTTCTTCAACCATGGTATTTTTCCAAATTTTTCCATCGTATGAATCCACTGCCTCCTTAACCGTTCTAGGATCATCATTAGTAATAGACAAAGAACAATTTCAACAGAAATTAGGTGGACTATACCATTATGGTAGCCTTTTTTCTTGAATTGATATCCTCAATACTGGAGTATGAGGATCTTATTCTTATGATTCATGTTCTTCTATAGAGTTTGATTCATCATCCTTTAACTCAAACTCTTTCTTTTCTGGTTCTTCCTTACTTGGTAGGACTTCCTTTTTGACAACATATTTCATTTTTCTAAATACGACATCTCAGCTATACATAACCTTCTTATTTTTTGGGTTCCAAATATTTTAACCTTTGAGACCATATTTATACCCAATAAAGATACACTTTTCAACCTTCTTATCTAGCTTACTCTTGTTTTCCTTTAGAAAATGAACATAGGCCTCACATCCAAATACCTTGAGATGTGTGGAAGAGGGTTTCCTACCAGTCCATACCTCGTGTGGAGTCTTTTCATTAGTGTTGATGAGGGTGATCGATTGACTAGGTAACATGCAGTACCCACTACCTCTGCCCATAATTCTTTCCTTAACCTAGCACCATTGAGTATGCACCTTGATTTTTTCATCAGTGTTATGTTCATCCTTTCTGCAAATCCATTATGTTGAGGTGTATAAGGATTATTATTCTTCCTTGCTATACCAAATTTATTATAGAATTATTCAAATTCATTCCCGCAAAAATCTCCACCATTATCTGTCCTCAACATCTTAATTCTTTTCTTTGTTTGATTCTCAACAAGAGCCTTAAACTCTTTAAACCTATCAAAGACTTCATATTTCTTCCTGAGGAAATGTATCCAAGTATTCCTTGATAATTCATCTATAAATGAGACACATTACATATATTTTCCCAATGATGGAACTGACACAATTCCAAACACATCACTATGCACTAGTTGTAAAATTCCTTCTACCCTCGTTGCACCAGAGGGGAATCTTACTCGATTTTGCTTCCCATATACACAATGTTCACAGAAATAAAAATCTAGAGAGAAGTTAGACATACCTTCAACCATAACTTTACTATGTAGTAGTTGAAGACCCTTCTCTCTGATATGCCCTAGTCTTTTATTCCACAACATAACATTTTCTCCAAAGACTGTAGGAGTTTTTTCTTCTTCAGCTCCAATATCATAAACAATGGAACTATTACACCCATCACTAATAGTGATTCCTTGAAGCTTACACATAGTTCCAATCCAAACTCTCTTCAACAACACCATTGCTCCTCGAACCATCCTACATGTTTCTTTTTCAATATTGTTTTAACCCCTACATCGTTCATTTTTCTTACAAAAATCAAATTTTTGGCCAATCCTGGGATGTGCAGAACACCAGGTAGTGTTATAATACTTATATCTATGAGCCTCAACTTTACTCTTCCCCGTCCTATGATTCTAACAGTCGGTTCATCACGTAAGAAAACATTACTTCCATTATACCTTTCATATTCACAAAAAAACTCCATGTGGGGAGTCATATGAAAGGATGCACTTGAGTCAACTAGACATGCCTCATGATATGCATGTGTGCTTGAAGAATCCAAGTACACATCCCTTCCTTCTTTCTTGGAGTTATTTTCTTCTGTAGAGGGAGAAAATTAAAATCCCTTCACTCTCTCAATGTTATTAGATCTACATTGCTTCTTGAAGTGCCCTTCTTTTCCACCTCTAGCATACCTTTAAAAAAATTCTAGGAGATTTATAAAAAACCCTTATATTTAGATCTCTCACTTGAGGACTTAGATATATTTCTTTCCTGGGAGCGTCCTCTTGCAAATAATACATTTGTGATCTGTCCTTCCATGTTCTTCCATCTCATCTCCTCCGACAACAATGATGAGGTCACATCATCAAAACTTAATGTAGTTGTATTACTATCTATGGGCACAACCAAACTATCCCACGAGTCTGGTAAAGAGAAAAGTAAAACGATACACTTATCTTCATCTGAAATTTTAATCTCAACAAATAATAGTTGACTTACCACAGTATTGAAGGCATTTCGATGCTCTGTCACATAGTCTCCATCTCTCATCCTCATTTTATACAGCTTCTTCCATAGGAAGAATTTATTTAACATGGACTTAGACTGATACAAGTTCCCCAAATTATTCCATAACTCCTTGGTTGTAGCTTCCCCTGACACATTCAATAATACTGAATCTAAGAGACATAATCAGATTGTGCTCTTCACCTTCCGATCCAACTTTTTCTATTCATCTACTAACGATCCTATAAGTTCAGTACCTAGATCCATCGTGATCCACTAATCTCTGTCTACCAACAGATGTTCCATCTTGAGATTCCAAAACTCAAAACTTTTCCCATTAAATTTCTCGATCTCTATTTTTGAACTGCTCACCATTTCTTTTCACTTTAAGAATCACTATTGCAGATCTCCCACTGTAACATGGCTTATCAGAGTCCTGATCCAAACCCTTGACCACAAATGCGTCCGCTTGAAGCCCATAATTTCTCTAATACCAAATGTAGATTTTAACCTTGTACAATTATTACTGCAAACATATTTTCAATAAAAGAACATAAAAGACATAATGGAAAATACACACATTACACAGAGATTTTTCCCCTGGAAACCCAAACTGGGAAAACCAACATATCCTATATTCATTCCACACCATACATTGTTTACAATACAATATACATATAGGATCTTGTGGCATCCAAAAGCATAATCCAATAATATGGATTAGTCAAGAACCCTAATTCCTTAACCGGAAATAGAAAACCATCAACGAAAACTATGTGCCGAAAAACCACCCAAAAACGAATGCAAAAAAACCACCATTTTTTTTCAAGGGCATTGTCCCCAAACCCCCACATAGAGGGGCTCCCGCCCCCCTGTGACCCCCTGATAAAGGGGGTACTTCGCCCCCCTCTTACCCCCCTGTGTGCCCGATGCAACATTCTAGTCATGGAAAGAATATAACACATACCCATCAAGCTGACACATGGAAAAAAGGACCACCTCAAGTTATACGATTTAGTCAAAGAAGATAAGGAAGGACAACACTCTACCATAGAAGAATCCAAGACTTGTGCATTGTTGCATTACTGAGAGGGGGAGTGAATCAGTAATAGATAAATTAAATCCTTTTTTACCATAAAATGCAAGTGTTATATCAATGTAGAATTATCATCCAATAGTTGCATAGTAAATAAACAATGAACAAATGAGCAATCACACACATACAGAATACACTAGTGTTTTACGTGGAAACCCAAAGTGGGAGAAAACCAAAGAATGCTTTTTATTATATGTCTTTAAGAATTACAATCATTGGAAGTACCGACTTCCTTTGTTTTCTAGCTGCAACTGGAAGGAGGCTCCAATCCCCCAGTTTCTCGGGCTACAACATGAGGGAAGATCCAACTTCCCAATTCTATGGCTACAACCAGAAGGAGGCTACAAACCCCTATGTTCTTCGGCTACAACTGGAAGGTGGCTACAACCACCTGTCCTTTCCCCATCCAACCACCTTGGTATATAAGTAGAATGATGGAACCATTATCACACTATCACTGTGAGATATACTGTTGTAAACCTATACCAATCAACCTGCACAAAACAATCTATACCAATAACCTGAACCATGCATAAACCATGCATCAACCTATACCTCAACCTGTAATCAACCTCTACCATAAACAAGTGCATCAACCATGCACCAACCTGTACCAAACAACCTGTAATCAACATGTACCATAAACAAGTGTGTAAACCATGCACCAACCTATACCTCAATCTGTACCATGAATAAGTGCATCAAACATGCACCAAACCTGTACGAATAACTTGTCACAACAACCTGTCTAAAAAACCTATCACAACAACCTGTCTCATCAATATTATCAACCAAATCATATCTACTCACCAAGATGAATCACCAAGACAACTCTCAAAGATGTGCATCAACCAAGCATAACACAACAACTCATAATCATCACCAAGATCAATATGTGCTTCTAATAATATACCAATACAAGTATTCTACATCATCCATAAACCATGTGTGAACAATACTACTAACAAGTGCCTCCAACCATGTACCAAGTATGTACCAATCATGTATCAACTACTCATCAAATATGACTCATCAATATGTACCAACATCATCAACTATACACCTCATGTGTGTGCCAACGCATCAACTACTTGTCTCAACCATGTACCCAACATGCAGCTCAACCAACATCCCTCGTCAATTTCATCATCCAAATTTGATTTGTAACGCTGCAATAGACCTGGTTTATATGATCACATACCTGCAAACCTTCCTTAACTTTAACAACAAGAGACTAGCTATTGTTGGGAAAAACACCCTATGGACTAGCAAATAGAGTTCAGACTTTGCATGCATATTTGACCGAATAGAAACTAGTTTTTACCTACATCCCAAGATTTAAATCCCCTTTTCTCAGTAAATGCATGGAAAGGACCACCTACCTTATTACCGGCGTTCGATGTCGATCCTCCGTTGTGCTTGATTACTTGTTCACAATGCTCCTTCCAAAGATAACCTGCACTCAAGACAAACAACAACTATGCATGCATGCTACTTCTATACTCACGGGTTAGAAATCAAACATAAACTAATTAAACCAGAGACAGTTCATGAATTGGGACGGGAAAATCATTCTCTTTATTACTTAAAGTGAATCAACTTACAAAAGTTGAGACCGGCCACCGCTCCTTGAACCTGATCCTGGGCTCCTCTTCTTTTGTCCTTCAACTGATTTGCTTTTAATCTCCCTTGGCATGAGGAAAGGCTAAAGGGTTGGGACAATGGAATACATAAATGGGAAGAGTTTCTTTGCTATATTTTTTCCTCTTCCAAATGGTACCCCTACCCCTTATTTTATAGGCTAGAAGGAGCTAGGTTTTTGGATGAACCCTCGGCCATGCATGGTCGAGAGTTTCAGTTAAATCACCCATAGCTTTTTGTTCCGTCGACAACTTTCCTTTTTTCGTGCTTTTGTAGGTACACGCGGGCTGTTGTGAGTCAGCCAGCATGTACATGCGTGTAGTAATGGGTTAGGGCATGTGGGCCTTTATACAAGAGGATTTTCAAAGAGTTGTTCAATAGAGTTTCGGTAAAGAAGGGATATGAGTTGGCCTGATGCTAGGTAAGCATGTGTGGTGCAATTTAGGGTTATAACATATGCCCCCTAATGTGTGAGGTCAGAAGAGCATCTGATGGCCGAAATACATTACCAATATTTACTGATGTGCCGAACGATTGAGCCCAAGGATCAGGAACCAGGAGGTGCCATCTGCAAAATAACAAATGTCTCACCGAGGCAGGCATACCCATGCTCGGGATAAAATAGAACCATGGCTACCAATCAAATACATTGTAGATCCATGTCAAATAACTATAAAGAGTAGCCGCAAATAATACACAGCGGAGCTACATCTCGAAATCAGAAAGATATACATATAGAGTATCCATCTTCTAGAAGCTGATTCAGCCTGATGGCTGGACTTCAAAGCTCGAGAAACAACTTCAAAATCTTCCAAAACTCAGGTAGGAGTGTAAAATGAGTGTACGACTGTACTACCCAGAGGTCTTCGACAGCTCGTTGGTCATGGACTTGATAATCTTGATGATCGGACTGAAGGCTTCAGTGATTTCGAACAAGGACTTGATTGGACGTTCAGGATGGCTGGGTATGCGGACAAGAGACATATTGCAGAGGGGCCAACTCAGGCTTAGTGACAAACTTCCCTTGGACAATAGCACGACAAGTGATGAGACTCAGGCAACATATATGTTAATCATAAGTCTACGAAGTAGGAGGCAATGCAAACTCTCCATATGTTTGGAAGGATAACCAAACGGTGGAGGACACAACTCTATATAGCGAGACAAGCTTCCTAAGGACATACTACATCCCATAGTCTGATGATCAAACAGACAGATGTGCTTTATCCAAGGGCGACTCATTATGCTGCCAATAAAGAAAATACTTTTCCCATCCTCTTTTTGGGGTATATTTGTTTTTTTTGTTCTTTTTGATAATTTTGGAAAACGAATAAAGGAATATTACGTTACAATGGAGGAACGAGTATTGCAAACATACAAGCTCAAGGCACAAGGACAAGACTGATGTTTTGGTGAAATGATACTCGGTAAAAATCCTTCGGCGGCCAAAGGTGTTAAGACGTAGAAGCAAACTGTCACAAGGTTGGTGGATAAGGTATGCAAATGCGGCTGAGAAAACACACAATGGTAACGTCCTTCGATGTAAGTTTAACGAGCCCAAAGAAGGTAAGCTCGGTGGTTTTTCATATTTAGAGACTTTGAAAAAACATAAAAGGAGACTCCATTGGGGTACCTTTTTCGAAGATAGTCTAATCGGTTCAAAAAAGGGATAAACTAGCACCGATTAGATGTCGATTCAAAACCATTTTAACGAGTGTGACAAGGACAAGATCACTCAGCTATTTTTTCAGTTTTAAGGAGTCTGAAAAAATCTTAACTATGGACTCTGTCAGGAATATTCTTCTGGACCAATTTAACGAGTGTGAAAGAATAAGGTCACTCGACGATCTTTTCAATTTTAGGGAGTCTGAAAAGAGCTTAACTATGGACTCTGTGGGGGTTTCTTTTTCATAAGTTTAGTCCCTCAGGCCTGAAAAAGGGATAAAATTATATCTGAGAGTACTCTTCTAAAGAACGGAAATTTGATAGAGTATACCTTTGTTCGTAAAGTTGACCGTCCGTACCGAAAAAGGGGTAAACTACCGTCAGACAGATGTGACTTCAAATTTTAGTTTAACAGTGTGAAAGGCCAAAGATCGCTCGGCAATCTTTTCATTTTTAGAGGGTCTGAAAAGGGATTAAAATGAGACCCGTTTATTTTTTGGGAGTCCTGAGGGTGAGACAAAGAGCGAAGAAGAATCATGCAAATAAGGCTCAAACTCATATTCATTAAAGACTATAAGGACTCTCGAGCCTACAGTGTTTTAGAGATGGCATGGACACCATAATGCAACCAAGACCTACCTAGGGCATCCATGTTCTGGTAAGCTCTACCGCCAAGTTGCGACACTTCTAAAGCAGATATGATGGTTCTGTGTCACAACCTGATGGGATCGATCCTATAGCAGAGGAAAAAGACAACGAGATGCAAAAGTTGGGGTAATAACCTAACCTATATGCTCAAGTTGATGCTTGGAAAAAATTTTATGGACCGTCAAAATTTTCTCAAAACTCAAAAAAGTGTCCCAATACCTGATCAAATCCCTCCCATATAACTCCTGAATCACTCTAAATAGTTTTTGGTAAAAAGAAACTGATAAGAGAGGCCAAAAAAGTGACAAAAGAGGCCAAAAAGTCTATAAATAGAAGTTGGCAGCTCATTATCACCATTGCTGATTTGGAAATTGACTCTAGAGCCAAAAGACCCCCTTTGCTAAAAAGGTGATTCCGGGAGCTACAGTGGACGAAACGAACTTCCTCTTGGACCAAGTAAGTACAAACTCCCTTATCTAGCTATTCAATTCTTCAATTTTGTTGTTAAGTTCGTTTTTTGGGTGGGTGCTGACCTTAAAAAAGTCAGCCCTAGGTACACACGAGTTGTCTTTGGACAGGCCGCATGTACATTCAGGCAGAGTAAAGGCTGCCCGCGTGTACACGTGACTGTCGCCTCCACAGCTCGCATGGACCCCCCCTTTATAGAAAAAATAATTAAAAGGCAAGTGCTGACCCTCCTGAACCTTGTTGTGTTGGCAGGATGTATGTCCAGTGGAGGGAAAGAGAGCATGAAGTAGTTAGTGAGTTGGTTGCGGGAGATCCGAATGTCGTGGTCGTGTTGATGCAATGCGGTTTACTGAAGTTCTTTCTATGTCCGTTTATGTGTGCACAACCAAGGCTACTGAATTCCTTGATCGACTACTGGCACCCTGATGCAGAGGCCTGTATGCTAGAGGGGCAATCACTAGTGCCCACCACCGAGGATATCTATTTTTTGACTGGCCTCTCAGGGAGAGGGGAACCAGTCAACTTTAGGATGTTTCCTGCGAGACCGAGTAAGATATCGGAACTGATATCCAAGCACTATGAGGCTGGGACCGATCATGTGGGCTCCCAGGTACCTATCAGTAAGATCACTAACCTATCGCTACAGGCGATATTATTACTGATTGGGCAGATTACCGGTTCTGTAGCCTTGCATCAGGCTTCTCGCGCACAGATGAACTGTGCGATCTAGTGATTATATGCACAGATTTTTGACTGGAGTGCTACATTACTGGAGTGCATGAAGAGGAAATTGACAGATTGCCGACAACGGAAAAAAAAGGAATTTTGGGTTCGGGACGATCTTGTGTTCATTTTTATTTGAGAGAGTTCCAAGCTTTGGCCCTCGAGAAGTAGTACGAGGACATCAGGCCTCATTTCCTGCAGTGTGTAGATAGGAAGTATTACTGCCGCGACAGGGTGGTGGAAGGACCAATGAGTCCTTTGATGATGCCTTCTTTGCATGGCTGTCACGACAGATCCCTGTGATCGAGGACTACCCATATGCAGGGATAGATTTTTCTAGAGATCCTGAGATACCCGTGCCTCCTGGTGAGGAGCGAGGGGAGATGGGTAAGTCTCCACCTTTGTATTTTTTTTTTGTTTGCATATGTACTTTTTATGTCATTTTTGTGATATATATATCATTTTTTTGTATGCTAGTGTATTTGACAGGTAAATGTTTGTTGTATGCAGATGTGGGACCCGTGCGACCTGTCGATTATGCACGGAACAAGCATCATCCTTGGCCAGAAGCCGCAGCTCCCGCCGTCGGAGGAGCAGCAATAGCAGGGAACCTCCCAGCCGGGGAGGCTAAGAGAGTCCTTAGACGAGTTGAGCAGAATTTCACTGCACTCACTCGGACAATCCCGATTGCAGAGATAGAGGACCTGCCGCCATCCATGCAACCTCATGTCGTGGGGGCACCTCGGACGTGGGTCTGATTGTTTAGGCGTTTATCCCATGTTGTGGACTATTTTAATAGGGCCCATAGGCCCTGAACATATTTAGACTTTTTACGTGCCACGAGCACTTACTTGTATATATTTTTTGAGGGCATAAGCCCTGTGACTCGTTTATTAGTCCCATTTTTGAGGCTCTTGCATCCATCTATGTACTCTGGTTGTTTTATGATGTTATATATGGTTTTTTGATTTTTTGTGTCTTAAGGACCGCATGTGCAAAAATGTATTTACATGCTTATGTCAATGTTCTTTCATATGTGTGCAAGATGCCAATCTAAAATTTGATTAGCTAGAGTATCTGTAATTTGGTTTATTCTCCTAGGAACATGAAAATATGTAATATAATCAAAGTTTCATTCTAAGAGATGTACCCTAAGGAATCGTCGGTGTAAAGTTGGATCATGAACCCGGTATACTCTGTTTAGCTGTGACACAACCCATTGAGCGTCGAGATAGACCCGAAGATGAGAGATACCCAATGACAAGGCGTCACGAAGCAACTCAATAACTACACTATACTCGACGACATTATTTGTGGTGTCACCTAAGCGTATACCTCCGGAAGATAACAACTGACCCTGAGGTGTAAAGATTACCCAAGATGTGGAGGCAAGCCTCCGCGTGTGCCGACTAGCACCATTTGCATACCCAATGAACACCTCGGAATCACTTGACATCTGCCATATTGATGAAAGATAACATCAATGACACGTCCATAACACTTAAAAGAAACTTAAAAAGTAATAGTACAAAGACTATATATATGTTACAGAAAGTTACCCACAGTGACCTGTCTATGAGTAATACTTCTTGAGGTAGAGCCCATTTCTAGGCTCTGCCAAAGCATTCCCTTCAAAATCAACCAAACGATAAGCGCCCTTTTTTAATACCTCTTTTATGATGAAGGGTCCGAACCACGTGGGTTTAAACTTTCCTGCCCCCAGGGGGTCCTTATATTAGTCATAGACCAGGACAAGGTGACCCTCAGAAAAAATCTGAGGATGAATAGACCTATTATACTGACACTTGACCTTATGTTTGTGAGCCTCGTTGGCCAGGGCCACATCGTGACGCTGCTCATTGAGCTGCTCAAGGTGTACTAACCGTTCTTCAAGCAGAGAAGTGTCTGGCAATAATTGTACTGCCAATTTTAGAGATGGGATCTAATATTTGATGGGAAAGACTGCCTCCAGTCCATAAACGACATGGATACCTCGCTTTTCTTTAAATATCCTTTGGCATGAGGAAAGGATAACAGGTTGGGACAATGGAATACGTAAATCGACAGAGTTTCTTTGCTATATTTTTTCCTCCCCAAATGGTACCCCTACCCCTTCTTTTATAGGCTAGAAGGAGCTAGGTTTTTGGATGAGTCCTCGGCCATGCATGGCCGGGAGTTTTAGTTAACTCACCCATATCTTTTTGTTCCATCGACAACTTTCCTTTTTTCGTGCTTTTGTAGGTGCACGCGGGCTGTTGTGAGTCAGCCAGTGTGTACACGCATGAAGTAATGGGTTAGGGCACGTGGGCCTTTACACAAGAGGATTTTCAAAGACTTGTTCAGCAGAGTTTTGGCAAAGAATGGATATGAATTGGCCTGATGCCAGGTAAGCATGTGTGGTGCAATTTAGGGTTATAACAGATGCCCCCTAATGTGTGAGGTTAGAAGAGCATCTGATTTCCAAAATACATTACCAATCTTTACTGATGTGTCGAACGATTGAGCTCAAGGATTAGGAACTAGGAGGTGTCATCTGCAAAATAACAGATGTCTCACCGAGGCAGGCATACCCATGCTCGGGATAAGATAGAACCATGGCTACCAATAAAATACACTGTAGATCCATGTTAAATAACTATAAAGAGTAGCCGTGAATAATACACAGCGGAGCTACATCTCGAAATCAGAAAGATATACATATAGAGTATCCATCTTCCAAAAGCTGATTCGGCCTGATGGATGGACTTTAGAGCTCAAGCAACAACTTCAAAATCTTCCAAAACTCGGGTAGGAGTGTAATATGAGTGTACAACTGTACTACCCAGAGGTCTTCGACGGCTCGTCAGTCATGGACTTGATAATCTTGATGATCGGACTAAAGGCTTCAGTGATTTCGAACAAGGACTTGATTGGACGTTCAGGATGGCCGGGTATGCGGACAAGAGACATATTGTAGAGGGGCCGACTCAGGCTTAGTGACAAACTTCCCTTGGACAATAGCATGACAAGTGATGAGACTCACGCAACATATATGTTAATCATAAGTGTACGAAGCAGGAGGCAATGCAAACTCTTCATATGTTTGGAAGAATAACCAAATGGTGGAGGACACAACTCTATATAGCGAGAAAAACTTCCTAAGGTCGTACTGCATCCCATAGTCTGATGATCAAACAGACAGATGTGATTTATCCAAGGGTGACTCATTATGCTGGCAATAAACAAAATACTTTTCCCATCGTCTTTTTGGGGTATATTTGATTTTTTTGTTCTTTTCGATAATTTTCGAAAAAGAATAAAGGAATATTATGTTACAATGGAGGAACGAGTATTGCAAACATACAAGCTCAAGGCACAAGGACAAGACTGATGTTCTGGTAAAATGATACTCGGGGAAAATCCTCTAGCGGCCAAAGGTGTTAAGACGCAGAAGAAAACTGTCACAAGGTTGGTGGATAAGGTATGCAAATGTGATTGATAAAACAAGCAATGGTAACGTCCTTCGATGTAAGTTTAACGAGCCCATAGAAAGTAAGCTCGGTGGTTTTTCATATTTAGTGAGTCTGAAAAAGCATAAAAGGAGACTCCATTGGGGTACCTTTTTCGAAGATAGTCTAGTCGGTTCGAAAAAGGGATAAACTAGCACCGATTAGAAGTCGATTCAAAGCCATTTTAACGAGTGTGACAAGGACAAGATCACTCGGCTATTTTTTCACTTTTAAGGAGTCTGAAAAAATCTTAACTATGGACTTCGTCAGGAATATTCTTCTGGACCAATTTAACGAGTGTGAAAGAATAAGGTCACTCCATGATCTTTTCAATTTTAGGGAGTCTGAAAAGAGCTTAACTATGGACTCCGTGGGGGTTTCTTTTTCGTAAGTTTAGTCCCTCAGGCCCGAAAAAGGGATAACATTATACCTGAGAGTACTCTTCTAAAGAATGAAAATTCGATAGAGTATACCTTTGTTTGTATAGTTGACCGTCCAGACCGAAAAAGGGGTAAACTACCGTCGGACAGACGTCACTTAAAATTTCAGTTTAACGAGTGTGAAAGGCCACAAGATTGCTCGACAATCTTTTCATGTTTAGAGGGTCTGAAAAGGGCTTAAAACAAGACCCGTTTATTTTTTGGGAGTCCTAAGGGTGAGACAAAGAGCGAAGAAGTGCGAAGAAGAATCATGCAAATAAGGCTCAAAATCATATTTAGGAAAGACTATAAGGACTCCTGAGCCTACAGTGTTTTAGAGACGGCATGGACACCATAATGCAACCAGGACCTACCTAGGGCATCCATGTTCTGGTAAGCTCTACCGCCAACTTGCGACACTTCTAAAGAAGATATGATGGTTTTGTGTCACAACCTGATGGGATCGATCCTATAGCAGAGGAAAAAGACAACGAGACGCAAAAGTTGGGGTAATAACCTAACCTATATGCTCAAGTTGTTTCTTGGAAAAAAGTTTATGGACCGTAAATTTTTTCTCAAAACTCAAAAAAATGTCCCAATACCCGATCAAATCCCTCCCATATAACTCCTGAATCACTCTAAATGGTTTTTGGTATAAAGAAACTGATAAGGGAGGCCAAAAAAGTGACAAAAAGAGGCCAAAAAGTCTATAAATAGAAGCTGGCAGCTCATTATCACCATTGTTGATTTGGAAATTGACTCTAGAGCAAAAAAACCCCCTTTGCTAAAAACGGTGATTCCGGGAGCTACAATGGACAAAACAAACTTCCGCTTGGACCAAGTAAGTACAAACTCCCTTATCTAGCTATTCAATTCTTCAATTTTATTTTTAAGTTCGTTTTTTGGGTGGGCGCCGACCTTAAAAAAGTCGGCCCTAGGTACACGCGGGCTGTCTCTGGACATGCCGCGTGTACACTCGGGCAGAGTAAAGTCTACCCGCGTGTACACATGATTGTTGCCTCTACAGCTCGCGTGGACCCCCCCCTTTGTAGAAAAAAGAATTAAAATGCAAGTGCTGACCCTCCTAAACCTTGTTGTGTCGGTAGGATGTATGTCCAGTAGAGGGAAAGAGAGCATGAAGCAGTCAGTGAGTTGGTTGCGGGAGATCCAAATGTTGTGGTCGTGTTGATGCAATGCGGTTTATTGAAGTTCTTTCTGTGTCCATTTATGCGTGCACAACCAAGGCTACTGAATGCCTTGATCGACTACTGGCACCCTGATGCAAAGGCTTTTATGCTAGAGGGGAAATCACTAGTGCCCACCATCGAGGATATCTATTTTTTGACTAGCCTCTCAAGGAGAGGGGAACCAGTCAACTTTAGGATGTTTCCTACGGGACCGAGAAATATATTGGAACTGATAGTCGAGCACTGTGAGGCTGGGACTGATCGTGCTGGCTCCCAGTTACCTATCAGTAAGATCACTAATCTATCGCTGCAGGCGATATTATTACTGATTGGGCGGATTACCAGTTCTGCAGCCTTGCATCAGGCTTCTCGCACACATATGAACTGTACGATCCAGTGCTTAAATGCACAGATTTTTGACTGGAGTACTACATTACTGGAGTGCATGAAGAGGCAATTGACAGATTACTGACAGTGGACACAAAGGAATTTCGGGTTCGGGACGATTTTGTGTTCATTTTTCTTTGAGAGAGTTCCGAGCTTTAGCCCTCGGGAAGTAGTACGAGGACATCATGCCTCATTTCCTGTAGTGTGTAGATGGGTAGTATTACTGCCGCGACAGGGTGGTGGAAGGAACAATGAGTCCTTCGATGATGCCTTCTTTGCGTGGCTGTCACAACAGATCCCTGTGATCGAGGACTACCCATATGCAGGGATAGATTTTTCTAGAGATCCTAAGATACCCGTGCCTCCTAGTGAGGAGCGAGGGGAGATGGGTAAGTCTCCACCTTTGTAGTTTTTTTTGTTTGCATATGTAATTTTTATGCCATTTTTGTGATATATATCATTTTTTTGTATGCCAGTGTATTTGACGGGTAAATGTTTGTTATATGCAGATGTGGGACCCGTGCGACCTGTCGATTATGCACGGAACAGGTGTCGTCCTCAGCCAGAAGCCACGGTTGCTGCCGCCGGAGGAGCAATAGTAGCAAGGAACCTCCCATCGAGGGAAGCTGAGAGAGTGATTAGACGAGTTGAGCAGAATTTCACTGCACTCACTCACACAGTCTTGATGGCAGAGATAGAGGACCTGCCGCCATCCATGCAGCCTCATGTCGTGGGGGCACCTCGGATGTGGGTCCGATTGTTTAGGCATTTATCCCATGCTGTGGACTATTATAACAGGGCCCATAGGCCCTGAACCTATTTATACTTTTTACGTGCCATGAGAACTTACTTGTATATATTTATTGAAGGCATAAGACCTATGACTCATTTATTAGTCCCATTTTTTAGGCGCTTCCGTCCATCTATGTACTCTGGTTGTTTTATGATGTTATATATGGTTTTTTGATCTTTTGTGTCTTAAGGACCCAATGTGCAAAAATGTATTTACATTCTTATGTCAATGTTCTTTCATATGTGTGCAAGATGCCAATCTAAAATTTGATTAGCTAGAGTATCTGTAATTTGGTTTAATCTCCTAGGAACATGAAAATATGTAATATAATCAAAGTTTCGTTCTAAGAGACTTACCCTAAGGAATCGTCGGTGTAAAGTTGGATCATGAACCCGGTATACTCTGTTTAGCTGCGACACAACCAATTGAGCATTGAGATAGACCCGGAGATGAGAGATACCCAATGACAAGGTGTCACGAAGCAACTCAATAACTGCACTATACTCGACGACATTATTTGTGGTGTCACCTAAGCATATACCTCCGGAAGATAACAACTGGCCCTGAGGTGTAAAGATTACCCAAGCTGCGGAGGCAAGCCTCTGCATGTGCCAACTAGGACCATCTGCATACCCAATGAACACCTCGAAATCACTTGACATCTGCCATATTGACGAAAGATAACATCAATGACACATCCATAACACTTAAAAGAAACTTAAAAAGTAATAGTACAAAGACTATACATATGTTAAAGAAAGTTACCCATAGTGACCTGTCTATGAGTAATACTTCTTGAGGTAGAGCCCATTTCTAGGCTCCACCAAAGCATTCCCTTCAAAATCAACCAAACAATAAGCGCCCCTTTTTAATACCTCTTTTATGATGAAGGGTCCGAACCACATGGGCTTAAACTTTCCTGCCCCCAGGGGGTCCTTATCTTGGGCATAGACTAGGACAAGGTCGCCCTTAGAGAAAATCTGAGGACGAACGGACCTATCATATTGACACTTGACCTTATGTTTGTGAGCCTCGTTGGTCAGGGCCGCATCGCGACGCTTCTCATTGAGATGCTCAAGGTATACTAACCGTTCTTCAAGCGGAGAAGTGTCTGGCAATAATCGTACTACCAATTTTAGAGATGGGATGTGACATTCGATGGGCAAGACTGCCTCTAGTCCGTAAACGAGTTGAAAAGGAAAGAAACCGGTTGCAGTCTTAACAGATGTTCGGTAAGCTCATAATGCCGAGTATAACATCAAATGCCAATTTGTCTTGGCTGAGTTGATAGTTCAATGTAGAATAGTCTTAAGAGTTTTGTTTATAGCTTCCACCTGCCCATTGGCTTGGGGGTAGTAAGGTGATGAATGCTCCTGTTGTAACCCAAGCTTTGATGTTAATTCAGTCATCATTTGGTGTTGAAAGTGACTGCCATGGTTAGTGACAATCTCTCTCAGGACGTCGAACCTTGCTATGATCTGGTTGAATAAGAAGAGAGTTGCAGTCTCTCCATCATATTTAAACGTTGGCATAGCTTCGACCCACTTAGTGAAGTAGTCGACAACTACGATGATATAGAGGTTCCCCCTTGCTGACGGGGGGTCGCATGTAGTGTAATCAATCCCCCACTTAGTGAAGGGACTAACTGTGATGATAGGAAACATAGGAGCGAGATGTGCCCTCATCTTCCGAAAGAAGATTTGGCATGGATGGAACTTCTTGACCGATTCGATACAATCTTTGATAAGTTTCGGCTATAAGTAACCTGCTCGTAGAATCTTTTGGGCTGTTGCCAACCCAGATAAATGACTGCCACAAGCTCCAATATGGCAATCGTTGAGCACGATGATGGCCTCCTCATGAGTGAGACATCGACGTAATATGCAGTCTACACCTCTCCGATACAATGTATCATCGAGTATGAGATAATTCTTAGCATGATGGCGTATCCGCCAACGCTGGTCACGAGAAGCAAAGCTGGGGAATTTCAAAGTCTGGAGATAGATAAGTATATCTCCGTACCAGGGGTCTAAAGATGTAATCAAAAACATATCTCCCCGGATAGGTGATTCCTCAGGCACAACGTCACCTGACTCAATCGGAAGTTCTTAAATAAGCTCTGCGAAGACCAATGACTTCTTAGACTTTGCTGAAACGAAGTCTAAGTCAAATTCTTGGAGGATGACTATCCATCTATTGATTTTTCCACCTATAACTCGTCGTGTCAACATGTACTGGAATGGATTCACGACAGCAATGACGGTGGTCTTGTGAAACAAAACATAGTGACGGAACCGTTGAACAACATGAACTGCTGCCAACACAAGTTTTTCAATATGAGAATAATTGAGTTCCGGTCCTACGAGGCCTCGGCTCAGGTAATATATCACGTATTCTGAGAACGAATCGTCTTCCTGAACTAAAACCATGCCAATGGTTGACTCTGCGACAGCTAGATATAATAAGAAATCTTTGTTATAGTTAGGTGGTCGTAGCAGAGGTGCGGTTGTGAGGGCATGTTTTAATTCATTGAAAGAATGTTGAGCGGCTTCGTCCCAGAAAAAAGGAACGTCTTTCTTTAGTAAAGGCATAAATCCCTTGGTGATTTCGGCATAGTTGGAGATGAAGCATCATAAGAAGTTCGCCTTGCCTTGTAGACTCTGAAGTTGTAGGATTGTGCGTGGGGGGGGAAACTGGATTATTGCCTCCACCTTAAGAGGATCGACCATGATCTCTGTTGTTGATACGATGAAACCTAACAAACGTCCTGACGTTACGCAAAAGCTACACTTGTTTGGATTCAAGTGAATCCTAAAGTAGCGACAGTGTTCGAATATTAGTCTAAGGTGTGTGGGATGATCCGTTCGCTTGCGAGAGTGTGATGCTAAATCATCTAGATAAGCCTCGACTATATGCTTGAGGTCATGAAAAGAAAAAGACATGGCCCGCTGGAATGTGGCTCCCGCATTTTTAAGGCCGAAAGGCATCTTACGATATGCGAATGTACCCCACGGACAAATGAATGTTGTTTTGTGTTGGTCTTCAGGTTTGATTTGGATTTGATTATATCCTGAAAAACCGTCCATGAAAGAAAAGACTTCACAACTGACACATTCATCAATGATCTGGTCAATGAATGGTGTTGGAAAATTATCTTTGGGACATGCCTTGTTCAAATCACAGAAATCGGTACATACATGAATCGTGCCTTATTTTTTATTGACCGGCACGGTATTTGACACCCATGAGTCAAATGGATAGGATAAATTAAACCTGCCTTTAGCAATTTCTCAGCCTCAATCTTGATGGCTGATGCTTTCTTGGGATTGACTGGATGAAGTTTTTGTCGAACATGCTTGGCATCAGGATACGTTGTGATTTCATGTTCAACTATTTTTGGATCGATACCTGGCATTTCCTCATAAGACCAGGCAAAAATGTTGCGAATTCTTTGAAAAGATCCGTGTAAATTTGAATTTCTTCGGGGGAGAAATTCGCTCCGACAAAGACATTCTCCACGATGCCAGGGTTTCGGGAGATGTTGATGGGTATAGTTTCAGCGATAGTCGCCATACTACCCTCAGCATAAATTTCCTGCGTAGCTAAGAGATTAATAGGACATGGTTGATCTCCCGTCATGGTAATGGTGAATTATCCTGCTTCGATTCAGCTTAACTCTGGGAGAAAATATGATCTGTGTTGAAGATATTCCCAAGGTTTGTCCAGACTAGTCATTGCTTTGATTACTGCTTCGTCAGAAGGTAAGACTAAGTCTAACGAATCGACGTTAGAGAGAGAACCCTGAGCCCAAATAGGCTCTAGAAGTGGATCTAACTCTTATGCAAGAGTCAGATCAGGGTTAGCTGAAGCTTGCTGGACTAAAGAGTATGCTACCTCAGTGGCAGACAAGGGCATGGACATGCCTGGGTGCCCTGTCTCATCCATCGTGGCTGATGGGGAAGGAAGAATCGAAGGGTCCTCAAAGTAAGTCATGTGGAACAACGAAACTTGAAAAATCTCAACCTTATGGTGATTAGATATGAATTTGATATCGTCGTGAGGAGGTGGGTAATCGAAGGTACCCATCAAGGCTAGGCACAAACCAACTCCTACGTTAACGACACCTGGTTGAGGATTATCAATCATCGAGACCGTGGATGCCCCCAAAGATGGGTCAGGTCTAGAGAAAGACAATTGATCGATGGTCACTATCCGACCCTCGTGTGGAAACAACAAGACTCAGAAAACTGTAGCAACCATAGCTTGCATAGCATAAGTCCAACTCCATCCTAACAAGAGGTTATAGTCGAGGGGAGCATCGACTACCTCTACTTCGACACACACAGTTTTCCCTCCTAACTGCACAGGGAAAGAAGGAACGATGCCATGTGGTCGAAATGAACGACCGTCAAAAGCAGTGAGGAGAGTAGGTGATGGAGACAAAATGGGCTAGCCAATGGCCTTCCAACATGCTAATGACATAACGCATCTCGAGGTGCCCTCGTCGACCACCGTGCGGAAGATATTCTGAGTAAAATTTTTCGTGGGATGATCCACTACTATATGAAATGCTACGTGGTAAGGCAGACGAGGTTTTAAGTCAGTTGTATCTAACATGATGGTGCCCGGATTACAAGTCTCAGTAGAGCCCAAAGTGGTTAACAAGGCTTTCCTCTGAGTAGGGTAGCTTTGGAGGACCTCCAAAGCAGACATCACACAAGGGGTTTGTGATAAATCTTCCACCATAGAGTAATTCTGGGCGGCCCTTGCGTTTGGGTTGTGAGAATCTTTTTTAAATGCACCTTTTGGAATGTGTGTCATTGTTTCTCCCAAAATCTTCTCAATCTGTAGAGGAAGAGATGGGAGATCAGCTTCTTTACCCTTCTCAGAAGCGCTTGGTTTACTATAGTCGTGTGCTCTAGTTGATATGAAAGCATCACCCCTAACCATATATACATTCATGGATGAGGGATTGTTTGGAGGCAGGTCGGTTTCTTGGATGCCCCCTTCTGTGCTTGTAGAGGCTTGAGTTAGATTTTTCCCATGTTGAAAGGGATTAGTCAACACTGCTTGTTGTTGCTGTGTGACAAATTTTTAGGCCTCTGCAAGTCGAGGACAAAGATGGGTCGGGTGGTCTTCCGTGTACAAGTTGCATGGATACCTCACCTTCCGTTTTTCTGTGTTGTCCCCGCCAGCATTATCAGTGGGTTTTTTATCTCCCTTACCCTTCTTTTGTTCTTTTTTCTTCCCTTCAGGCTGCTGGGTGGCCTTTGGGTTAGTCGACTGCATGGTGTGTACTTCTGACGTTTGGGTAGGGGGAGCAGCCAAAGCAGTAGTTTGGTTGGCCGCTATGTGTTGTATGGATAACTGTTGCAACTATTTTGTCAATTGCTCAACGGGCTTGGTTTGTGCTGAACCAACAATACCATCGGCATGTGGTCTAGCTCTCTGTCTAGTTTTATCCAGTATCGAACGTGGCACATCTGGCAAGATGTTGTATAATAAACCAAACTGAGAATAGATGAGCTCAAACTGTTGAGCCTGCATGATGGCATCTTCTTTGGAGAAAACTCCAGATGTCATGACGTCTTTGGATAACTGTGGGGCCAAAGACTTAAGGAACCACTCAAGCAGGAATGCTAGTGGGACTGGTACCTTGATTAAACTCTTCCGGCGTCTCCACTCTCGGATATGATCAGAGATATGGTCCGTTGTTGTCTGTTCGAAATTGGCGAGCAGCTCTGTGCCAACATCGTATCTCACAGGTAACTGGAAATGGTTAAGGAAGGCCATCGCCAATTCACCAAAAGAAGAGTATCTTGAGCGATCAAGCTCGATGTACCATTTCATGACACTCCCAATAAGAGTACGTTGAAACAATCGCAATTGTACGGAGTCATCTTTTAATGAGTTAGATGAGCACTAAAGATGAAAGGTAGTCACATGATCACCTGGATCTTCATTAGGCTTGGCCTCGAACTTTGGAATGTTCGAAGGCAACTTCGTCGGCATAGGAGGCCAACGTGGATCGTGACAAATAGGATCATTTAACAACCTTGTCAAATCTAGCAAGTGTAAAGTTGCCAAGAATGGTAGTTTGGGTTGCTGCTGATAACCTGGGAAAAAGGGTCCTAGAGTTTGACTGGTACCAGGTTGCCAGGAAAAGTTTGGCTGCTGGCCCGGATTCTGGTAGAAACCATGGCCCTGACCAGTGTAATGATTTTGCATTTGTGGAGACATCATCGGATTATTTCCCAAAAAGGACATAGAGTGTTGGGCATGCATTGTATTCTAAGGACTTTGGGAAGGATTACCCCATGTCGGTCCTGCGGGGAGAGGCATAGTAGTCTGTCTGGGGTTCCATTGACTGTGGAAAGAATTACCCCAGAATGACATTCCGAAGGAGGGAACGGATCCTTGTCTTGAATTCCAAGGTCCTGTTATGTGTGCCCCCTGTGCAGGAATAGTACCCTGCGCAGGAGTAAATTGTCCAAAAATGGGGTTGCCCCCAGTCGGGAAAGAGGCTGACGAGAAAGTGTTGTTACCAAACATTATGTTCCAAGAAAACGGTGTCGAACCTACCGGCATACTGTGCGAAGGTGTTCCTTGACTCCTCGCTCCAAATAAACTATTGTGTGTAGGTTGCCCGACGGATTGCTGATGTGGACCACCAAGCGAAGGGGACGAAGGAGGGATATGACCTCCTGCGTAAGGAAAAGCATTAAAAGGGACAAGAGTGCCCCCAAGGTGACCTTGCAGAGGAGCGCTAGAGCTCCCTGCCCCCAGACCCAAAGTCTGTAAAGTGGAGTATGTTAGTATAGGACTTGTACCTGAACTAGGCATACCGTATGAGAACGGAGGGCCTGTTGCACTAGGTGTGAAGGGGGTTGTGGCCGCCGCCATAGACGGGTTCAGTCCACTGTGCGACGTAGTTGCGGCCGAGACCATGGTGGCTCAGAACGATGACGGTAGGTTAGGAGATGACTCTCCTGTGGTGGAAACTATGGTGGGAATTGAAGAATTCCCAGAAGAAGTAACATCATTTGTTTCCATTGCTGTGTGAGGCACGATCTGGCGTTCGTGAAATTGGATTGGTAGAATAAACGGTGCTAAGATAATAGTGATTGGGGTTTTAACCGAGCCAAGAGTGGTTGATTCAAGGTCCAAAATGGTTGATTCCTCTGGGAGTTGTTCGGGCACAAAGGTTTGTAACCTGGTTGCTTCAAAAGACCCTTGTTGGTCTAGCTTCTACCTTAATGGTGGTGGGGGTGGCTCCAGTGTAACCGACGGTAGGCCAAGAATCTTTCGTGACTGGTGGAGCTCGGGATCCTCCACTGTGTGAGAAGATCCAAGACATGCTAAGGTATTCTAAACGTTCAAAAGTAACACACACTAAAAAAGAATCCCCTAAGAGATAAGACAAGCAATCACTAAACTATTTGGAAGAACAGTTACAACAATCAACACTAGAGCAACTTACCGGTGCAAGTGAAACTCGAACGCAGAAGCACCCTCTGGGTATACTCTACAAAGAATGGCCCGATGTCTGTCCTAGGTACCGCGGTATACCCCCTCAGTCACCTGTGTATGTCCCTAAAAATATTGGCAACTAGGTTGCTAACATGTGAACAGTCACCAAGCGAGTACAGTCGAAATTCGGGTAGACCACAATGAGCAGGGTATCGAGCCCAAAACCTGTCAAGGGTATCGAGAGAAAATGGTCCGAAAGACAACTGAGAACCTCAAATGGATTCGAGACCCACGAAGCCCCGTGGCAAATGCAAATGACGGAATCCCAAAACAAGCCCTCTATATCTGTTCTCCACTATGATTGGTTCGTCTTTGGAGGGGTTATCTCCGCTACCTTTCCGCACGCGACCTCATGTTTATCCCCTGTGTTAGAGAGGGGTCCCAGATAACTTCCACGAAACTGGACTTAGACACTCCCTATCTCAAACTCCAATATTTGGTTTTGAATGGCCTTGAAGAGTTTCCTCCCCAACCTAATCCAAGGCCCTAGTCCTGAACTAGTTTGTGAACCCTACAAACATAAAAGTCTAGTAGATTTTAAAATTAGCGTTGCTTTTATGGATTTGTCTTACATCAAGGGGTATGAGGGTGAAACTGATGATGTGTAAAAAACGAAAGCAAAAAATGAATAAAAAAGATGGAAACAAAACTTCTATTGAATGCAAAATTTCAACCACTTTTCACAAAAAAAGATTTTTAATTTTTCTAAGATTTTGGACAGCAAACTGAAAGAAATTTCACTCGACTGCGAGCTACTTATGATCTAAGTGAACTGCAAAAACTTACTAAATAAAATACTTTTCCCTAGCTAATGATGCATAAACACACTCTTCAACCAAAGAAGAAAATGAAAAGAGATTTATTTATTTATTTAAGTGCTAGTAAAGTAAGAAAGGGAAAATACCGACAAACAAAAAACCAATAAATTTTTTTTTGGCTTAAAGCACAGATCACAAAGAATCAGATTAAAGAATCACACAATGGCAATTGTAAAACAATGAATCTCAAGCTTGTCTAAAAACCATAATAAAATAAAAAATTTAAATTTTTCTGTCGACTTTTAATTGAGAAAAAGCATGCTAAGGGTAAGATGAAGCCTAAGCTATTGATTATTCAAACATAGATTCAAACACCTTAGAGGAATACTTCTTATCAAAGGAGGGGATGACTGCCCCCCCTTGAACAAAAAGTAGCATGTACAAGCACACGACTGTCACTCAAACAACATGTGTGGAAACACGTGCTAAACAGAAACAGAGGGTGTGTACACGTGGGATGACCTTGTACAGGCCGTATGTATATCTAAACTCTATGGAAAAATATGAAAACATACAGACTAGACCAGGAAGAGGCCTCTGGTATTGATAACCAGGATCCCTTGAAGGCTTGGATACTCTTTCTAACAGAAAAACAAATAATGCAAGGAAAAATAATAAGGCAAAAAAAATATGAGATAGGACTGTTAGCAAACAAGACTCAGACAGAATTCCAGAAAACCCCCTGAGAATGTGTGATTCTGACAGGGAAGAGGAGGACTTCCTCTAAGGTTCTCTAAACTCCTACACGCTATTGCTATCTCTACAGCTAGCGTTCACACGCGGGCTGTGAGAGGATAGGGCGCGGGTACACGCGTTCAGGCCTTATTCAGGCCGCGTGTACCTCTGTGTGTCCCAAAAAATACAGTCAAGCAAAAGTTAGGGAAAGCTGGTATGGAAAACCAGACTCCCTGCTAGCTCAGACCTTACAGAAACGAAAAGAAAAGACAAGCAAAGAAAAAAAAAAAAAACATAATCTTTAAACTACCAAAAAACTTAAATAATTCCAGGAACCCTAAAGAGTATTCTCCCCAGTATGGTCGCCAATTCTGTTGTTGGGAAAAACACCCTACGGACTACCAAATAGAGTTCAGACTTTGCATGCAGATTTGACCCGATAGAAACTACTTTTTACCTACATCCCAAGATTTAAATGCCCTTTTCTCAGTAAATGCATGGAAATGACCACCTACCTTATTACCGGCGTTCGATGTCGATCCTCCGTTGTGCTTGATTACTTGTTCGCAATGCTCCTTCCAAATATAACCTGCACTCAAGACAAACAACAACTATGCATGCATGCTACTTCTATACTCACAGGTTAGAAATCAAACATAAACTAATCAAACCAGAGACAGTTCACGAATTGGGACGGGAAAAACATTCTCTTTATTACTTAAAGTGAGTCCACTTACAAAAGTAGATACCGGCCACCGCTCCTTGAACCTGATCCAGGGCTCCTCTTCTTCTGTCCTTCAACTACTTTGCTTTAAATCTCCTTTGGCATGAGGAAAGGCTAAAGGGTTGGGACAATGGAATATGTAAATGGGAAGAGTTTCTTTGCTATATTTTTTCCTCTTCCAAATGGTACCCCTACCCCTTCTTTTATAGGCTAGAAGGAGCTAGGTTTTTGGACGAACCCTCGGCCATGCATGGTCAGAATTTTCAGTTAACTCACCCATAGCATTTTGTTCCGTCGGCAACTTTCCTTTTTTCGTGCTTTTGTAGGTACACGCGGGTTGTTGTGACTCAGCCAGCGTGTACACGCGTGTAGTAATGGGTTAGGGTGTGTGGGCCTTTACACAAGAGTATTTTCAAAGAGTTGTTCAACAGATTTTTGGCAAAGAAGGGATATGAGTTGGCCTAATGCCAGGTAAGCATGTGTGGTGCAATTTAGGGTTATAACACTAGCATTTTCAACAAACTTTACTTTAGTATCACATGACTAGTTTTGGATTAGTCAACAACCCTAACTTGCAATAATCATAACTATGTACCCGTAATGAATAAATATATGAAAATAGTACACAATGTTCTTCAATGTGTTTTATACAATTCCTCTAGGTATCACTACTTGGAACCTCTCAGAAACGGAGTATAGCAAAAATGGCATACCTTGTTGAATTTTGGCTTATTCTGGAGAATGAATTTGTAGAGTGTGCCCTGCACAGAATATTTGTTGTATGGATCTGAAAATTGTACAAAGAATACTACAGACTGTACTCTAACCAACACATTTGTTCGTACTGAATTTGGATATGTTATGAAGAAGTTGTGACATTTTTACCAGAAACACATGTTTTAGACTAGTTTCGGGACTAGCCACAAACCCTATTTTCCATGGAGTGTAACTCAAAAAATACAACGACCCACAAGCTGAAATTTGTACCACAATGATTTGGGTATGTTTTCACAATGGGTTCCCAATTTCATAGTCTGAATCATTCTAGAAAAAAATTATTTTGAAAATGTTGAGATGACCTGTAAATAACATACCTTAGAAAGCATCATCAAAATAATTTATCCTCCCTTGAATTTCAGCCTTCTTTACTTCACCTTCCCTCTAAAATTTGTCTTAGATATGCTTTGGTCACCTCAGTCACTTGTAGATATTCAATATGCTCAATTGTGATTGAAATGAGAGACCCTTGCCTCTTATTTATACTCTCCAAGTAGCTTCCTTAAAGCATCTTCTAGGCCACTTTGTCCACATAGCCACTTTGTCCACATAGTCACCTATGTCCAAATTTGCCCAATTTTCCACTTGTCCATGTATCCAATAGCCACTTGAACACTTAACCCATTTTACTCATTTTAGGTTTAACCTTCTTATAACCACTTTCCATAGTTAGAAAGTTCTCCATTTACTTTATTATTTAAATAATCCTCCTTGACTTTGTCACTTCACTTTATTATTTAAATAATCCTCTTTGATTTTTTCAGTTCACTTTATTATTTAAATAATCCTCTTTGAATTTGTCACTTCACTTTATTATTTAAATAATTTCTTCTTTGCAAGGACTTTGACTTCTTTGACCTTTTGGGGCTTCAAGCCAACATATGAGGGTCCTCCAACTTTGTAAGGCCATAACTCTCAAACAGTGAGGATTTATGTGATGTTCCACATACCGCCAGAAATGGCATGACATGTACTATCCCTCTAGAATAGTATTACTAGAAAATATATCAAAAATCATACCATTATACATCAAACAAACTTGGGTCCATTACCCAAACCTCAGTTCTTCAACTTCACATGGCCATAAATCTCTAGCCGTGAGGAGCTATGTGATATTACACATACCACCGGAAATGGCATGACATGTACTAACCATGTAGAATAGTCTTACCTTCAAATATATTAAAACTCATACCATTATGCATAAAAAAATCTTGGGTCCATTACCCAAACCTTTGTGCTACCAGAATTCACTACCAGACTTTCTCCAAGGGTTGACATAAATCACTAAGGGTTGACATCAATTTACAATATCGCTCTCCAATGGTTGACATCAATGGAAACCAACAATCCATACCAATTGTTCATCAACCTAAGCCAATTGTCTGAAAATATCCCCCTTTGGCATTGATGGAAACACTTAGTCATGATAACATTCATGTTTATACTCCTCATCAATGTTTCTATATCTCCCCCTTTGACATCAATGGAAACGGGTATCTCCCTTTAGGGATGCTCCCCCTGACTGAACTCTCCTTGGGATGCACCCCTTGTCTGCAAGCCTTTGTTCTCTCTCTCCAAGAATTTCTATCACGCATCTGATAAATATCTCCCCCTTTGTCATCAATGGAAAATGTATCTTTCCATCTGAGGCTGCTCCCCCTAACTGAACTGTCCTTGGGGATACTCCCCCTGACTGAAATATTCCTAAAAATGATCTCCCAACCTGAATTTTCATATTTATGGTGCTTCCTCGTGTACATATAAGACATATAAGATAAACATTCAAAATAATTCATTTTGGAGTAGAAATTACTCCTAGTCTCTAGCGAAGATACTCAAAGGGTTCCTGTGGAAGTGGTTTTGTAAAGATGACTGCCACTTGTTATTTTATGCCCACATATTCAACTCTGATGTTATTCTCTGCAACCTGTTCCTGTAGAAAGTGATACTTGATTGGAATGTGCTTCATCTTGGAGTGCATCACTAGGTTATTTGAGATACTAATGGCGCTTGTATTCTCACAATACATTGGAATGGGCTCATCATACGCAACTTGTATATCTGTCATAGTTTGTTTCATCCATAGAACCTATGTACAATATGTTGCTGCTACAATATATTCTGCCTCGGCTGTAGATAAGGATATTGATGATTCTTTCTTGCTTAACCATGATACTAAACACTCACCCAAGTATAACGCTTCTCCACTGGTGCTTTTTCGGTCATCAATGCAACCTGCCCAATATGAATCTGTGTAGGCAATAAGTGATAGATCCTTTCCTTTTGGATACCATAATCCAAACTCTTTTGTTCCTTTGAGATATCTAAAAATCCTCTTCACTGCTAATGCATGTGATTCCTTTGGTGCTGCTTGAAATCATGCCACCTGTCCAACTGCCTACATTACATCTGGTCTGGATGATGTCACATATAGTACGCTACCAATCATTGATCTGTATTTCCTCTGGTCTATAGACTTTGAATAATCATGTTTTCTCAACTTGCAACTGGTTTCCATAGGAGTTGTAACTAGTTTGCAATATTCCATTCTGAACCTCTTTAGCATTTCTCTGATATACTTAGTTTGAGAAAAAAAAATTCCTTGGTTTCTTTGACATATGTGAAGACCCAAAAAGAAGGATAGTTCTCCAAGTAATGAAATTTCAAATTCATTCTACATATCCTTTGCAAATTTATGGCTTAACCTGTCATTAGTACTTCCAAAACAATATCATCAACATAAATTTCAATTAATAAAATACTACCTTGAGTTACCTTGATGTAGAGGTTGTTGTCTGCGCTTCCTTTCCATAGTTCGTAGGGAGTTTTGTCATTGTTGTTTCTGAGAATTACTCTATTTTGAATGTGAACTACTCTATGCACTGCATGTGTCCAAAAAATATCTTTCATTTTGGAATCCATCAACATTGTTCGAGCCATTTCCTGTGTAATTATCATCCATTATGATAATGTTCCTTTGTCTCTGAACCACTCTCTGAACCAATCTATGAATCCATGCTCTCTTCCACTTTCATATATTTGTCCAAACCTACTAAGTATTCTTACAAATCCATCTCTGTCCATACTGTCCAAGACTGTACTTGCACAACTGTCCATCATGTTGACACATTTATCACTATATTATCACGAAGTCTTGATTAATCTATCAAACTATACTTCTCGTAACTGATTTCTCTGGATATGTCTTCTCAAAATATGCAAGCTGCTCGAAGGATGGTTCTTTGGTCTGTCATAGCTATCGCATAGACTCCCCCTATCTAATATTCATATTACCTGGGAGTCTCTAAGACAGATGGCTCAGAACAATTCTTTCTCTGATGTGTATTCATCATCATCTTCATTGGCAGATTCATCATATCTCTGAGCTTTGACTTATTTCTTTCTATCTATGGATTCATCTTTCACTACAATACCTGAAACTACAATCTCTTGAACATTTTCCTTATTCACTTGTCCTTCTTTTCTTTCATTTATTTTCCAAACCTTTCTATATCTGACATCCTTCTTTTTCTCTATAGATTTTTTTTCATCTCGTTCTATTTCCAATCTTGCGATCTCTGGGACCTGGTCTTTGTTCACCTGTTCTTCTTGTTTTCTTATCCATACTTTCTTATATCTGATATCAGTTTTATATTTCATGGAAGTATCGATTATGCTTCTACAATAAAAAACTATGTGTCCATAGTTATGAAATTTGTAACATTCAATGTTATGTTTGGCCACAAAGTCATTTATTTCTTGAAATTTCTTTTATAATCCCTCCAATCTGCAACCTTATGTCCAAATTTAGTACAATAAAAATAATGACCATAAAAGAAATTTGCATACTTGGGAGTGAATGATCTTATTTGTGGTGTAGTCTTTCTGAATTTCTTCCTTGACTGATCATGATCGTGATTGAAGCTTCTTTGTGGCTTGAACATGGATGGTCTTTTGAAAATGTATCTTTATTAGTTTTCTTAGATTATGGTTGACCATGATTCCTTCCTTTGAGTAATTATGCATAACTCTTTCTATTTTCTTCATTCTTCTTTTATAGCAACGCAGATTTCTTCTCTTCATTCTCTACAACTGATGTGGATGTTTCTATCTCTTCAACGTTCTTGTTGAGCTTGATGATTTTGACTCTTAGTGTGACAACTTCTTCTTCAAGATTCTCAACCTCTTCTTCTCTCTTCATTATCTGAGACTTCATGACCTCTTTTGTTCTCTTTGCTTCTTCAAGTTGGATTTTCAACATAATTATTTCTTCTTCCAGTCTTCTATCTTCTTGACCAAACTCTTCCTCAAGTTGGCTTAAATCATTGGTTATTTCCTTTAGATGGTCCATCGGTATATTTTCTCTCTTTTCTGATTCTTCCTTTTGTGCTTCTATGTTGGCTTCTAAACATTTCTTTTGATATTCTATAGTTTCTTGAATTCTTCTGGCCTCTTCTAGTTGAGCTCTTAAATTCTTGATGACCTACTGATCCTTTTCGAAACCTTGAACACTTTCCTTTTGCTTCATCAATTCTTTCTTGTATGAATTGTTTTCTTCTCTTTCTTTCTTTAGATATTCAATTCCACTAATCAATTTTTCTCTGTAATAAACTTATTCTTCTTCATACTCTTCCTCTTTTGAATCTGTCTGACGTGATGAGAATCTTTATTCTTGTTCTGTATCTGCATCTTCTTTGGCATTTTCTGAATCTGTTATGGGTGAATAATATATGTCATGTAACTTATTCCAAATTTCTTTGGTTGATGAACATTTACCAACCTTTTCTCTTACCGGATTAGGTAATCCTTCCCAGAAGAAATACATTGTTATTTTGTTATTCTTCTTCAATTCCTTCTTGGCTGCAGTCTTTTCCCTTTTTGAACTATCATATCCTATAACAACTGATAGCCAAATATAATCTCTCGGTGCCTGTAAAAATACTTCCATCCTTCTTCTCCACATCTCTTACTTAAAACCATTCTGACCATTAAACATTGGTACTCCATTCTCAAAATAATCCATGATCTCCTTCCAGTGGTTAAACTATTTCCTGAAGGAACTAGCTCTGATACCAATTGTTAGATTACTGAGAGGGGGGTGAATTAGTAATAGAGAAATTAAATCATTTTTCACCATAAAATGCAAGTGTTATATCAATGTAGCATTATCATCCAATAGTTGCAGAGTAAATAAACAATGAACAATTGAGTAATCACACACATACACAGTACACCATTGTTTTATGTGGAAACCCAAAGCGGGAGAAAACCATAGAATGTTTTTTCTTATATGTATTTAATAATTACATTCATTGGAAGCACCAACTTCCTTTGTTTTCCATCTGCAACTAGAAGGAGGATCCAACCCCCTAGTTTCTCAGGCTACAACCTGAGGGAATCTCCAACTCCCCAATTCTCTAGCTACAACCAGAAGGAGGCTACAACCCCCTATGTTCTTCGGTTACTACCATAAGGTGGCTACAACCACCTGTCCTTGCCCCGTCCAACCACCCTGGTGTATAAGTAAAATGATGGAACCACTGTCACACAATCAACGTGAGATATATTGTTGTAAACCTATAGCAATCAACCTGCACCAAACAACATGTACCGATAACCTGAACCATGCATCAACCATGCATCAACCTGTACCATAAACAAGTGCATCAACCATGTACCAAACTATACCAAACAACCTATAATCAACTTGTACCATAAAAAAGTGCATCAACCTTGCACCAACCTGTACCTCAACTTGTACCATGAATAAGTGTATCAAACATGCACCAAACCTGTATGAATAACCTGTCCAAACAACCTATCACAACAACCTGTCTCATAAATCTTATCAACCAAATCATATCTACTCACCAAGATCAATCACCAAGGAAAATCTCAAATATGTGCATCAACCAAGCATAACACAACAACTCATAATCATCACCAAGACCAATATGTGCTTCTAATAATATACTAATACAAGTATGCTACATCATCCATAAACCATGTGTCAACAATACTACTAACAAGTGCCTCCAACCATGTACCAATTATGTACCAATAATTTATCAACTACTCATCAACTATGACTCATCAATATGTACCAACATCATCAACTATACACCTCATGTATGTGCCAACTCATCAACTACTTGTCTCAACCATGTACCCAACATGTACCTCAACCAAAATCCCTCTCAATTTCATCATCCAAATCTGATTTGTAACTTTGTAATATACCTGGTGTATATGATCACATACTTGCAAACCTTCGTTAAATTTAACAACAAGAGACGATCATTTTCATCAAAATTTACTTTAGTCTCACATGACTAGTTTTGGATTAGTCAACAACCCTAACTTGAAATAATCATAACTATGTACCTGTAATGAATAAAGATATGAAAATAGTACACAATGTTCTTCAATGTGTTTTATACAATTCTTCTGGGTGTCACTACTTGGAACCTCTCAGAAAAGGAGTTATAGAAAAAATGGCATACCTTGTTGAATTCTGGCTTATTCTAGAGAGCGAATTTGTAGAGTGTGCCCCGCACAGAATATTTGTTGTATGGATCTGAAAATTGTACACAGAATACTAAATACTGGACTCTAACCAAAAAATATGTTCTTACTAAATTTGGATCTGTTATGAAGAAGTTATGATGTTTTTACCTGAAACACCTATTTTAGACCAGTTTCAGGACTAACCACAAACCCTATTTTCCACGGAGTGTAACTCCAAAACTGCAACGACCCATGAGAGGAAATTCGCACCACATCTACTTGGATATGTTTTCTCAATGGCCTCCCAATTGGACGGTATGAATCATTCTATAAAAAAAAGTATTGCGAAAATGGTGAGATGGCCTGTAAATAACATACCTTAGAAAGCACCATCAAAATAATTTATCCTCCCTTGAATTTCGGCCTTCTTTACTTCAACTTCCCTCTAAAATTCAGCTTATATATCCTTTGGTTACCTTAGTCACTTGTTGATATTCAATATGCTCAAGTGCGATTGAAATGGGAGAGCCTTGCCACTTATTTATACTCTCCAAGTAGCTTCCTTAGAAGTATCTTCTAGGCCATGTTGTCCACATAGTCACCTATGTCCAACTTTTCCCAATTTTCCACTTGTCCATATATCCAATAGACACTTGACAACTTAACCTATTTTCCTCATTTTAGGGTTAACCTTCTTATAATCACTTTCCATAATTAGAAAGTTCTCTATTTACTTTATTATTTAAATAATCATCCTTGACTTTGTCACTTCACTTTATGATTTAAATAATCCTCTTTGATTTTGTCACTTCACTTTATTATTTAAATAATCCTCTTTGACTTTGTCACTTCACTTTATTATTTAAATAATCCTCTGACTTTGTCACTTCACTTTATTATTTAAATAATTTTTTTTTTGCAAGCAATTTGACTTCTTTGACCTTTTGGGGCTTCAAGCCAACATATGAGGGTCCTCCAACTTCGTAAGGCCATAACTCTCAAACCGTGAGGTGTTATGTGATGTTCCACATACCACCAGAAATGGAATGACATGTACTATACATATAGAATATTCTTACCTACAAATATATTAAAACTCATACCATTATACATCAAACAAACTCGGGACCATTACCCAAACCTGGGTTCTCCAACTTCACATGGCTATAACTCTCTAACCGTGCAGAGTTATGTGATGTTCCACATACCACCAAAAATAACATGAAATGTACTACCCATATAGAATATTCTTACCTTAAAATATATTAAAACTCGTACCATTATACGTCAATCAAACTTGGGTTCATTACCCAAACCTTTGTGCTACCAGAATTCGCTACCGAACTTTCTCCAAGGGTTGACATCAATCACTAAGGGTTGACATAAATCTACAGTATCACTCTCCAATGGTTGAAATCAATGACAACCAACAATCCATACCAAATATCAATCAACCTAAGCCAATTGTTTGACATGCATAATATTTTAATGTTATTGCCTGGAGAGAAATTTGGATATTTTAATACTTTAATGTTATTTCTAAAAGTATATTTTAATTGAAGGTTGTTAGAATGGAAACTATAAAAGAGAGAGCACCTCTCACTAGCAAATAAGAAGTACAAGTGGATATAAATCCCCTTCAAGATCACAAACATTGTCATTTTCAGGTAAAGGGAAGAAAGGTTGTTGGTGAATGAATGTTCTTGTTGTTGGACTATTGTTCACATTTATGCCTAGGTGCCACATTATTTTCTACTGGTATATCTCTATTGTTTCAGGGCTTCTACACAATTTTTTTGGACTATTTAGGTGTTAAGAGAAGGGTTCTATGAGAGGCTTCCAACCTTCTATATCTATTCATGTGACCAGAATTGTTGATGAAGATAAAGGTTGGTATTAATTCATGTTGTGGTGATTGTTTGTATGTCTCTTTACTTTGATGGTTATACCATATGTTGGTTGATTTTGAATTGGATATGAAATGGCATCGTTGAGAGATATTAATTAGATATATGAATCATTATAGTTGATTGGATTGGCGATGTTCATGTATGACATAACTTTCTCATTTTCCTTGCATTCCGAGAAACTTCATCAAGTTATATTTTGAATCCATTTTCCCAAAGGAGAATGCATTAGGTTTTGATGAAAATTTGCAAAATAAATTGAATTCTCTTCGAACCAAAATGGATGAATAAGATATTAGTCCTACACTTGAGGAAAAGGAAAATGAATTGGTAATAAATATAGATATATCCTACATAAAAGAGAAAGGGCATTGGATATTAGCATCCTACATTCTCTTGTTCAAGGTGGGTAATAGAAATACCACATTCATTGACATGAAAGATCAAGCGAAGAAATTGAAGAATAATGTAAAGGAAATTGTGTTGGAAAATGGGGAACAAGTACCTGGTTTTCAAGAGAAACATGAGGAATCCCACTATGATTTCAAATGGCTATATATTAAGAGGATTCTCACTATTTAATTGAGGTTTCTCAAATACTTTTTTATGACTAGAAGCATAGGGGAGGAAATATAAAATGTGATTTGGGGATTAGATGTGGAGAAGGAACCTAGACTAGGTAGTTTTTCAATTTTCTTTTACCAAGAAAGTTGGCATATAATCAATATTGATCTAAAATACATGAAAAAAAGTCTCATATCAAGGAAACAATTAGGTGGTGGGGTTAATTCCTCCTTCCTAGATTTGATCCCCCAAAAGGAATCCCAAGTATTTCTCTCGATTTCACCCAATATATCTATGTAATGATTCTTATAATATTCTAACTAAAATTATTGGGAATAGGATCAGATTCATTCTACCAAATATAATCTTAGAATAGGTTTAATAGTGAAAAATTGTAAACAATATTATATTTCTCCAAGAGGAAATATTCTTGAGTTGAATCAACAATAAGTGGGGGATGATCATTAAAATTTATATGGAAAACTCTTTTGATAGAGTGAATCATGTTTCTCTATTCGTAATCCTAAAAAAAATTGTCTTTTCTCCCCAATTTATCAAATGGATAACAACTTGCAATGGATGTCCATGGACTGATTCACTAGTAAATGGATAGTCGACCTCCTTTTTCGAAAGTTAAAGAGGATAGTGCCAAGTTTTCTCAATTTCCTCTATGCTCTATATTTTGATGGGTGAGTAGTTTGTATAGAGTTTAGAGAATGAACAAGCTGCTAGAAATTTAATATGTATCTCCATTTCTATAGGAGTAAGGTTGATCAAAGCCTAGTGCCTTGTGTTGTTTCAGATGATTTTGATCAGGGTTTCCAAGAAAAATTATGTGTCAAGTGATAGGGAGTTCCCATCACATGCACCTTGAAAATTTTTGGTTGAAAGTGGCCAATTCCATGGCCCAAACTATCAAGGAAGTTGATGCTCCAACATAAACATTGATAAAAAGGAGGTGGAGACGGGCGGGGACAAAGAATAACCATCAAGATCAAACAAATTTGCATATAAGGTGGGGAATAATATGACCCCCCTACAATATAAAATAGAAGTTGTGCATATAATTAACCTTTGTAGTATTAGCATCGACATAAGTGATGAAAATAATTATGTCTTTAAGGTTGTGATATTCATATTTAAATAATTAATTTACACTTGACCATGGATGTTTTGTATGATCCGAATTTTAGGGGGTATATGGTCTAAATTCGGATGAAAAAGTCATAAAGATATAAAGCTAATAGATTTCCCATGTGGATCAAGGAGATGCCCACCTCTCCATTAATTAATTGGGCTAACAAGTTTCCAATATGGGTTAAAGAGAGTCCCACCTCTCCATTGGGTTTTATGTTTCACTACTTAGTTAGTTAGGTAGTTAGATCTATTATTATAATAATAGAGGCTCATTTAATGAGCTCTTTCCATTATTGTATTGGGTTTTACTTTCCACTACTTAGTTAGCTGGGTAGTTAGATCTATTATACTAATAATAGAGACTCATTTAATGAGCTCTTTTTTACTTTTTCCATTGGACCATTTTGTAATTCTATATAAAGGCCTATCAAGCCTTCTCATGATATCAAGTTACTCATTTTGGATTCTCTCATATTTTATGTTGTTCATTGTGAGATTAATTAGCTCTGAGTGATTTACTAGTAATTAGTTTTAGAGGTGAGGCTCCTCTTTGAGCCTCACCTCCCAAGTACTTCATTTACATGTTTTTTCTTGTCCACGCTTCTTTTCATGCAATATTGCCACGTCTAAGATCCTCCTCACTCGGCATTCAAGCCATCCAGATATCATCCCCCGAGAATTGTATCAGTGGTATCAGAGAGGGTACACTCTTTATCGGAACAAGGGTTTGAAGCATCTTGCGGGTTCAAACATTTGAAGAAATCATCAACCTCCTTTTGGTACTATCGAAATCCATTTTCCAGGCCATACACTGTAAGCATAATAGTTGGTCCACAAGCACTACATGGATTTTTTTTACCCTCAGATATTCATTCACCATTACAAGGAGAACCATACATGGATTCACTACATCCATACATGGATTCACTACATCTATACATGGATACACTACATCCATTGGTATGCAACATTTTCAACAAATTTGCAGGGTGTGCATGCTGCCCACGAAAGTTCCACATCCTCTACAACAACCCATGTTGCTCTACAAACCCTTGACATCCTTTGTGTCCCTCTACACTCAGCCAACTTCAAAGAGGTGTTGCAACCTATACACAACATTTAAGAGGCTCTACCATATCTCATTGGAAATATCTCTTCAAGATCTCAAATGGGTATTTTGTGGAATAATTTGGCTTCTTGGTTTGAGAGATATCATCGATTGAATCTCAACATTTATTTGACCCAAGGAGGCCACGTGTACCACCATATTCAATGGTCATTTTCTCCCTTCTTAGGAAGTTACAGAAGAATTTCTACATATGGTTGGAAATATTTCTTCAATATATCAAATGGGTATTTCATCAAATCACATTTGGATTCCTAGTTTGAGAGATATCATCGATTGAATCTCATCATGTATTTGACCCAAGGAGTCTACTCATAGAAACATATTAAACGGTATTTTTATCCATGATCGGGAAACTAAAGAAGGATTTACACATATGGATGGAAATATATCTTCAATATCTCAAATGGGTATTTTTCATAATCACATTTGGCTTCCTAGTTTGAGAGATATCATCAATTGAATCTCAACATATATTTGATCCAAGGAGGCCGCACATACCACCATATTCAAAGGTATTTTTCTCTCTTCTCAAGAAAATAAAGAAGGAATTCCACATATCGATGGAAACAACTTTTCATTAGTTCAAATGGGTCTTCAACAGAATTGGATTTCATCACTTGTAGAAAACGTTATGAATATATTTGCAGAAGGATGTTCACAACCCCCAAAGTCACGATTTTTGCATATTATTTTTTTAAATTTTGGGATTTTATTAAAATTTCTTTATTTTTTTACCCATGTACAATGTCATTGTCAACTAGGTTATGGGTCAACCACAAACCCATGGTTATGGGTCAACCACACAAAACCCTTCTCTTCATTGGGTATTTTCACATTGTAATCATAATGGTACGATAATGGGGTTTCTCTTTTTAGCATGGGTGAAATGATGGGGACCATCATTTTCTAAAGGGGGAAGGAATGATCCAAATTTTAGGGAGTGTATGGTCTAAATTCAGATGCAAAAGTCATAAATATATAAATCTAATAGATTTCCCATGTGGATCAAGGATATGCCCACCTCCTCATTAATTAACTGGGCTAACAGGTTTCCCATATGGGTCAAAGAGAGTCTCACCTCCCCATTGGGTTTTATTTTGCACTACTTAGTTAGTTGGGTAGTTATATTTATTATTATTATAATAAAGGCTCATTTAATGAGCTCTTTCCATTATTGTATCGGGTTTTATTTTCCACTACTTAGTTAGCTAGGTAGTTAGATCTATTATACTAATAATAGAGACTCATTTAATGAGCTCTTTTTTACTTTGTCCAATCTGTTAGCACTAAGAGTCACCCTCATAATGCAAGAGGATAAACCCAATACCCATTTTTGTTCTTGAGTTTATACTTAAGGCTCAAAGCATAATGTCAGGCATCAGGAGATAACGAAAGTTTTAAAGTTTTCTTTTTCTACCTCAGTTATGTGAGAAAAAATCCTTAAATTGAATTAATAGTATAACAACTCAGAGGTCGTTTTTCGTGTCTGAGTTAAATTTGAAAATATTGGATGTAATGAGAGAAAAACATAAAGTTGTTAGACAAATCAAGGCATCAAATATAGAAGAATCTTACTTTGTTATAGGAGAAGAAAATAGATCATGTAACCTTAAATGAAGCATAAAATATAGTAATCTAATTAACTCACAGGTCTTTTATTTGATAACAACAAATACAGGGGAAAGTCTTCTTGCTATCAGATAATTGAAAAAAGAATAACCACAGTAGATGTTGTACTGAATTGCGATTAGGAATTCATCAAGGAAATATATAAAAGATGTTGGAATGTGAAAATACATAAGAACAAATAACTCAATATGGACGAAATGTGGAATCTCTGGTCTGCACTTGTATTAATTCTCAATGAGGAGAGTTTCCTCAATTACAACCAGCAAGAAGCAGCCCTTTGTTCATTCTTTCAAATGTGTATTTATACAAAATCTACAACCATAAGTGGTTGGATTTCTCTTACTCTTAAAAGTATCAGTTACAAAATGAGAAGGTGAGATGCTTCGTTTAGTTCTCCTCTGTATTTTTATTATGCTGGCAACAATGCTTTCCTTTCTTGTTTTCAAGCTCAAAAATAGACAATGTAAACAGAATGTATCACTGGTTTCTAGGAGTATCTCCCTTTCCTTGCTCAATACATTTGATGCATCTTTCTACAAACTGAGCTACTAACCTGGAGGGTTTTGTTTGGTTAGTATCCTCAAAAATGTATAATTTCTTTTCCAACTGAGGCAATCTTTCTTCTATTTGTCTATCCTCTGAAATAATAGACTGTAGTTGTATACTTGGTTTTACCAAACATCTATCTATTTGAGCAATGTTAGCTTGTTTTATCTGTGAAATTTCATCTTGGGCTTCTCCCATATTTTCCTTAATGTCAAGCAGATGTTTGGCTATATTAATTTTACCCAGTGTTCTAGAACTGTCCTCTTTATCAAGGACTAATAATTTTTTATTTAGCAAACCAAATGTTTCTTCACAGGATTATTTCACTTCCTTGGCTATCCTCCTACCTTCAGCTATGTTTTTCTCCCAAGTCTTTAGTATGATATCGCCTTTGGTTTGCTCCGAAATGGACAATTTGGAATCCATGGTTATTCTTTCTTCTGTTGATGATATAATATCTTCCTGGAAGGTAGTCCGGGCTACGATAGCTTCTCTCTCTCTTGAATAAATGTTACATAATGTTTGATCTATCATCCAAAAATGATTTTGGATGATTTCTACCTTAGAGAGTAGGTTTTGTTGTTTTGTTTCTAGCTTCTTTTGCACTTCAAGTGCCTTCACTTGGAACATTGATATATCTACAACCATTCTTTTGATGGAGATTAATTTGGCTTGTAGTTGTCGTACTATCTCCTCTTGCTGGATGACCTATCCTTGGCTTACTTGGGAAGACTTGCGCTTTTCCTCAAGGTCGGATTTAAGTTGTTGGATCTCTTGTTGGTCACTGGCTCTAGCCTGTTCGAGATCTTTGCGAGATTCACTTCTGACATTCTTTTCTACAGCCATTATCTGACTTTGTAATTGGCCTATCAATATATTTCTTTGTCTTAATTGCTCTTCCATATTATTGACCGACCACTGATTTGCAGTAGCGAAGGCGCCTAATGACCCATCCATCTCCTTCGTGAGTTTTGAATCTTCCAAGCCCTGTCCATCAAATATCATCCTTTTCCTTTAGGTTACTACCCCCTCTTTCTGTTGCGATTTTCTTATGACTATGGCCCTCCTTTTCATGCTAAATAAATAATTCAAAGGAGGTATCTCTTCAAGTGGGATCGGGGTAATATTGCTTGCTAATACCACTTCGAGATTAGGAGTTCCAAAACTTGACTGTAGAGGGGTTAGTGCTGTAATAAGACTACCTACCTCTGTGAATTGCTTTCCTTCTACTATTTTGGAGGTGCTAGTAGAGGTAGCTGGTGACAAAGGAGGTACCGTTTGATTCTATTTTAAAAGTGTCTCAGATTGAACCTTTGTCTGTGGCCCTAGATCCCTTGCCTGTGAGGTTTCTACTTCTTCTGTAGACATTTCGATGTTCTTCGGGAATTCCTTGGTAGTTTGTTTATCAGAGAACTTTGGTTCAAAACCTGGAAGTATGGATACCTTCTCTGAAGGAGTGATTGTCAATTCTCCCTATAGTATTTTTGGAAAACTACTTCGTATGTGCCTTTGGAAAGTGATGAAACTGGCCTGTTGGTCAGGAGGTAACATTTGTACTATGTCTTGTACTTCCTCATAGGATATGAATCTATTGAACACATCATTGTATGGGGAGTCTTAATGCATATATATTTTCATATTGTATTGAGCTAGGTGATTCTCCACAATTCGATATGGATCATGCCTTTTGAATTCGATATTCACCAGTTTGACATCTTCTAAAGCTGCAACTTCTACTTTGGAATGACCAAAATTCAGCAAGGAAAACTTTCCAACCTGTAGAGGGAAGGCTGGCCAAAATTTCTTCTAAGTTGATTTTATATCCTTGCCAATGCCTCTTGTTACTGTCTGATAAGCCACTTCTCTGCATACCAGTCTGTCGGGTAGAAACTTCAGGAGAGCGTGAGGGGGAACTGAACATCCAAAAACCCTAATATATGAGAAATTTTCTTCAACGAACCAATCTGCAACCTTTTTAAGGCTTCCCATAATTTGATCTGAAATCCGAGGGGGTGGATGACCATACATTGTTTGATGAATGGGAATCACTACATTGTTACAGATTTCATAAAACAAATCTTTGGATTTTTTCCTCCCATATTTTAGAATGATAAACATGGATAGGTGTTGCACTGGTTGGGTTCCAGCTCCAATTCATCAATGGGAATGGAGTCATGAAACAAATGGAATCCATGACATACATAGACATATAAAAGGGGTAGGTTGACCCTTTGACTTTTCCATTTGATATTCAAAAATTTATTTGGCTAGGTTATCGGACAACATCTTAGCCCAATCGAAAGTGAAACCCTCTATTGCCTCATGTATGATTGATACCCATTCCACCGGGAAATGAGTAGGGATTTTATTTCCGAATATTCTACATAGCATCATGACCACATAGACTATATACTCATTTAATGATGCAATGGAATAAACACCATGGGAGTCAGCTCTGAATTTCGTTGGAATCCCCCACCAGGTTTTAACTATATCTGGTTAGCTACGGTCAAATTGCACGCATTCTTTTTGTTGAAACTCCATTACAAATGTAGCACTATAAATATAGTTTGGATTAGGGGATAGCTTGTACATTAATTGGAGGTGTTCTGTCCTGAAAGAGCCAACAATGAACTTTTGGTGATTGATGATGCTCCTGGTCTGCACATCGGTGTTTTCCAGAATCCAACTTATCATGTCATTATATGGCATGAGCCTCAGCCGTGTAGCTATTTTGTGAAGCTCTGACTCTGCTTATAAGTCTGATTTTGTCATTTGTTTCATATCCAAAATCATCTTGACCATTGATAGCTTCACGCTCCAAGATTTCGAAAATATGCATCCATGACCTGATTGAATCTACAACATGTGGCGTTGTACCATACATAATGTCTGTGTTCGGATTCGAACCTTCACCAGCTTCATCATTTTTCTTATACGTTTTCTTGGGCACCATGATACCAGAAACATAATGTGAATACCTGTTACACGAGAGACTGTGTAAGCTTTCCTTGAGTAAGACTTACTATTTTGTTGAAAGTACGAAAGAAATTCAAAATATAGAACCTTTATTTACACTTAGTTCACATTAACTCAAGCATGTTTTCATGGATGATGAGTTTATTCGTTTTAATGAGGAAATTACATCTGGCGATACACACCTTCGCTAGAAATAATTTCCATTGGCCTATAATAAATGTTACCAAGAATCGGCTATTCGCGATTGGGAATTTTGGATGAAACAACATCAAAACATCCTGACACGTGAATGCGTGAAAGATTAATTCGCATCGTTAATCGTGTTTAAGAGCTTAATTAATCCTGTTTAAGATCTTAATTAATCACGTTTAAGAGCTTAATGTTTTTGTAACTTCAGGTTTCAGGGTTTTTTGTATGTATTGAACTGTAAACCCCCAATTCCTGAAACTCGATACGATTAATTATTCTTGATTTAGTTTAGTTTAATCAATTGAGACTTAATTTTTTGACATTTTCTTGTTTCAGGATATTTCAAGTGGACTCTTTGTTATATCTCCGAAAGGTCGTTACCTGTAATGACGTGTCAAATATGAGTCATTTTAAAGGGTGTCACGTGTTAATTTGACTTGTGTGAATTCTTGGATGGCACACTCAGAAAGTGATGCTTGTCTACTAGGAGGGAACTCACCATTCAAACGTACAGTCATACTAGGATTCTTTTAAATTTTTAAGAACATTTAAAATAGACGCCTTTCAGGTTTCGGGATTGTGAATGTTAGTACATAAAGGAAAGTCCGAAGCACGAAACTCTGAAACAATTTTCGATGATTTGACTCGTTAATTATTTGGAGGCTTCATAAATCCAAAAGATTTTAGATCGCCCAATCCTATGGAGAACTTCATCAATGGTGAGACATAAGTTCTTTTGGCTCTTATTTAAACGAAACTAAAAATTATTAAAATCTAAATATAAAAAAAACGTGTGTTCAACACCCATCAAAATAAAAGTAAAAGGATTAAAATGGTTTGAGTAGGTGGATCAGTGAGGCTGCAGGGAGAGGAAAATATAACATAAGTAACTGTAGATCAGTTTGGGACCATTGGGCTATGGAGTCATAAGTATCGTGAATAAGGAAAGCATTTAAACTGCCTATCACACAAAAGGATTTAGGTGGTGATGAGAAGAAAGAAGACAAAAAATATATGAGTGATGAACCATGAAAAATGGGCAAGATGACAACAAATCCTCTACCACCTCAAGAGTCAACAGATCAGAGAGATGCTACATCTAGACAAGAAGAAAACATAAAATGTATGTTGAACCATGAAATATGGGCAAGATAGCAACATATCCTCCATCGCCTCAGGGATCCATAAATAAGAGAGATTACATCCAGACAAGAAGGAAAATAGAAAGGGTCTGAGTGATGAACGATGAACATGGGAAAGATAACAACAAATCCTCCACCACCTTAGGAATCCATGAATCACATCGACTACATTCAGATAATAAGAAAAAATGGAAATATCTTGTGAAGCATGAAAGATGGGCATGATAGAAATAGATCCTCAATCACCTCAGGGATCCATAAATCAGAGAGATTACATTCAGACAAGAAGGAAAACATAAATAGTGTGTAAACTAAGAAGACGGTCTGATAAAAATGATTCAAAGGAATCTTCAATAACATATATTTACAATCCAAGCCCTCAGGCATACAAACTAAAAAATAACAGAGCCCTGCTCCTGAAACTCTCTCAGCTCTCCAGCCTCTGAAGAACACCCCCCTTTACAAAATCTAAACTAATCTATTTATAATCAGAATAGTCCACAACTGCCAGGAGTGTGACCTCCCTATCTCGTTCAATGCTTTCGTCTATGCATTTTCTATCAGACTGTGTGTGTATCCTCCTATTAGATGCAAACCTAGCTCAGCATGGGCCTACAGGACAAATCGTCCATTGTGGTACCTCAGGTTGAAAGTCTTATGTCTCCTCTGCTAGACCTTCCATGCCTTCTATTTATGGAGTGAGTTAAGGTTTCAACCACCATTCCCTTCTTTTATTAACTGAACCCTCGATATTGGGATGAGGCTTAATTCATAGGGGACTACCACATGTTTCTCTTGGATTTGTCATTATATAAGAATGTGATTGCGGGGCCGTCAAAGGCAGTTTGGATCCACATTACTTTTGAGTCTGCAATTCACCACCTTCCGCCACATAGCTCTTTCTCTATACCATGGTTTCAATTGTGGGACCGCTCAAGAATTTTATTGTTTGAACATGTTGTGTCCCCGCAATGAAACGTGGCCATTTATATGGTTGTGCTATGCGATCAGGGCACACCTTCTAAATTTAGCGCCACTGCTAAAGCTTATCTTCCCACCAATTATATGATCCATTAAAATTGCACATGGAGATGGCACTAATCTTGGCGTTTGAATAAGAACACTTCCCGGAGGACGATCTAACGTGGTGGCCTGACGTCACTATGTTGATGTGTCATGAAAAGAGAGGTGACACATGTCACTTGGAAACAAGCAGATGATATTCCCAAAGGTGCCTAGACTAAGTTCCATGTGTCATCTCCAGATGGATGTCAGGTGTCATTACTGATGAGAGTGCCATATGTATGAACTAATGATTTCCATGTACTTTAGCACTTCAGGGCTCAGGGGTGATCTGCATGTAGAGCTGGAGCTCCGAAGTGAATGATGATCATCGATTTGGATGGACACATTGAAGCTATCAGTAGACTTCAAGAGAAAATACTCTAGATGAAAGCGAGAGGGGAGGAGCTAAAAGTCCCGAAGCCCAGATTCCTGAAGTAAATATTGATCGTCTTCTCCAGAGGATGCATGGCACCTGATATGTAACTCTGAGGGAAAGTACTCCGGAGGAAAAGGAGAGGGGAAGCCTCGAAGCTCCCGAAGGCTGAAGTCCCGAAGTGAATAATGATCGTCTGATCTGGAGGGACACGTGACACTTGATCTACAATTCTGGGAGAAAGTACTCTGGAGGAAAATGAGAGGGGAAGCCCCAAAACTCCCGAAGCCTGAAGTCCCAAAGTGAATAATTATCATTCGATATGGAGGGACACATGATGCTTGATCTGCAATTCTAGGAGAAAGTACTCCGGAGGAAAATGAGAGGGGAAGCCCCGAAGTCCCAAAGCAAACTACCACGATTAGATTTGGATGGACACACGGCAGCGATCGGTGGACTTTGGGAGAAAACACTCCAAATGAAATCGGGAGTGGAGATGTTGAAACTCCCGAAGCCTAGATTCCTGAAGTAAATCATGACCGTTCGATGGAGGACGTGTGACGCTTTATCTTTAACTCCGGTAGAAAACACTTTAGATGAAATCGGGAGTGGAGGTGTTGAAACTATCGAAGCCTAGATTCCCAAAGTAAATCATGACCATTTGATGGAGAAGGATGCGTGGCACTCGATCTTTAACTCCGGGGATTATATGGCACATGCTGAATACACACGAGTTGTTGATCTGAACTGCTTTTGGGATCTCCACCGCTGAAAATTGAACCCGACCGTTGCTTGTATTTTAAGCCCGAAATGAGCTGGTTTGAATGATACGTTTGGATGCTTTTGTGCAGAACATAGACTTGGTCGTCTTGTGACATTTTGACAGCTATATGTGATAACATTTGGCTCCATAGGGGATGGCATGCTCCCTGTGAGCTATCAAGAACGCGCAGTTCCAGTGCCTTAGCCTTTGGGTTGTGGAGTCCAGCTCAAAAACATCATGTTGAGGACCATAGGATGATATATACACTATCTAATTAAAAAGAAATCAAACACAAATGCTCCATAAGGAGATTATTTATGTACAAAAATGCACTAACTAGTTTTTACAATGTTCTAGATGAAAGCAAACGTCCACGAGAGCTATTCAAGTAACCTCCTAACTAAAAACTTATTTACTCTGTCACTGATCAGCAAGGTATAATGAAACTGTGACAACAAATCGATAACATTTTTCATAACTCCTCCTAATGTTGAAGGTAATATAAAACTTGGAGGCTTCAATACATTGAGGATATGCAACTCCATGTATTCCCCTACAAGGTCATAAAATAGGTGATAAACTCTACTAGGTTGGTAACAGAAATCCATCTCTGTTTTACAGCTACTCACATTTGGTTGAATGTTTTTGGCAAGAACAGGTGAGTGAAATGTTGATGTAGGTTTTTGATCCACTTCTCCTTTGTCTTCTTTGATAACATCATCTAGCTGATGATAAGAAATAGCCTCATGTATATCAATGGATGGTTCTTTCTCTTTAACATGCTGCTCTTGGTAGAACCTTTCATTTTCATCAGAAGGTTGGTTGCCAATGCTTTTTTCTTCTATGATAAAAAATACCTCAGCATATTCATCACTATCTCCATAATGATCGAATGAGGGGGAAGCCTCGAATGACATACCGAGAGGTATCTTCTTCCCAACATGAGAAAATTGTTATCCATTACTAAACACAGGCTGCCTTTCAAGATCCAATCCAAGAAGCAATATCGCATCATCATCATATGAGTCAAAAGAAGGCTTCTCATATCTAGTCTTTTTAGAGATAGGGCTATAAAGAATATCATCCTCCAGAACAGACTCAATTTCTAGACTTTCCTTATTAAGACAACAAACACATTTTTCATCAGATGTAGATGAACAGGGAAGAGAAAAAATTGATTCCTCATCCAAGGCATATTCTTCATCCTCGTAGCCTTCATAAGAATCAACTAAATCCTGAACACAATCTTTATACTCCTCACAACAGCTATGACAAATTAAGTCAGAGGAATAAAACTTTTGATAATGCATATTGAAAATTGCATGAAACTATTCTAGGGAGGAGATGCTAGAAGGGGGAAAGGATCGATACCACTCACGAGAATCTCCCTCTAATGAGTACATGAACATATTCATTAATACATCCTCATGATGTATTCCCCATTGATGCATGAGTTCATGAAACTCAATCAGATGCTCTGTAGGGTTGTCATCTCTATGTTCTTTAAATTTGGGCAAAAAATCACCCCACTCATCCATAGTAGGAACAACATTTGGAAAATAAGGAACATAAGAAAAATTAAAAGGAGAAAACCTCCGAGCTAGGATGGCTTCCATATGAAAATATGACTTCTTAAACTTGTGCATTCGCCACCAGATTCTTTAATCATGGAGTTGCCATGTGAGTGATAAGCAGTCAAAATAATGTGTCCAGTTTCAGTTCACCATCTAAAACTAGATCTATTTGTTATCTTTCTCCTAGGGAATATATCTTCACTTCCATCCCCGTAAATGGTGCCATTAATGTTAGCACTGAGATTCACCCTCAGACTATAAGAGGATAAGTCCAGTACCCATCAAAATAAAAGTAAAAGGATTAAAATGGTTTGAGTAGGTGGATCAATGAGGCTGCATGGAGAGGAAAAGATAACGAAAGTAAATGCAGATCGGCTTGGGACCATTGGGCCATGGAGTCATAAGTATCATGAATAAGGAAGGCATTTAAACCACCTATTAAACAAAAGGATTTAGGTGGTGATGAGAAGAAATAAGACAGAAAATATCTGAGTGATGAATCATGAAAAATGGGTAAGATGACAGTAGATCCTCTACCACCTCAAGAATCCATAGATCAAAGAGATGCTACATCTAGACAAGATGAAAACAAAAAATGTTTGTTGAACCATGAAATATGGGCAAGATAGCAACATATCCTCCATCACCTCAGGGATCCATAAATCAGAGAGATTACATCCAGACAAGAAGGAAAACAGAAAGGGTCTAAGTGATGAATGATGAACATGGGCAAGATAACAACAGATCCTCCACCACCTCAAGAATCCATGAATCACAACTACTAAATTCAGACAATAAGAAAAACTAGAAATATATGGCGAACCATGAAATATGTGCATGATAGAAACAAATCCTCCATCGCCTCCAAGATCCATAAATCAAAGAGATTACATTCAGACAAGAAGGAAAACAAAAATAGCGTGTAAAATAAGAAGACGGTCCGATAAAAATGATTCAAAGAAATCTTCAATAACATATATTTACAATCCAAGCCTATAAATGTGTTGAACCTGCACATAATAGATCTATCTAAACAATAATACACACATTTGCAGGGAAAATTGAAAAGGAATAAGACGGAGAGAAAGAATGGAAAGAATTCTCATTAACTGTTTTGAATAATGAATAATTTACACATGATATACTCTGTATAACTCAATGAGTTTGACTTGAGGTGAACCAAGTCACCATAGTGGTGATCTAGAGTGATCTAGACACACACCAACAGTTACGGTAGTGAACTGCCACCTATTCTAGTCTCTTAGGCAGGTACGAGAGTGAACTGCCACCTAGTTGAGTTAACTAGTCAACTAGTCTTTAGTTAACTGACTAAACATAAATTAATGAGGATTTAACTCAAGGAATCAAGGCTAATGTGCCACTTTGGTGATTATACCAAGGAAAGTTCGAATTATCATGGTGATGATCCCAATGCAACATCTAAACTCAACTCAACTAGTCAAATTGAAGGGTGAACTAAAAGAGAATATTCTCCAGGTGGAATATTCTCTCCTAAAATATAGGAGATTGGATAATGACTAATTATGAATAATAAAGAAATAAAAACCTTATGAAAAAAAAAATCCTAGGTGTGTGTGAAGTAACTCCAACACCCCCCCTGAACATCACCATGGTGAAAATAAAGATTGGGTCTCGGCAACGAGGCCATGTTAGGTACCCAAGTACAAAATATACACTGAAAATAAAGTGAGGAAAGAGGGAAAACCTCATGGGAAAACCCCCCCCTCAAGGTACAATGTATGTAAAAAAAAAGGAAGAACTACAGTTGTTAGGCAACTGTGTCCTTTACTCCAAGACGACCTCGCAGAGAATGGAATTTCTGCTCAGTGAAGGTCTTAATGAAAATATTTGTCATTTGTTCTGCTGAAGGACAAAACTATAAGTCGATGATCCCCTCGTGTACTATGTCCAGGATGTAGTGCATGTGGATCTCGATGTGCTTCATCCGCTGCCTCTGAACTGAATTTCTGCAGAACTTTAGAGTACTCTGGTTGTCACACCAGATGACGATTGGCCAATGAAACTAAATGCCTAACTCAGTGAGAAAATGTTGTATCCACATAGCCTGAATGGTTATGTTAACTACTCCTCTGTACTCTGCTTCAGCTGAAGATAGAGCAATGATAGCTTGCTTCTTGCTCGACCAACAGATAGGCTAGGAACCAAGACTGAGTGAGTAACTAGATGTGGACTTGCGATCAATGTTATCGCCAGCCTAGTCGGAATTAGTAAAAAAAATGAGATCTAATGTAGAGTCTGCTGCATAATAAATCCAAAAGGTGATGGTGCCCTGTACGTATCGAAGGATACGCTTTGCAGGTTTCCAATGTAGCTCATGCGGCTCCTGCATGAACCTGGAAACTGCGCCAACTGCATATGAGAGGTCTGGTCTGGAGTGTGTGAGATACAAAAAGCTCCCCACTAGTTGTCTGTACAATGTGCTATCAACCAATGGAGTCTCTCTGCCATCCTCAAGTTTGACTCCTGATAGGAAAGGAGTTGGAGAAGACTTGCAGTCTGTCATGTGAAATATCTCAAGGAGATCTCATGCATACTTGGCTTGAGACAGTTTGATTCCTGATGCATCCTGACTGATCTCAAGTCCAAGGAAGAAGTGTAGTGGACCCATGTCCTTCATCAAAAACCTGTCATGAAGAATCCTCTTGACTGCAGCAATTGCTGAAGTCGAGCAATCAGTGATCAACAAATCATCGACATAAAGAACTAAAAGTAGAAGTGAATCAGCCATCCTAAGCATGTATACATTCAGGTCTGATTTACAACGAACAAAGTTCTATGACAACAGGTAGGAGTCCATCTTGGCATACCATGCCCTTGGAGCCTTCTTGAGGCCATAAAGTGACTTCTTCAGTCGACAGACCAAAGATGAGTCCTGCATAAATCCCTAGGGCTGCTCCATGTAGATCTCCTCAGAGAGATCACCATGAAGAAATTCATTCTTCACGTCCATATGATGGACTTCCCATCCCTTGGCTACCGCAATGGCAAGTGCCAATCATATGAAATCCATATTCGCTACTGGAGAGAAGGTCTCATCATAGTCAATACCATGAACCTACTAAAATCCTTTGGCAACAAGCCTAGCTTTGTATCTATTGATCTATCCATCCACTGCGCTCTTGGTCCTGTAGACCCATCTGCATATGACAAGTTTCCTCCCAGAAGGAAGTGGAACTAGATCCCAAGTCTAGTTCTCGAGGAGGGAGTTGTACTCCTCCTGCATGGCAGATTCCCAAAAGGGATTTCCAGCAGCCTCGCCATAAGACTGTGGATCTGAAGACTGAACCAAGAAAAGATGCCTGGAGGGAAATGGTTCAGTAGCAATGAGTGAAATAGGAGGCTCCTCGAAATCATATCGAGTCCTCCTAGTATCGGCTAGATCACCAATGAGATCCCCTGCATCCTGAAGAGTAGTCTGTGCCCACTTGGGCCTCTTCTCTGGATCTGCAACTGCATCTGGATGCTCTGACTCTGCATCTGACTATACTAACTCTGAATTTGAATCATCTGAGTCCTATGAATCAGAACTCTCATTTGAGGAAGAGTCAGCATGTGCATGCTCATCATCTCGGACAGCTAGAAGAGTGAAGGTGTCTGCATGCAACTATTGAGGTACATGCGAGACACTTTCATCGAATTGGACACTATGCTCAATGATGAGTCAGTCCGAGGAAAGATCAATAAGTTGATATCCCTTCACACCATCGGGGTATCCAACAAAAATGCACTCGGTGTTGTGTGGATCAAGTGCCTTCCTCTTTTCAGAGGGAATCCGGGCCCATGCACATGAACCAAAAATGCGAAAGTGGGCCACTTTCGATTTGAGGCCGCTCCAAGCCTCGTAGGGGGTCTTATCCTTGACAGATCTATGAGGACATCTATTTTGGATGTATGTTGCACAATTAAGTGCTTTGGCCCATAGTCTCTGTGGTAGTGACTTTGTATGCAACATGCAAGATGCCATCTCCTTTAGAGATCTGTTTTTCCGCTTGGCAACTCCATTTTGCTGTGGAGTGCAGGGAAATGTATGATGCAACTGAATCCCTTCCTCATGGAAAATATTATGAATCTCATGATTCACATACTCTACCTTGTTATCAGTTCAAAGGACTTTGATCTTCTTTCCAGACTGTGTCTCAACCAAAGATTTAAAGTCTTTGAGGTGTTGAAAGACCTCATATTTTTTCCTGAGAAAGCAGATCCAAGTAAAACGTGAGAAAGCATAAACAAAAATGAGAACAAACCTCTCTTTGTTGATCGATGGATGAGGAAAATGACCCATGAGGTCACTTTCGATCAAATCTAATGGTGCGGAAACTCGCTGAGACTTTCCTTTGACGAATTTCTCTTGAGGGTGTTTTCCGAGAACACATCCCTCACCTACTCCCTTGGAGAAATGGATGTCTCATAGAACATCAACTAATCTGCGCTTGCTAAGATGTTTCATGTATCTGAAATTCAAATGTCCAAACCTTTCGTGCCATATCCTACTACTTTCATTAGCATGAGTAAGCAGTAAAGCAGAATCAGGTTCAATGAATTCAGAAAATGTATACAATATAGACTGGTGATTTACCTCACCGGTAGCAACCCTGGAGTTGGTTTGCATGTCGTATATGTCCTCAGAATTCTTTTTGAATAGGACTTTCTTTACGGTGTCAGAATTCATCATCTGATACACGGAGAGAAGGTTGAAAAACATCTTGGGAACATGCAACACGTTCTCGAAGCTTTCGTTGGTGAGTTCAATCCTTCCTTTGTCGGTGACTTCGAAAGAAGAGTTGTCCCCCATCAGAATAGGAGGACCTTTGCATGCATCCAAATAAGAATAGACTGCTTCTAAGGAATCCATGTGATGTGATGCTCCTGAATCTATGATCCAAGCATCGGGAGAGGAGTTGATTGCAATCAAGGCATGGCTAGAATTTCCTTTCTTGGAATTCGGATCTTCTGGCTTCTTCTTCTTTGCACCCTCGGGGATGCGATCTCCAAGGTTGTTTTGCTGAAGTATCTGAGACATCATAACTATTTTTTTTTTCATGCATACAGATTCCCAATGGAATCCTTTGTGACAGTATGTGAATTTCTCTCCTTTTCTTCCCTTTTCTCCTTTGGATCCAGAGGCATCGGTGAAGGGTTTTGTGTACCCTTCCTTCTTCGTATGTGCATGAGCTTTCCTCTTATATTTATCTTTAGATTTCTTATATTTGTGGCTGCGATCATGCACAGTGAGTGCATGCGCCCTTGGGCCTTTGATTGCGCCCATGTTGATGAGCTTGGTTTGCTCTTGTGGTAGGGATTCGATAAAGTCCTCAAGAGAAGGAATCTTCCAGGTGGCTCCAAAGGTGAATCTGACAGTATGGAATGTGGATATGAATATAGATAATTCAGGACCAATCTTGGAGAGAATGGTGAAAACCATTTGTTTCTCCTCCTTCGATTTATCAACCCCACAAGCTTTGAGTTGCGACAATAAATCCTTGAATTTTGTAAAGAAATATTGGATATTCTCGAAGCTTTTTGGATCCAATGTGAGAAGCTCCACCTCCAACATATGTCCCCTCATCTCATCATGTTTTCCAAAGATCCTTTCCAAGATGGTCCAGGCTTCATTGGGAGTCTTACAGGAAGATATATGAAAAAGGAGACCGGGAGAAATAAGACTACAAATTGTTCCGAGTGCCTCATCCATGCGATTTAAGTACTTGGATTTTTCTATGGATGATGTCGGTTCTATATCTGTATTCATGGTTAACCTATACAACCCTATGGATTGGATATGTATGGCTATTTTCTCCTTCCATGAAAAATAGTTGTAAGGTGTAAGAATGAATTCTTTTTGGAATTCCATCTTTCCGCTGTCTTCAATCTTTTGTACCTGTAAAAAAATTTGGTGTAGATTTTGATTAGAAGTCCTTCAGCTTTGATATCATGTAAATTTGTTGAACCTAAACATAATAGATATATCTAAACAATAATACACACAGTTTCAAAGAGAATTGAAAATGAAGAAGAAGGAGAGAAAGAATGGAAATAATTCTCATTAACCGTTTTGAATAATGAATAATTTACACATGATATACTCTGTATAACTCAATGAGTTTGAATTGAGGTGAAAAAAGTCGCCATAGTGGTGATCTAGAGTGATCTGGACACACACTAGCAGTTACGGGAGTGAACTGCCACCTATTCTAGTCTCTCAGGCAGTTACGGGAGTGAACTGCCACCTAGTTGAGTTAACTAGTCAACGAGTCTTCAGTTAATTGACTGAACATAAATTAGTGAGGAGTTAACTCAAGGAATCAAGGCTAATGCACCACTTTGGTGATGATACCAAGGCAAGGTCGAATTAGCATGGTGATGATCCCAATGTTGCATGGTGATGATCCCAATGCAACATCTAAACTCAACTCAACTAGTCAAATTGAAGTGTGAACTGAAAGAGAGTATTCTCCAGGTGGAATATTCTCTCCTAAAATATAGGAGATTGGATAATGACTAATAAAAAAATAAAAACCTTAGGAAAAATAAATCCTAGGTGTGTGTGAAGTAACTCCAATAAATCCCTCAGGCATGAAAAATGAAAAATAACAGATCCTTGCTCCTGAAACTCTCTCGACTCTCCAGACTCTAAAGAACACCCCCCTTTACAAAATATAAACTGATCTATTTATCATCAGAATAGTCCACAACTTCTAGGAGTGTGAAATGACTATCTCATTCAATGCTTTCGTCTGCGCATTCTTCTGTCAGATTGTGCGTGTATCCTCCTGTCAGACAAAAACTTAGCTTAGCATGGGCCTGCAGGAAAAATCACCCACTGTGGTATCTCGGGCTGACAGTCTTCTGTCTCCTCTGCAAGATCCTCCATGTCTTATATTTATGGAGTGATTCAAGGTTTCAACCACCAGTCCTTTATTTTATTAACTAAACCCTCGGGATCAAGACGAGGCTTAACTTCTAGGGGACTACCATGTGATGCTCTTCGATTCGTCTTTATATAAGCACATGATTGTGGGGCCGTCAAAGGCAGTTTGGATCCACACCTCTTTTGAGCCTGCAATTCACCACCTTCTTCCACGTAGCTCTTTCTCTATACCATGGTTTCAATTGTGGGACTGCTCAAGAAATTTATCATTCGAGCATGTTGTGTCCCTGCAATGAAACATGGTCGTTGATCTAGTCACGCTCTGCGATCTGGGCACACCTGCTAAATTTAGCGCCACCACTAAAGGTTATCTGCCTGCCCATTTTAGGATCCATTAAAACTGCGCATGGATATGGTGCTAATATTGGTGCTTGAATAAGAGCACTTCCCGAAGGATGATCTAACGTGGTGGCCTGACGTCACTATGCTGACATGTCATGAAAAGAGAGGTGACATGTGTCACTTGGAAACAAGCGGATGATATGCCCAAAGGTGCCTAGACTAAGTTCCACGTGTCATCGCCAGATGGATGCTAGGTGTCATGACTGATGAGAGTGTCATATGTCTGAACTGATGACTGGCACGTACTTTGGCACTTTAGGGCTCGGGGGCAGTCTGCATGTAGAGCTAGAGCTCTGAAGTGAATGAAGACCATCGATTTGGATGGACACGTGGCAACGATTGGTGGACTTAGGGAGAAAATACTTTGGATGAAAGCGAGAGGGTAGAAGCTAAAACTCCTGAAGCTCGGATTCCCGAAGTAAATATTGACCGTCCGCTCCAAAGGACGCGTGGCACTTAATATGAAACTCTGGGGGAAATTACTTCGGAGGAAAATGAGAGGGGAAGCCTCGAAACGCCCGAAGCCTGAAGTGAATAATGACCGTCTAATCTGGAGGGACACGCGACGTTTGATCTACAATTCTAGGAGAAATTACTCCATAGGAAAATGAGAGGGGAAGACACGAAACTCCTGAATCCCGAAGTCATGAAGTGAATAATGACCTTCCAATCTGGAGGGACACACGGCGCTTGATTTGCAATTATGGGAGAAAGTACTCTGGAGGAAAACAAGAGGGGAAGTCTTGAAGAAAACTACCACCATTAGATTTGGATGGACATGCGGCAACGATTGGTGGACTTCGGGAGAAAACACTCCAGATGAAATCGAGAGTGAAGATGTTGAAACTACAGAAGCCTGGATTCTTGAAGTAAATCATGACCATCCGATGGAGAAAGATGTGTGGCACTTGATCTTTAACTCTGGGAGAAAACACTCCAGATGAAATCAGGAGTGGAGATGTTGAAACTCCCAAAGCCCATATTCCTGAAGTAAATCCTTATCGTCCGATGGAGAAGGACGCGTGGCGCTCAATATTTAACTCTGGCGATTCTTTCTGGCGCTAGACCGCGCGCAACTTTGACATGTTTAATACATGCAAGCCGTTGATCTGAACTTCTCTTGGGATCTCCGTCGCTGAAAAATGAACTCGACCATTGCTTGTATTTTAAGCCCAAAATGAGCTGCTTTGAATGTTGCGTTTGGATGCTTCTGTGCAAACCACGGACTTGGTCGTCCTGCGACATTTTAACAACTATATGTGATAACACAATGGACCATTTTTTAATGCTATATAAAGGCATACCAAGCCTTCTCATGATATCAAGTTACTCATTTTTTCCTATCTCATATTTTCTATTGTTCATTGTGAGATTAATTAGCTCTAAGTGATTTACTATTAATTAGTTTTAGAGGCAAGGCTCCTCTTTGAGCCTCACCTCCCAAGTACTTCATTTACATTTTTTTTTCCATGCTTCTTTTCATGCAATATTGGCGTATCTAATCTCCTCTCTCGGCATTCAAGCCATCTAGATATCATCCTCGGAGATCCGGATCAGTATTAGCATTTGCAATATTAGCATTGACATAAGTGATGAAAATAATTATGTCTTTAAGGTTGTGATATTCATATTTAAATAATTAATTTACACTTGTCCATGGATGTGTTCTAATAGGTGCTAACATACAAATAAGAGCCAACTAAACAATTGATCAACATTGGGTTAAGTGAGGGTTGTCAGTATATGATGAAGTATCAAGGTTTAATTGAAAATTTTGTAAGCACCTATGTTGTTTAACTTCCCTTTTTTTGTAATTAATGGAACAATAATAAATATTTATATTAATTATATCGACTATGCTTTGTCATGACGTATTAAACATACAATAAACAAAGTATGGAGAGGAGCCAACATAAGATATTTTGACACATGACATGAAGCATAGCTTCGAAAGCATGTTTATTGTTTATGAATCACTCATTTCTATGGTATCCTTTTTTATTTATGCAATCACGTATATTCTACTATATAAATGTATATTTACTTATTACACTTTATTTCTATGTTTGTAGATGGAACATGAAGAGGTGAAACGTCAAAAGCAAGTTAAGAAAGAAAACATTCGTTTAAATAACCAAAGTACAATATCGCTTAAAATTGATCAAGAAATGAGGGATCCACGTAGCTCTAGCGATGACAACAATTCAAGTGATGAATGCCAATCAATATAATTGAATGTTAGTGCAAGCTATATGTTTTGGAATATCTCTCGGTAAAAATCAAAGATTTTTCTTAATGTAGTGAACATAATGTTCCAATTGTTGATATGTTACCAATAAGTGTAATAATTACATATTGGTTCCATTTTGATTATTGTGGACCTTTGCGTTGTCCCATTTTGTATGGCCATGGGTCTCTTATTCATATATAATAAAATGGGTTTCTTATCTTATTGCATTGTCAAATGTTGTAAAATGTTGCGTTGCTAATTAATTAATATGTGGATGATTTATGTTGTTACAAATACTAGAGGTGTAATCAATTGGATAACGCATTAATCCAATCATTATATCAAAATGCAATAACATAAATATAAAAAAACAATATTATTATAAAAAATATTTGATTTTGGAGATGATTAATTGAAAATTTGTAAAAAAAATTAATTAATTAAAATATATACATATTGGTACACTATATTCTTTTGAACTCACAAAATGGTGTGTACCATAATATAGAAATCGGTGGTTTTTAATGGATTATACATATTGGTGCATATTAAGTATATTGAAACACTAATGCATATTAAATATATTGAAGCATTGATGCATATGGCATGTGATAGTATATATCATTTTATAATTTTACGATGCACATGTGAGAAATACGCATCGGTTCTCTATATATAATAAAAGCATCGGTGCTTCAAACAACAAAAATGCATCAGATATTTAAATATACTAAAAACACTAGTGTTTTAAATGTAATAAAAGAATTGGTTCTTTGGAACAAAGAATGACGTCGACATCTCACCTCGAATACTTAAAATTTCAATGTATTTTGTTGCATAGGGTAATAAGGGAACCGACATGTACAAATTATACAAGCGTCATGAAAGACATAAACTAAAAGTGCATCGATGTGTTAATAAACTTAGAAACCCCCAGTGTTTCATACGTAAACAATGCATGACCGATGCGTAAAAATTATAAGAGTATCAGTGTTGCATGCAACAAAATGGGAATCCGGGGCATAATAACTATAAACACATCGATGCCTTCTTTTTTTATGTATGCCCCAAGGATTTTTATGTAAGAGCCCAACGATACCTTTTCGTTCTATATACACACCAGGGCATTTTATGCAATGGCACATCGGTTCCTTTCAGTTTTATGTATGTACTGAAGCATTTTGTGTAAGAAAGCACCAGTGAATTTCATTTTTATGTACGCATTGGGGAATTTTATGTAAGGGCGCACCGGTGCATTTTGAAAAATAAAATCACCCGAAATAAAAAATAAAATAAAAAAACTTCGCTACAACCTCCACCTCCCCAATTTGTTTTAGTTATATGGAACATTCGTTAAAACCTCCGCTAAAACCTTCGTAACCAATAGATGAGGTTGTAGTGTATTTTTTAATTTTTTTTTCCAAATTTCCTAACTCTAAAAGCCTCCACTAGAAGGTATTCACCTTGTAGTGTTTACTGAAGGAAATTGTAAGTCGTAATTTCCTTAAGTGAAAAAGTAAATCAAGATACATGGAAATGGATAGTAGTGAAGTAGTTCAGGGAAGTGAAGCTAGAAACCCTATAGGATAGATCACTTATGTGGTGGCAAGATGGTGATGACAGTTGGGATGAAGTCATTGTGAATGCAAAGGAAACTGTAACATACCCAGCCACCCATATGCTGGCCATGCTACTTCAAAACTTACTTTTGAACTGATTTTGAATTTTGATAAATTTTTAATTAATAAAGAGGCATGAAAGATTCACATGCAGAGATCAAGATTCATGCTACAACATAAAAGAAATGAATATAATTCCATAGACAACAATAACTAGCAAACATGCATATTATAAACATGAATCTAAGAGATAATCATTAATACACTGTAGAAATAAATATACAGGTAAATGAAACCATGACATAGAGAACTTATCTTTAATGAAAGGAATCACCAATTAAATGCATACCAAGGATGTTCCACCCAATCATGACTCATAGACATTGTTGTTCCAAGTATCAACAACAATGTCACACTTGAGCCATGGCTTATATGAATCCACAAGGACGGTTCTAGGGTGTCACTCATCTTCCCAAACCAGTCAACACTCAATCTCTCATAGGATTCTCAACACACAACAATACAAAGTACATTAGCTCTGTTCTCTCCAGACTGCACAACCCAAGAGAATGAACCATTTTCTCTGCTATGCAGTCCCTCAGGTTATCCACCTCCTTCCAGGGCTCTAGTGAATCTGGTCAAGAATCTCCATGTTGGGACTCTCAATATTCACAACCGTGAGAAAAACTTAACACATGTCAATGCATCTCAGACATGCAGGCATTAATTCATAGTTGGAATACACCAACAATTACTACATCCAACCAAAAATGGCTTATCTACAACAATTTGTTTTTCTTTTCCAAGCCAAGATCAAAATGAATGAGGAATGAGGAATGATGAAAGGGTGAAAGAGTGAATGGAGAGAGAGAACATAATGAAGAGTGTGAACCCAAAAACAACCCAAAGATGGGTTTATATAATTACTTGGAATCAAGAACCACATGCCCTTCCCCAAGAAGCTCATGTAACCATTTCTCTCAATTAAAACAATTATGGGTAAATAAAATATAGTAAAAAGGCTTAACCCCATAATCCCCCTCTCTCATGGAATCATATCCCCCTATAACTCTTGACCTTGTCTGTCTAGTAGCCAACGATGTATTTTATTATTAATGATGATGAAACAAATTACATTTCCTAGGCTCACTGGCCTCTTTTAATTGTTTGGGCTTTCTAGACTTTCATCAAATAAACAAATACATTATTTAATATGGGGACTCAAAATTGGGGTACTACATTCCCCTCCCCCTTATTTTGGCACTGTCCTCGGTGCATATACAAAACATAAAATAAAAATTTCAAAATTATTCAAAACGTTGTGGGTACTCTGCATGCATGACATCTTCATGTTCCTAAGTAGCATCTTGAGGACCATAGTAGGTCCACTAAACTTTTACCATCTCTATAACTTGATTTCGTAACATGTTGGATTTTTTGTCCAACATGCGCACTGGTGGACCTGAAAGTCTTCCTCTAACTCTACCTAAATTAAATAACAATCAATAATGTGATTAGGATCATGTACATACTTTTTCAGCAAAGAGACATGAAATACATTATGCACATTCATGGAACTAGGCAATGTAAGCATGTATGCAACTGACCCTATTATATCCAATATCTCAAATGGACCATAGAATCTAGTTGCTAGCTTTGTATAGCTACCCAACTTCAATGAGCTCCTCTTGGGATTCACTTTCAAAAGAACACGCCCCCCCACATTAAATTTTCTAGCTGGCATGTTCTTATCTACATAGCTTTTTTATATATCTTGAGCTACCTTTAAATTCTGCTTAATTATAACCATTTGGTCTTCCATATCTTTAAAAACTTTTGGCCTAAGTACCACTATGTCTGTTGGGTTGTACCAACTCACTGGAGTATTGCATTTCCTACCATACGAAGATTCAAATGGGATCATTTTCAATGAAGCTTGATACCCATTATTATAGGAAAACTCAACCAAGTGCAAGTAATCTTCCCACTTAGATGTCTTATCCATCACATACATTCTCAACATGTCTTCTATTTCTTGGTTGAATCTCTTTGTTTTCCCATCTGACTATGGATAATATGTTGTGTTAAAGTTCATATTTGTACCAAATCCTTTAAACAATCCCCTCCTGAAATTTGAAGTAAACTATTGCCTTAGGTATTCCATATAACTTAGCAATCTCCCTCATGTAAATTTCTGCAATATTGGTTGTTGTATGAATCATTTTTACTAGAACAAAATGAACAACCTTTGTTAATTTATCATCTAATACCATGATTGAATCATGTTGCCTTGTTTTCCTAGGCAATTTAGTTATAAAATCAATGGTTACCACTTCCCATTTCTTCTCTGGAATTGGCAATGGTTGTAGAAAACATGTTGTGTGTCTATGCTCAACCTTCATTCTCTAACATTCCATGCATATGGAAATGTAATCAACAACATCTTTTTTCATTCCTCGCCAAAAGAATTTGTTTCTTACTATTGCAATTGTTTTCTAATAATTGGGATGTCTGACATACAAGACATTATGCATTTCTTTTAATACCAAATTCCTAAGTTCTCTGGAACTAGGAACATAAATTATATTTTTATGCATAAGTAATCCATCTTCCTTCATCTCATATTTTTTAATTTGTTGTTGTACATTTTCTTGTTGTAAGATTTATTTTACTTGTAGGTAATGTTGATATGTAACAATAACATCTAAAATTATGCTCTTAGAATCTGACCGATGCATACTAATGGTTGTAGAATGCATGAGATGTACTCTTTTACTAAGTGCATCAACAATTATTTTTTCTTTTCCTTTGATATGCTTGATGTCAAAATCATATTCACTTAAAAGTTCCAACCATCTCGTTTGTCTGACATTGAAAGTTGGTTGTTCAAAAAGATATTTCAGATCACTATGATTTGTTCTTAATTCAAATCTATTTCCCATGAGATAATGCCTCCACATCTTCAATGCGTGAACAATGGTGGAAAACTCCAAGTCATGTGTGGCATAGTTCCTCTCATGTTATTTAATATTTATGGACTCATAACCAATGAAATTTCCATTTTGAGTGAGGACTCCACCAAGTCCTTCCTTGCATGCATTTGTACATACCATAAAAATTTCATTTGGGTCAATCTTTAAAATAGGTGCACTAGTAAGTAATTATTTAAACAAAATAAAGTTCTCTTCACACACAGTTGTCCATTCAAATTTAATTCTCTTCTTTTGCAAAGAAGTGATAGGATGAGTAATCTTAGAGAACCCTGTTATAAATACTTCATAGTAACCAGCTAATCCCATAAAATATTTGACTTATGAAACATGTATGGGTGTTGTCCAACATCTAATGGCTTCAATCTTCTCTGGATCCACTACTATACCTTGTTTTGAAATAATGTGTCCCAAGTAATGGATCTGTTCTTGGTAAAAAAACACTTACTAAGCTTGGCATACAACAGATGTTCCCTTAACATTTGCAACAACAACTTCAAGTGATATGCATGCTCTTCTTCTAACTTAGAATAGATAAGTATGTAATTGAAGAATACTATGACAAACTTATCCAAATAATTTTTTAGTACGCCATTCATTAAGCCCAAAAATATAGTTGGTGCATTGATCAACCCAAATGGCACCACTACAAATTCATAATGCCCATACCTGGTTATAAAGGATATCTTATTGATGTCTTATTCCTTGATTCTTACCTGGTGGTATCTTGATCTTAAGTCTATATTTGAAAATATCTTTGTCCCTCTTCGCTAATAAAAAAGGCCATCAATTGTGGGTAGAGGGTATTTTTTCTTCACAGTGGATTTATTCAACTTCCTAAAGTCAATACATAGCCTCAGTGTTCCATCCTTCTTTTTGCAAAAGAGTGCTAGTGCTCCCCAAGGTTAAACACTTGGGCATATGTACCTTTTCTTCAACAATTATTCGAGCTACATTTGTAATTCCTTTAATTCTGGTGCACTCATTATGTAAGGTGTTTTTTATACTGAGGCATCTCCTGGTACTAAATCAATAGATAAATTTGTCTCCCTCTTTGGTGGAAACCCTGGAATTTCTTGGAATACATCTTCAAACTCTTGTATTATAGAAAAATATTCAAGGCTTGGTCCTTTTGTATTTTTTGTCTTCTCCACATGGGATGCATACAATTGAAATACTTTCTTGAAACATATCTTAATATGTAAGGCTAAAATATCCCTTATAGAAATGGGTCTTGGAACTCCTTTCATAGTGCTATGTTTTCCTTCTGCATCAAGACATGTAAATGTCTTGTTATGACAATCTAGGACAACATGATGCTTGTAAAAGCCAATCCATTCCAATTAGAATATAATAATATCTGAATGGTATAATATTTATATCATCATTAGTATTCACTTCTTTAAGGCTTATGGAACAACCTATGGCCATCTCATTGATCCTTCTTTCGGTTCCAGTGGCTAGCTAAACCAAACTTGATTTTTCAAGCTTATTTTTCTCCAAATGCAATCTATCCACTATTTTAGGATCAATCTAACAATGGTTTGCTCCTGAATCAATTAAGATAACAACTAGTTGATTAATGATCATACCTTCCACCTCGATCATATTGGGTTGGTACTCTATTTGTCGGTCTACTAAGGATGCATATATTATGCCCATGTATTCTACTGTTGTATCCTCTTGGATGTTGTGCATGGTATTCACTTTGTCTTTTATGTGAGGTAAATCTTTGTATAGGTGATCTTCTTTGCATCCTCAACATTGGATTGGTGGTCTCCCCCTTTTTCCCAAGGAGTCTTCTTTCTTGGATTCATCCTTAGCAAGTTGGTCTTGCTTATTTTTATTTGGGATAATTATGTTGAAAGGAGGTTTCAATCCTTTATTTCTTTGATCAGACTTCTCTTTCTTCTTATCCTTCAAAGATTTCTACAAATACTCTCTGCTCTTTCCTTGCTCATATAGGTACTTTGCCTTCATGACGGTCTCATTCAATGCCTTGAGCTCATCATATTGAATCTTCTCTTTATAAAATGAAGGAAATCCACTCAAAAACCTCTTTATTTTCACCTTCTCATCCTTTATAAACCGCAAATACTTTAGCAATCCCAAGATCTTCTTTTGATACTCTGCCATGGTCATGCTTCCTAGCCTAAGTTCAAATAATTCCTACATTTTCTTATCATAGAAGTGCTCTGGAAGGTACTCCTTATGAAACATTTTCTTGAATTGCTTCCAAGTTATCCTGATCTCATTTATGTTCTCAACTTGCTTAAGTTTATCCCACCACATATCAACTTTTCCATGTAGATGGTAAGTGGAAATTATGGCTTCTAGGTTTGATGAGTAGTTATGCAATTGAAAATACCTCCTGAGTCCAAGTAACCATGCTTTAACATCATCTTCCATTTTTTTTTTCACCATCAAAGGATGGTGGCTTAAGCTTCCTCAACTCTCCTTGCAAACTATCCAACTCGTGTCTTCTTCTTTGGTGCCTAACAGGAGACACCTCTGGACAACTTATGGAATCTTCAGATGCATAAAATTCCCCTGTTGAGTAAGGAGGTGATCCATGTCTATGATTTCTGCTAGCACTTATTGAATAACCATCTCTTCTATAGTTATCTCTTCTTTCATGATATCTTCCCTCTTCCTCCTGTCTTGAGTTTGATCCATTCTTCGCTTTCCTTTGCTACATATTTAGGATTTACATCACTTGAGAATTTATCTAATTGTATTCTATTATCAGAATCTCCTTGTCTTCTTAGTATCTCTACACTTCTATTCTCAGGATTCTCATAGTCTCTTTTAATGTTTCTTTCTCCCATGTGCCTTTCTGTCCATTTGATTCTATCTCTACATTACCAACACTGATATTTTGTCCTTTGGATTATTTATCATGACTGGAAGCTCCCTCTCCTTCCTTCGTTTCTTGAATATTCATTATTATCCTAAACTTATATGTTTATACCCCCTAATTCTGCAAAATGTGCACGCAACTGTTTTTGTTAGAAATATCCATATCATAAAAAATTGTCAATTAATGCTACAGGTCCTTTTTTGCTGAAATTATGAATATTTATATCACAATTATCCAAATTTGAATAATTACATTTTATTCTCCTCTGAATCATATCTCCAACGAACATACTCATGCCCCACTCCGATCTCTGAGATGAAAAGTTATGGCTTCCTGAAAATGCCAGTTTCACCCCATTTGTGCATTTTCTCCAAGTCTAGTGTAATTTTATGGAAATGACAACTTTAGTCAACTACAGAAGAAAATATGTCAAGAACTAGAGAAACTTTTATATTATGCATAGATAATAATAATGACAAGGAAATCATAACAACTCTTATATTTGCAATCTGATGCTCTAGTCAAAAAATGCAACAATATGGAAATGACAAATTTTCTCTTTTTACTCATTTTTTTTTCTAGAAATGGCATCTCTCTCTCATTTATTCAGTTGCAAAGGAAAGAAAAGAATGCATCAAACTGGATATCTCTCAATATGTGCACTTCTGAAATATTTTCACTAAACCAAATTTATTTGTCTTGATGAGTGTATAAAATGTCGAGTAAATAAAACTTTTCAGTTTTGTGATCTGCGGTCACTTTTCCTCCAAAAATCTCAAAAATCTGAAAAACGTGGCCCACAATAGTGGATTTTGTCCTATTTTAGCATCCCCATTCCAATCCCTTCACTATTTATTCATTTCCTTCGTGATTTATTTCTGTTTCTTCTTTCTGGACACTCTCCATGAATTCCAGCTTAATTTGAACCTCTGCCAATGATTTGGACCCAGATCTTTGAAAACCACTATTTCACAATTCTTGACAAATATGAATAGAAATGGGAAAGGGAAGTCACTAAAAATTTTGTAGATCTCGTATATGCAGACAAAACCCATAAGCTTCCTCCAAATATGACTTAATCTTCTCTAGTTATGGCCAAAATAAGAAAAATGGCTCCAGACTGGAACAATTTTGCTTATGTGGCATTCTGCACCATTGATCTCAAAATCAAGATTAATCCTAATTGTCTATCTCCTTGTCCTATAAATCCACTAAGATTGATGGCTCAGATTCACTCGGAGCCTTTCATCGTAGTTAGAGTTCTTCTCCGTCAGAGTCATATTCCACTCCAACATGTATACTCTTATCTTCATACTCAGATGGATCTGACGACCCTCAGAGTCGGAGATCAATGACTCTGATTATTTTGGAGTCTCTAATTACAAGGCATTTAACCCCCCCTCCTTCTCCTTTTCACACTAGGTATTCAGGTGGGACCCACAAAAATCTATGACTGAGATTGCATCTCACCTGCTTGTCGACCTACGACTAAGATCTGTCCTCGGAGTCCCTTGTCGTCAGAATCAATTACCACATCATCTCTCTAGTCCTTTGAAAACCCTTCTATGATGAAGGACTAAGATTACTTCTTGGTTATTCGTCGATCTACGATCCAGATCGCTTCTCGGAGTCTCCCCATCAGAGTACCTCCACCTCGGGCATCTGAGGATACTCCGACCATCGGACTCCAACGACCCCTCTGCATCCAACGATCCATACTAATCCTATATACACCCTGATTTATCAATGATCCTCATTGATTCAGAGATTCTCCCACCAGAGTCCCATTGCAACCTAGTTCCAGAATACTTCGATGACCCTCCTCCAATGAATGACTGAGATTACTTCAAGTCTATTCTTCGATCTACGATCCAAATCACTTCTCAGAGTCTCCCCATCGGAGCTCCTCCATCTTGAGCATCTGAGGCTACTCCAACCATCAAACTCCAACAACCCCTCTACATACAACAGTCCAGATCTCTCTTGTCTACACCCTGATGATCAATCATCCTCGTTGCTTCGGAGCTTCTCCCATCAGAGTCCCATTGCAACCCAGTTCTGGAATACTTCGATGACCCTCCTCCGACGAACAACCAGGATGATATCGTAACACTGAATCAATGGTCCAGATTGTTTTGACCCCAAAACGTGGGTTTTTCTCCAGGTTAATAGTTTGATCTCTTGATATTTGGTATGGTGGACGCCACAACATAAACTTTTACGCTCAGTGTAGGATTTTGTAGATATCTATTCATTACACACAAGGAATGTAAGGTTCCATTTCATTAATAAACCCTTCCATCAAGCATTTCCCCATGCATGTGGGATAGAGAAATAACGCCCATCATAGATTAATGGTGGAAAATCCACGCAAAGGTCAGATCGACGGTTGTTGAGCTATGGTTTTCTTTCCAGGCATAACTATCACTTTTGTTTCTCTGATCGTGATGGAGGAAATTGTTGGAATCAACTTGGATCCTATTTATAAGGGTGAAAGACAAGGTTTAAACAACAAAACTCCCCCCTCCGACACTACTCAAAAGTCATTAATTGATTTCACTTCCAGAAATGTTTTCCTAGCATTTAGCAAGCCCTTGAAGTCTCGGTGTTGTAAACCAACATCTCTTTTACCAATCTGTAACATACCCAACCACCCACATGTTGGGCACACTACTTCAAAACTTACTTTTGACTTATTTCAAATTATGATAAATTTTTAATTAATAAAGACTCATGAAAGATTCACATGCAAAGATCAAGATTCATGCTACAACATAAAATAAATGAATATAATTCCATACACAACAATAACCAACAAGAATGTATATTATAAACACGAATACTAGAGATAATAATTAATACACAATGAAAATAAATATATAGGTCAATGAAACCATTACATACATAACTTATCTTTAATGAAAGAAATCACCAATTGGTTGCAGACCAAGGACTTTCATTCCAGGCCAAAAGAATTGGCTTCTTACTACTACAATTGTTTTTCTAATAATTGGGATGTTCAACATACATAACATTATGCATTTCTTTTAATGCCAAATTCCTAAGTTCTCTGGAACTAGAACGATAAATTCTATTTTTATGCATAAGTAATCCATTTTCCTTCATCTCATATTCTTTAATTTGTTGTTGTAAGCTTTCTTTTACCTATAGGTAATGTTTATCTATAACAACAACATCTAAAATTATGCTCTTAAAATCTGACCGATGCATACTAATGGTTGTAGCATGCATGATATGTACTCTTCTACTGAGTGCATCAACATTTTTTTTTTCTTTTTCTTTGATATGCTTGATGTCAAAATCGTATTCACTTAAAAATTCCAGCCATCTCGTTTGTTTGACATTCAAATTTGGTTGTTCAAAATGATATTTCAGACCACTATGGTTTTTTCTTAATTCAAATTTATTTCCCATGAGATAATTCCTCCACATCTTCAATGCATCAACAATGGTGGAAATCTCCAAGTCATGTGTGGCATAGTTCCTCTCATGTTATTTAAGATTTATGGACTCATAGCCAATGACATGTCCATTTTGAGTGAGGAATCTACCAAGTCCTTCCTTGCATGCACTTATACTTACCAAAAAACTTTCATTTGGGTCAACAATATTTAAAATAGATGCACTAGAAAGTAATTCTTTCAAAAAATTAAAGTTCTCTTCACACTCAGTTGTCCATTCAAATTTAATTATGTTATTTTGCAAATAAGTGATGGGATGAACAATCTTAGAGAACCCTGCTATAAATATTCTATAGTAATCAGCTAATCCCATAAAATATTTGACTTATGAAACATTTATGGGTGTTGGCCATCCTCTAATGGCTTCAATCTTCTATGGATCCACTACTATACCTTGTTCTTAAATAATGTGTCCCAAGTAATGGATCTGTTCTTGGTAAAAATAACACTTACTAATCTTGGCATACAACAAATGTTCCCTCGACTCTTGCAACAACAACCTCAAGTGATATTCATGCTCTTCTTCTAACTTAGAATAGATAAGTATGTCATCCAAGAATACTATGACAAACTTATCCAAATAATTTCTAAATACACCATTCATTAAGAACATAAATATAGTTGGTGCATTGGTCAACCCAAATGGAACCACTACAAATTCATAATTCCCACACCTGGTTCTAAAGGCTATCTTATTGATGTCTTCTTCCTTTATTATTACCTGGTGGTATCTTGATCTTAAGTCTATCTTTTAAAATATCTTTGCCCCTCTTAGCTGATCAAAGAGGCCATCAATTCTGGGTAGAGGGTATTTTTTCTTCATAGTGAAGTTATTCAACTGTCTAAAGTCAATACATAGTCTCAATGTTCCATCCTTCTTTTTGACAAAGAGTATTGGTGATCCCTAAGGTGAAACACTTGGACGTATGTACCCTTTCTTCAACAATTCTTCCAGCTACATTTGTAATTCCTTTAATTCTAGTGTACTCATTCTGTAAGGTGTTGTTGATACTGGGGCATCTCTTGGTACTAAATCAATAGAGAAATATGTCTCCCTCTTTGGTGGAAACCCTGGTATTTCTCGGAATACATCTTAAAACTCTTGTAGTACCGAAATATATTCAAGGCTTGGCCCTTTTGTCTTTTCTGGTTTCTCCACATGGGATGCATACAATTGACATACATTCCTAAAACACCTTTTAAGCTATAAGGCTGAAATATCCCTTATAGAAATGGGTCTCAAAACTCCTTTCATAGTGCTATGTTTTCCTTCTTCATCAAGACATGAAAATGTCTTGTTATGACAATCTAGGACAACATGATGCTTGTCCAACCAATCCATTCCAATTAGAATATAATAAGACCCCAACGATATAATATTTAGATCATCATTAGTATTCACTTTGTTAAGGCTTATGACACAACCTCTGGCCATCTCATTGATCCTTCTTTTGGTTCCAGTGGAAAGCTGAACCAAACTTGATTTTTCAAGCTTATTTTTCTCCAAATGTAATATATCCTCTATTTTAGGATCAATGTAACAATGTCTTTCTCCTTAATCAATTAATATAGCAACAGGTTGATTAATGATCTTACCTTCCACCTCGATCATATTGGATTGGTACTATGTTTGTCGATCTTCTAAGGCTGCATGTATTATGCCCATGTATTCTATTGTTGTAACCTCTTGGATGTTTTGCATGGTATTCACTTTGTCTTTTCTGTGAGGGAAATCCTTATATATGTGATCTTCTTTGCATCCCCAACATTTGATTGGTGATCTCCCCTTTTTTCCCAAGGATTATTCTTTCTTGGATTCATCCTTAGCAGGTTGGTCTTGCTGATTTTTATTTAGGCTATTTATGTTGAAAGCAGGTTTCAATCCTTTCTTTCTTCGATCAAACTTCTCTTTCTTATTATCCTTCCAAGATTTATATAAATACTCTCTTCTCTTTCCTTGCTCATGCAGGTACTTAGCCTTCATGATGATCTCAGACACTGTCTTGAGCTTATCATATTGAATCTTCTCTTTATAAAATGAAGGAAATCCACTCAAAAACCTTTGTATTTTCGCCTTCTCATATTTTATAAACCCCAAATACTTTAGCAATCCCAAGAACTTCTTTTCACACTCTGCCATGGTCATTCTTCCTATCCTAAGTTCAAAGAACTCCTGCATTTTCTTGTCATAGAGTTCCTCTGGAAGGTACTCCTTCTGAAAAAATTTCTTGAATTTCTTCCAAGTTATCTTTCTCTCATTTATGTTCTCAAATTTCTTAAGTTGATCCCACCACATAACAACTTTTCCATGTAGATGATAAGTGGCAATTTTCGCTTCTAGGTTTGATGAGTAGTTATGTAATTGAAAATACCTCCTGAGTCCAAGTAGCCATGCTTCAACATCATCTTCCCTTTTGTTTTCACCATCAAAGGATGGTGGCTTAAGCTTCCTCAACTCTCCTTGCAAACTGTCCAATTCATGTCTTCTTCTTTGGTGCCTAACATGAGACACCTCTGGACTACTTATGGAATCTTCAGATGCATAAAATTTCCTTGTTGAGTAAGGAGGTGATCGATTTCTATGAGTTCAACTAGCACTTCTTGAATAACCATATCTTCTATAGTTATCTCATCTTTCATGATATCTTCCCTCTTCCTCCTGTCTTGAGTTTGATCCATTCTTTGCTTGCCTCTGCAAAATATTTAGGCTTTGCATCACTTGAGCATTTATCTGATTGTATTCTCTTATTAGACTCTCCTTGTATTCTTTGTAGCTCTACACTTCTATTCTCAGGCTTCTCACGGTCTCTATTAATGTTTATTTCTCCCCTCTTCCCTTGTGTCCATTTGATTCTGTCTCTGCATTACCAACACTGATATTTTGTTCGTTGGCATCTTTATCATGATTGAAGGATCCCTCTCCTTCCTCTATTTATTGAATATGCCTTCTTATCATAAATTGATATGTTTATACCCCCTAATTATGAAAAATGTGAAAGAAACCATTTTTGTTAGAAATATGCATATCATAAAAATTTGCCAATTAATAATACATGTCCCTTTTTGCTGAAATTATGAATATTTATATCACAATTATCCAAATTCTAATAATTTCAGGTTATTCTCCTTTGAATCATATTTGCAATGACTATATTGATGCCTCGATCCTATCTTTCAGTTGAAAAGTTATGGTTTCCTGAAAATGCCACTTTCACCCCATTTGTGCATTTTCTCCACTGGTGTAATTTTATGGAAATGCTAGCTTCAATCAACTGCAGAAGAAAATATGTCAATAACTAGAGAAACTTTTATACAAGGTATAGATAATAATAATGACAAGGAATTCATAACAACTCTCATATTTTCAATCTGATGCTCTAGTCAAAAACTTCAGCAATATGGAAATTACCATTTTTCTCCTTTTCACTCATTTTTCTCTAGAAATGGCATATATCTCTCATTCAATCAGTTGCAAAGGCAAGCAAAGAATGTATCAAACTGGTTATCTCTCAATATATGCACTTCTAAAATATTTTCACTCAACCAAAGTTATTTTTCTTGATGAGTGTATAAAATGTCGAGTAAATAAAAATTTTCAGTTTTGTGATATGTGGTCACTTTTCCTTCAAAAATTTCAAAAATCCTAAAACCGTGGCTCGAAATAGTGTATTTTGGCCTATTTCATCATCCTCATTCCAATCTCTTCAGTATTTATTCATTTCATTTATTTCCATGTCTTCTTTCTAGACACTATACATGAATTTCAGCTTAATCTGGACCTCTGCCAATGATCTGGACCTAGATCTTTGAAAACCACTATTTCACAATTCCTAACAAATCCAAACAGAAATGGGAAATGGTTGTCTCTGAAATTTTTTTAGAGCTCGTCTCTGCGGACAAAACCCATAAACTTCCTCCAAATATGACCTAATATTCTCTAGTTATGGCCAAAATAAGAAAATGGCTCTAGACTAGAACAATTGTGCTTATGTGGAAGTCTACACTGTTGATCTCAAAATTGGGATTAATCTTAATTGTTTATCTCCTTGTCCTATAAATCCACCAAGATCGATGGCTCAGATTCACTCAGAGCATTTCATCATATTCAGAGTTCTTCTCCATCTGACTCATATTCCACTCTTATAAGCATACTCCGATCATGCATGCTCTGACGGATCTAATGACCCTCAGAGTCAGAGATCAACGACTAATTACTTTGGAGTATCTACTTACAAGTTGTTTAATCCCCCCTCCTTCTCCTTTTCACACTAGGTATTCAGGTGGGACCCACAGAGATCTACGACTGAGATTGCATCTCACCCAATTGTCGACCTATGACTCAGATCTATCCTTGGAGTCCCTTGCCATCGGACTTAGTTAACACATCCTATCTCTAGGCCTCTGACAACCCTCCTCCAATGAACAACTAATATTACTTCTCAATTATTCGTCGATCTACGATCCAGATCGCTTCTCGGATTCTCCCCATCAAAGTTCCTCCACCTTGGGCATCTTAGGCTACTCCGACCATCGAACTCCGACAAACCCTCTGCATCCAACGGTCTATATTTCTCCTGTATACACCCCGATATATCAACGATCCTCACTGCTTCATAGCTTCTCCCATCAGAGTCCCATTGCAACCTAGTTCCGGAATACTTTGATGACCCTCCTCCAATGAATGACTGAGATTACTTATCGTCTATTCATTGATCTACGATCCAGATCGCTTCTCGAAGTCTCCCCATTGGAGTGCCTCCACCTCGGGAATTTGAGGCTACTCTAATCATCGGACGCCAATGACCCCTCTACATCCAATAGTACAAATCACTTTTGTATACACCTCGATGATCAATGATCCTCCCTGCTTTGGAGCTTCTCCCATCGGAGTCCCATTGCAACCCAGTTATAGAATATTTCGATGACCCTCCTTTGACGAATGACCAGGATGATCTTGCCATACAAAATCAATGGTTCTAATCATTTCAACCCCAAAACGTGGGTTTTTCTCCAGGTTAATAGTCCGATCTCTCGATCTTTGGTATGGTGGACCCCACGACATAAAATTTTACGCCCAGTGTAGGATTTATAGCTATCTCTTCATTAAATACAAGGAAAGTGAGTTTCCATTTTGTTAATAAACGCTTTCTTCAAGCATTTCCCCATGGATGTGGGATAGAGAAATAACACCCATCGTAGATTAACAGTGGAAAACCCACGCAGAGGTCAGATCAATGGTTGTTGAGCTATGGTTTTGTTTCCAGACATAACTGTCACTTTTGTTGCTCTGATCGTGATGGAGGAAATTGTTGGAAACAACTTGGATCCAATTTATAGGGGTGAAAGACAAGGTTTAAACAACAAAACTCCCCGCTCGGACGCTGCTCAAAATCCATTAATTGATTTCACTTCCAGAACTTTTTTCCTAGCAATTAGCAGGCCCTTGAAGGCCTGATGTTGTAAACCAACATCTCTTATACCAATCAATAACATACCCAACCACCCACAGGTTGGCCACACTACATCAAAACTTACTTTTGAGCTGATTTTGAATTCTGATAAATTTTTAATTAATAAAGAGGCATGAAAGGTTCACATGTGTAGATCAAGATTCATGCTACAACATAAAATAAATGAATATAATTCCATACACAACAATAACCAACAAGCATGTATATTATAAACATGAATCTCAGAGATAATAATTAATACACAACGCAAATAAATATATAGGTAAATGAAACCATGACATAGATAACTTATCTTTAATGAAACAAATCACCAACTAGCTGCAGACCAAGGAATTTTCACCCAATCATAGACATTTTTGTTCCAAGTCTCAACAACAATGTCACCCCTGAGCCAGGGCAATGAATCCAAAAGGACGGTTCCAGGTTGTCACTCAGCTTCCCAAACCAATCAACATTGAATCTCTCACATGCTTCTCAACACAAAACAATCCAAAGTACACCAACTCTCTTCTCTCCAGTCTGCACAACCCAAGAGAATTGACCCCCTTCTTTGCCACACAGTCCCTTAGGTTGTCCACCTCCTTCCATGGCTCCAATGCATCTGGTTAAGAATCTCCATGTTGGGACTCTCAGGATTCACAACTCTGAGAAAAACTTAACACATGCTAATGCATCTCAGAAATGTAGGAATTAATTCATGGGTGGAATACACCAATAATTACTACATCCAACCAACAATGGATTCTCTCCAACTATTCATTTTTCTTTTCCAAGACAAGATCAAAATGAATGAGGAATGATGAATGGGTGAAAGAGTGAAGAGAGAGAGAGAGAGAGAGAGAGAGAGAGAGAGAGAGAAGAAAATGAAGAGTTTGAACCCCCAAAATAGCCCAAAGATGGGTTTATATAATTACTTGGAATCAAGAACCACATGGCCTTCCCCAAGAAGCTCATGTAACCACTTCTCTCAAATAAAATAATTATGGGTGAATAAAATATAATAAAAATCCTTAGCCCCCTAATCCTCCTCTCTTGTGGAATCATAGCCACCTATAACTCTTGTCCTTTTTCATCTAGCAGCCAATGATGTATTTTATTTTTAATGATGATCAAAACATTACATTTCCTAGGCTCGTTGGCCTCTTTTAATTGTTTGGGCTCTTTGGCCTTTCATCAAATAAACAAATACATTATTTAATATGGGGAATCAAAACTGGGGCATTACAAAAACATAATCCCTTATATTGGAGGAATGGGGTGATCAAATACTTAACTTGTCAATGCTACAAAGATTGAGTTGCACTAGTTGAACCACTTGTGCAAAACCATTTCAAAGAGTTACCACTAAAGTATCATATCTCTCCCCTTCTTTTGTAGTAGTGGACGCCAAAGATGTTAAACATAATTTATCTACTATGTAAGAGAGTTGACTTAGAGCAAGCTAACAAGTGTGGTTGGGCCTTGTTGGAACCTTAGCAAAAAAATTAAGATAAGATGGCACTAATGCAATAGTCAAAAGAATCATCGAAGATTGTGGCACCCATTTTGGAGGATCACTAGAGATAATCAAAGAAGATCAACACGGATCAACACTCATGATATGGAAATTGAGGAGGTAGTGAGTAGTTTAGATTAACGACATAGCTAGTGGCCTAAGGATTTTGAATAAGTCTTCTAGCCTACGACTAAACAATATAAATGTAAGGGCTTTGTCAGATCTTGCATTGAGGTTATTGTTGATACTATTAATATTATTGGTTCTTATAGTTCTTGACATGTTATATGTCATTAGTTGGAATTGGTTGTTGCTATTGTTATTGTGAGTTTTGGTATGCGTCTTGTTGTTTTTGTTGTTTAGGGTTGCGGTCTGAGCCCTGAAGAATGTTATGTTGTAACCAAGATGTATTTGGTGATTGAAATCAATATAATCACCCTTCCCTTTTATTTATTAGTTATTTGGTGTATTTTGTTTATATGGATTATTTCACTTAAAAACTATGTTGCATATGTCCCATATGGTTTAATGCTTATTGCTTAGTTGTGGTTTCTTTTATATGAATGAATTGAATATCCCATAGTTGTGGAATGAATTTGGAATAAAAGGTTAGTTAATCAGATATTTGATAAGTTGATTATATCAATGTTGTGTTTATCATATCACCTAATCTATGCTTGCCCTTATGTCTTGCCGAGCACTTTGGGTGAGACCTTAGATATTTCACACGAGATTGAAAATGTTAGTTCATACTACAAAAATGCCTTTGTTGAACACCATCATGGAATTTGGTCTTAAATTGAGCCAACAACCCCCACTAGAGAAAACTACAAAATGCATTCATACACGCATATCCTTGGGATCTATGCCGAATATATCATCCTCATGCATAGTGCTCTATTGTCCTAGGGATTTGTGCCCTTATCGAATAATAAAAAGGTGCATGCAAAAAAAACATAAAATTAAAAACGACTCAAATCCTAAATATAATGCATGCATGCGTACAACATGCATGCACCTCTATCACAATCTATAAATCCAAATGTGTCACAACAACAAACGAAATGCAAAGTAAACTAAATCTAAAAATCATTGTTTAGATATGCTACAAAATGTTGTTTGCACCCTATTGCAAGAGAATACTCACATAACAACCAATTAAAATTCACATAGATAATGTGTATACAGTTTGGCATTGATGCAAGAGAATACTCACCTAACAACCAAGTAAAATTCACATAAATAATGTGTCCAAAATTTGGCATTGATGCAAGAGAATACTCACCTAGCAACCAAGTAAAATTCACATAGATAATGTGTCCGAAGTTTGGCCTGGATGGGAAAGGCGAAGTTTGGCATGGATGGGAAAGGCAATGTATCCAAATTTGATAGGCATATCATACGGAAACTTATATTTAAATCTTGATGCAAGCGAATCCCACCATCTTAGCTGCCATATTGTGAGTTATTTAATGTTGTAAGCCTCCAATATTTAAGCAACCCCCTACCATAAGCTATTTGTGGCATGAAGTGTTCCCCAAGTTTCAGATTTTTCTGAGAAGTGAGGCATGAAATAAAGTCATCCACTAATTTTCCTT